>CM050165.1:278622773-278640273 GCA_027410445.1 Discoglossus pictus | reverse complement strand
CAGACACATTCCAGCCAATCAGCAGCATACACTCCCTTTCAGAGCCTTCCATCTGAAGGACAGCATACATTTTAGAATCATTTTGAAGCTGCATTCGTTGTGAGAGGACAGATAGTGTAGCTGCTGGAGATTTAATAGGGAAATAGATAGCCAGGCTGTGTATTTAGCTTCCACTACAGATCTGAAGGACTCATCTGATATCTGCTGCAAGGACAGCAACCCAAAAATCCCTTTTTAGGGCTAGAACATCATTTATTTTATTTTATATTTTTATGTGTGTAATCTATGCCTGCCTGCCAGCGTGTGTTTGTGACAGGCTAACACCTAACAGCTTATATTGTGCTTATTTTCACTACTCATACCTGGTGGTGTACCATACATTGAAAACAACCATTTTTTTCCTGTAATCTAATTTCAGTTGCCTGCCTGTGTCAGGCTCACAGCTAATATTCTGCTCTGTTTCACCAGTCATAGTTGGTGTACCATACATTGAAAAAAAACAACCCTTTTTTCCTTTAATCTAATTTCAGTTGCCTGCCTGTGTCAGGCTCACAGCTTATATTGTGCTCAGTGAAATAAAACAACACTTTTTTGACTGTAATAGATTGAATAGCAATTGCCTGCCTACAGGCGTGTGTGTGAAGCCTGTTGCATCTACTCTGCCAATTTTTGCCAGTGCACAGTGATACGTCATACCTGGTGCAACCGTAGTGTACAGTGACATAAAACAACACTTTTTTTACTGTAATCGATTGAATATCAGTTGCCTGCCTACAGGCGTGTGTGTGAGGCCTACAGCGCCTACTCTGCCAACTTTTGCCAGTGCACAGTGACACTAATATCTGGTGGCACCTTAGATTGCACGCGCAGTGCCCCACATTTGAAGTAGGAGGTCTGACCAAGCATCTTTTTCCATCTCCCTGTTCCAAAAATCAATGCCATATACACGTCCCCTAATAGTGGATGTAACAACAACATTGTCCCTTACTTGTTTGGAGAGTTCCTTGGTATTCATGGCAGTGTTTAGTGGTGTCTCTTGCTTTTGTGTGGCAGTCTCTGTGGCCGTTCATCATGTGACACTTAGATTGCACACAGGTGGACATCATTTCACTAATTATGTGACTTCTGAAGGTAATTGGTTGCACCAGTGCTTTTTATGGGCTTCATAACAAAGGGGGTGAATACATATGCACATGCCAATTTTCTGTTTTCTATTTCTAATTTTTTTTAGTTTTATGTATATATTTTTCTCATTTAACTTCACCAACCTAAAATATTGTGTTCTGATCCATCACAAAAAATACAGATTAACAAAACATTGAACTTAAGGCTGTAATGTAACAAAATAGGTAAAAAGTCAAGGGGGGGTGAATACTTTTGAAAGGCACTGTTTGTATTTATTTATTATATTTGTTTTTATTTGTTAGGGCCATCAGGATGATTCAATTCAGGGGCAAAATACCAGAGCAAGGCAAGTCTGAAGTGACATGTGCAAGGGCACAGGCAATGATTGGTCAGGCAAGTCAAAGATCAGATGCTGGTAGAAATCCTACTAGGTTGATACGAGTCAGCAGCAAACGATCAGTCCAATATGGAATAGGACTGGAGAAGGAAGTGAAGCCAAACCGAGCAGGAAGACACAAGAGCAACCAGAAGTACTCCCAGTCACAGGAACCTGCAACAAACATTGAGGGAAGCTGTAGCAGCAATAAATAGTCCCAGATGAGGTATGATTGGCTGATAGAAAGACCTGGGCTTTCCAACAACCAATAAGGAGAAACAGCATCAAAAGGTTCTGACTGTTTTGTAGCTACTAGTCATACATATCATTCTAGTGCAGAACCATGAGATCTGCCATGAGATTGAATGTGTTGACCCTGACATTGTGTGTGTGTATAAAATGTACTGAGTAGTGAGTAGCGTTAGAATGGGTTACACAGTTTTTTGCATGCCATTAAATACAATTGAATTCCAAAACATAATATATGATTTGGAAAGGGCAAATAAGAATGGAAGCAAAGAGGACCTGAAATATTCTCAGTTAAAGAATGATTGAGTCAAAAATTAAACATAGTGGTGCCAAGGCATATTTCTCTATTGAACCACAGGTTGCATACCCTGTTTTAACAGGTATTGCAGTTTGTGAAGGCTCAACCAAGTAGCAAAGCATTTAAACAGACCAAAGAGTATATGGGGGGTTCAGCCGATGATGTTAAATACCAATAAAATATCAGCACACCCCACAGACTTCCTTTTTATTGCAAATTCCACACAAAAAATGAAATATGACAGCCCTTATGTCTCAGTATTGTATTTCATTAACTACTGTTTTTAAAATGGGGGGTTTGCAGCCATCAAGAACCAAACAATTTGCCACTGATCTAGACATTGCTTTTGAAAGTTAAAATGATTACAAATTCTAATCTCTGCATTTCACACATATACAAATATATGTATGGAACATATATTATTTGAAATTATATTCAGATGACACAGATGTTTCTGAGTCTGTAATGAATGTTTTCACTCATTACTATCTCTGAGAATATTTATGGATTTGACGAAATATTATCAAAAACACCAAAACACTTTCCAATACTGTTTTTTTTTTATTAATCATGAGTCTTCAATTTCTCATTTGCCAACTCTTCTTTCCAATATTATTTATACCTTTCTAGGTTTTTTTTGTCGGCTTCTTCTAACCAATTCCCTCATCTCTATCCTCTCTTTTACAAGTTCTCACACTTATCTCAGACTTACAGGTAAGTGTTTCTGTAGCTTAATATAATTATTACTATGTTGCTCACATAATTGCCTACAAAGTATTCCTTGATATAAATATTAAAATACCACAAACCTGTGCTTCGTATAAACATAAATATCTCTTTAGGAAGCAATATCAATAACATCTTTATGCCAAATTAACTTTTCTCAATAGACACATCAACTACCCTTAATTATTTTTTCTTCTGTGTTTCAAACAATTTACTAACTTAATCTTAATTCTTAATCACTATGCAAAACTGTGTCTAGGCCTACAAGACTTGGAAAGGCTATGAATGAAACTATGTGCAAAGATTGCTTGGAACAGAAGACAGTCTCACAGAAGTGTAATAAGATAAACATATAAAAAAGCCACAAAGAGAGAAACACAGAGAGGTGTTTATTGAAGCTAAGTCCATACTTGTTTACAGCTGGTTTCAGTTGGGAAAAGGGACACATAGAAAGGAGTGTCTATACTTGTGTCTGAAGCTAGAGAAAGGCACAGACAGCGATACAGAAGTGTGAAGCTGAGGAGCATCCACAGAAGAGGTAAAAGTGGTCCTCACAAAAAGGCCAGTAATTAAAAAACAAAAGTGTTAGACTGTTTAGTTTTAGCTCCATCCTGGTTTCATTGGATAGGGTCTGTGATAGTTAGGAAACTTTCACAGTATAGGTAGTGCTCCATTGGGAGCTAGGCCTGTTATTTTCTTTGATTTGTTTTGATGTGTCCTTTTGTAAGACTGGTGAATATAATATAGCACAATTGAAAAAGCATTTAAAACCTCTGTAATTGTGCTCCTCCATCAATAGAACTGGAAACAAGGAAACAAACCCTGTTGAAACTGATAGCTTGTCACAATATATAAATCTATATATTGTGTATATATATATATATATATATATATACAGTCAGGTCCATAAATATTGGGACATCGACACAATTCTAAACTTTTTGGCTCTATACACAACCACAATGGATTTGAAATGAATGAAACTAACAAGATGTGCTTTAATTGCAGACTTTCAGCTTTAATTTGAGGGTATTTACATCCAAATCAGGTGAACGGTGTAGGAATTACAACAGTTTGTATATGTGCCTCCCACTTTTTAAGGGACCAAAAGTAATGGGACAATTGGCTGCTCAGCTGTTCCAAGGCCAGGTGTGTGTTATTTCCTCATTATCCCATTTACAAAGAGCAGATACAAGCTCCAGTGTTCATTTCAAGTGTGCTATTTGCATTTGTTGCTGTTAACTCTCAATATGAGATCCAAAAAGCTGTCACTATCAGTGAAGCAAGCCATCATTAGGCTGAAAAAACAAAACAAACCCATCAGAGAGATAGCAAAAACATTAGGTGTGGCCAAATCAACTGTTTGGAACATACTTAAAAAGAAAGAATGCACCGGTGAGCTCAGCAACACCAAAAGACCCGGAAGGCCACGGAAAACAACTGTGGTGGATGACCGAAGAATTATTTCCCTGGTGAAGAAAACACCCTTCACAACAGTTGGCCAGATCAAGAACACTCTCCAGGAGGTAGGTGTATGTGTGTCAAAGTCAACAATCAAGAGAAGACTTCACCAGAGTAAATAAAGAGGGTTCACCACAAGATGTAAACCATTGGTGAGCCTCAAAAACCGGAAGGCCAGATTAGAGTTTTCCAAACAACACCTAAAAAAGCCTTCACAGTTCTGGAACAACATCCTATGGACAGATGAGACTAAGATCAACTTGTACCAGAGTGATGGGAAGAGAAGAGTATGGAGACGGAAAGGAACTGCTCATGATCCAAAGCATACCACCTCATCAGTGAAGCATGGTGGTGGTATTGTCATGGCGTGGGCATGTATGGCTGCCAATGGAACTGGTTCTCTTGTATTTATTGATGATGTGACTGCTGGCAAAAGCAGCAGGATGAATTCTGAAGTGTTTCGGGCAATATTATCTGCTCATATTCAGCCAAATGCTTCAGAACTCATTGGACGGCGCTTCATAGTGCAGATGGACAATGACCCGAAGCATACTGCAAAAGCAACCAAAGAGTTTTTTAAGGGAAAGAAATGGAATGTTATGCAATGGCCAAGTCAATCCCCTGATCTGAATCCGATTGAGCATGCATTTCACTTGCTGAAGACAAAACTGAAGGGAAAATGCCCAAAGAACAAGAAGGAACTGAAGACAGTTGCAATAGAAGTCTGGCAGAGCATCACCATTAATGAAACCCAGCGTCTGGTGATGTCTATGCGTTCCAGACTTCAGGCTGTAATTGACTGCAAAGGATTTGCAACCAAGTATTAAAAAGTGAAAGTTTGTTTTATGACTGTTAATCTGTCCCATTACTTTTGGTCCCTTAAAAAGTGGGAGGCAATTATACAAACTGTTGTAATTCCTTCACCGTTCACCTGATTTGGATGTAAATACCCTCAAATTAAAGCTGAAAGTCTGCAGTTAAAGCACATCTTGTTTGTTTCATTTCAAATCCATTGTGGTGGTGTATAGAGACAAAAAGATTAGAATTATGTCAATGTCCCAATATTTATGGACCTGACTGTATATATATAGACATACACTTTGCAGAAATATTTATGATGTATCTCTTTGAAAGGTATTCCTTCTAGCCCTAGAAATAGCCTGTCTGTCACCTATAAAATCTAAGTGGCCCCTAAGTGTTGGATGTGCTTTTTCACAAATATAAAAAACATTCTGCTAAAGCTATTTCAATTAATGTGATTCAATGGAGGGGCTCTGGGAGATTGTGTATGGTGATCCTGAGTGTGGCATGGGGACAGTAAAGAGGCAGAATAACTTGTTTCTGAAACCCTTTCAAGGGCTGGGACAAGAACCATCGTCCCGGGAGGTGAATTTGCTGGAACCCCTGATTCAGCAAGAGCTGCAGCTGGAGGCTGAGTATGTTAAATTGCTGGATGAGGCATCCATGTAGGGGTTTTGGCCATCCAGTTGGGAAGAACCCTGTCAGGTGGACAGAGATGAAGAGGACTGGTTACCCAGGCCCAACCAACCAAGAAGTATGAACAAGAGTATTTATGCTCAAGGACTGTGTCAATATGGATGTACAAATGAGCCAGGCCAAGCCAATTTTTTTCTATGGCTGGGCCAGATGAGCACTGTATTATGCAGTGTGGGTACATACAGGAAGAAACTGAATATGGGACTCACACTGTGATATCACTGTGACATGTTGGGGCTCCCCTGCACCCCACATGTACCACTGTTATCTGGGACTCTTACACTTTCTGTCATGTATGTTAGTGTGAAAACAAATAGTTAAATACAGGAATTTGAATGAGTATATGACCACCTGGAATGTTTGCCTGGTCAGATGGGGAAATTGGAGGGGGATATGAGATAATACATTAAGCAGAAACTTGTGGCACTGATGTGGAATTCCTAGATGTTTCACTACTCCCTTGTCTAGTACAAAAATAATGTGATACACTTCACCTAGTATCAAAACATAGGTCTGGGATCTTAAGTGACCTGTGCGGATAACTCCAGCTCTTGTGTATCTAGCGATGGGAGAGGGGTTTATAGCTGGTGACTGGTGAGGAGGTCACAAGAGGCATTCATACCTCCTCTAACAGAAGAGATGTGGGTGAGATATTTCTGTGTTTTATATAGCTCTGTAACAATAAAGAAGTGTTCAGTCTTTCATACACTAAATACCGGTGTGGTCAGATCTCTCAGACTGATGTCTGGATCTAAAGAGCTGGTGTACTGAGATGAGAACAAAGTGACAACCTATAAATGGTCCCTGTAAGCTAAAGCAGGAAAAGTCAGGGTGCATGGACCCCACAGTTTTTGGTTTGTGACAGCATGGCAAGTGTTAAATATGGTAAAAAGATACGATTGGAAAACTGTATTGATAAAAACAAAGTGAACAATTGATTATTGCCTTTGACAAAGCTGCTGTTTGCAGAGAAATGGCTGCCAGGGCATTATTTAGGTACATTTATCAGCCACTTAAGCACTTTGAAGACTATTTTGAGTGTGAAAGTCCCTATAGGCTTGTCTTTTTCTCAAAGTAAAATGTTTAACTTTTTTTTATGTTGTGAAGGATCTACATCTCTTTGCTAGGAAACTACTTATCAAGAGATATTTTGCAATGTTACAGGATAGTTCTAGTGTGTCTAATGGTACAATTACACAGTTGGATGACTCTAGTACCATCAATATAGAGTCTATGACAAATGATGTAGGTTTAGTAAATGAGATTTCACCTGTGTCCACCTCAGAAAGACTGAGAGAAGTTAATTGGATTGATAAATTGAAAGTGAAATCTAACTTCTAGCCTCCTCTAGCTTCATGCTCTGATGTTGATATAGTTGTCAGGTTGGTAATTAAAGACCTGGAAAAATTTTATTCACCAGTCAGACATAATATAACTTTCCAAGAGAATCAAGTCTTAAGAGAGATTTCTGCGTTATTGTAAAACCCTCAGACAAGGGCGAGCAATATCGTCATATCGCCCCTTTCCTTATATGAAAAAGAAGCCTTCAAACAATTGCAAGATATAAACTGCTATAAAAAAATATCAGTGGTTCCCACAATAGATTATTTGAATCAATACAATCAAATCCTTTCCGAAGCCAGATCTTTGGAGTTGATATCTTTGAAAGAATTACAATTCTTAACCGTAACATGTCCAAAGGTTGCCACATTTTATATGCTTCCATAAATTCACAAAAATAAATACAAACCTACAGGAAGACCCATAATATCGGGTAATGAAAGTCTTCCTGAAAATGCAAGTAAATACCTGAATATAAGATTGAGACCATTTGTATTGGGATTGCCAATCCAACAACACTTTTAGCAACATGTGGTACGCAAATAGCGCATGCGTATGCGTATTGCGTTTTAACAGTTTCTACTTCAGTTCAAAGTCTATAAATACTGCACACTGTCCAGAAATTTCTACATTTCTCCTCAGGTGATGAACAGTGTGACTGGACATTTCACTGGTGGCGTTACTGTTGAAGCAGCTTGCCTATCACTTTAGAAGTTTCAAATCTGCAAATTACAGCAAATAGGTAAGCTATAATTAATTAATTAATAATTTTAAAAAATAATATATATATATATATGTTTCAAATATTGTCAACAACAACATTATTCATGTACACTAACATTTAAAACATATATAAAGTTTGAGCATTCATTCATTAATAAATTAATAAAAAAAGACTTTCAAATATTGTCAACAAAAAAATATTAATGTACACAAGTAATTTTATTATAGAATGTCTCCTTGTATCTTACTGCTATCCTAAAATCCATCCAATGAAGTTGTTAGCTCCTTCATAACATCTGGTTTGAAGCATCCAGGCTTGTCAGTGAAATGTATCTGCCTTTACATGTGGTTGAAAGTATCCATAGGCTTTTTAAAAAAATCAGGCACTCTGATAATGTTACGGAAGGCATGTGATAGTTATTTTTAAAATAGTTATGGGACAGGCACTCAGGACGTAGGATATTAGGGACATTCATCGAAGGTTAGATTTACGTGTGTGATGTGATAGCTCTGTAGTGATGCACAAATGAAACTTCACTTGGTTCTTTCGTTACGGGAGCCATGTAATGAAGACCGAAATGTTCATGTTATGACGCTTAGTACTTATGTCTAATATTGAATTGCTCCATGATATGCATCTGTTATTTTAATAACTGATCTATATTGATTACGATTATATTGGTGATACTCATTGCCGGATTTATCATTAGGCGAGTTAGTGTGTGCTGATAGGCTGACTGTGTATGTGATGTGACAGGCTGAGTGTGATGTGACAGGCGCCCCCCCCCCCCACCCCACACACACACATCTCAAACTCTCATAAACCAGCAGTCACCCATCTGACAATCTGAACCACTGGATTCTCCACTCAGGCTTCAGAATAAAGAAAAGTCACAGGTAACATGCTGGGCTAGGGGTGAGTATAAATTATTTTGTAGTTTACCATTAACCCTTTTAATACAACACATTTTAAAGAAAGTGTTAATAAATGAAAGCAAGCATTTATTTTGTTATACTACTGTACTACTATAATAAATGAAAACCTAATTAAACAGCCATGTGTATGACACTATATGACTGATTGTACATTATTAGCCTGTCATTGGTATGTACCTACAGTTATTGTGTGTGTACATATACACATACAAACATAGAAAAAACAAATGGCAACTTTGGTATGGTTAACCCTCAGGATAGTCTTATGCTTATCCAAGGGATACTAAAAATCTTCAACTGTGTTTGACCCTACCATTTCCACTGGAAGCCGGCTCCATTTATATGATCCTCTTTCAGTATGTATCATGATATATACAGTGTTGATTTTGCCTGGCTTGTATCTTTTTGTGTAATTAAATTATATATATATATATATATATATATATATATATATAATCACACGTATATATATATATATATATATATATATATATATATATATATATAGTATCTCACAAAAGTGAGTACACCTCTCACATTTTTGTAAATATTTTATTATATCTTTTCATGTGACAACACTGCAGAAATGACACCCTGCTACAATGTAACGTAGTAAGTGTACAGCCTGTATAACAGTATAAATTTGCTGTCCCCTCAAAATAACTCAACCCCAACCCGTTGGCAACAATAGTGAATACACCCCTAAGTGGAAATGTCCAAATTGGGCCCAAAGTGTCAATATTTTGTTTGGCCACCATTATTTTACAGCACTGCCTTAACCCTCATGGGCATGGAGTTCCCCATAGCTTCACAGGTTGCCGCTGGAGTCCTCTTCCACTTCTCCATGATGACATCACAGAGCTGGTGGATGTTAGACTTCCCCACTTTCCATTTGAGGATGCCCCACAGATGCTCAATAGAGTATAGGTCTGGAGACATGCTTGTCCAGTCCATCACCTTTACCTTCAGATTCTTTAGAAAGGCCGTGGTCATCTTGGAGGTGTGTTTGGGGTTGTTATCATGTTGGAATACTGCCCTGCGGCCCAGTCTCTGAAGAGAGGGATCATGCTCTGCTTCAGTATGTCACAGTACATGTTGGCATTCATGGTTCTCTCAATGAACTGTAGCTCCCCAGTGCCAGGAGCACTCATGCAGGCCCAGACCATGACACTCCCACCACCATGCTTGACTGTAGGCAAGAAACACTTGTCTTTGTACTTCGACATGGTTGCGGCCACACATGCTTGACACCATCTGAACCAAATAAGTTTATCTTGGTCTCATCGGACCACAGGACATGGTTGCAGTAATCCATGTCCCTAGTTTACTTATCTTTAGCAAACTGTTTGCAGGCTTTCTTGTGCATCATCATTAGAAGAGGCTTCCTTCTGGGACGACAGCCATGCAAACCAATTTGATGCAGCATGCAGTGTATAGTCTGAGCACTGACAGGCTGACCCACCACCCCTTTAACCAATGCAGCAATGCTGGCAGCACTCATACGTCTATTTCCCAAAGACAACCTCTGGATATGACGCTGAGCATGTGCACTCAACTTCTTTTGGTCGACCATGGTGGTGCCTGTTCTGAATGGAACATGTCCTATGAAACCGCTGCATGGTCTTGCCCTTTGTGCTGCAGCTCAGTTTCAGGGTCTTGGCAATCTTCTTATAGCCTAGGCCATCTTTATGTAGAGCAACAATTATTTTTTTCAGATCCTCAGAGAGTTCTTTGCCATGAGGTGCCATGTTGAACTTCCAGTGACCAGTATGAGAGAGTGTGAGAGCGATAACACCAAATATAACACACCTGCTGCCTATTTACACCTGAGACCTTGTAACACTAACAAGTCACATGACACCGGGGAGGGAAAATATCTAATTGGACCCAATTTGGACACCTCCACCTAGGGGTGTACTCATTTTTTTGCCAACGGTTTAGACATTAATTGCTGTGTGATGATTTATTTTGAGGGGACAGTAAATTTACACTGTTATGCAGGCTGTACACTTACTACTTTACATTGTAGTATAGTATAATTTCTTCAGTGTTCTCACATGAAATGATATAATAAAATATTCACAAAAATGTGAGGGGTGTACTCACTTTTGTGAGATACTGTATATATATATATATATATATATATATATATATATATACACACACATATATATATATATATATATATATATATATATACACATATATATAATATATGTCTGAAAATAGGTAAAAATATATCACAACCATAAAGCAAACAATGTTGCATGCTACTTGCTTCCATGGGCACCTTAAAGTTCATTGCCTAGGGGCTCCAAATAGGTTAATCCGACCCTGGTGATACTTTTGAGTTTTTTATGGTAGCTCCATCCATGCACTGTCATAGCTGAACTATACAGTGATGTACTGAAAAAAAAGTTAATTTGTATTGCTGATAATTTCACTGAAATGTTCTAATTTTATCAAATATAAATGATTGATTAGCTATCTGGAAACAAAATGCTGACCTTCCAGAGCAGGAGGCCATTACCAAACATTAGAATGTCCTGCTCTTAAAATTAGTTTACTGAGGTTTTTTGTTTGATTATTTATAATTTGGTAAGAGAAAAATTAATTTTACCCATTTGAAGTAGGTTCCAAGCACAGAGTCCAAGGCAATGTAGTTGCTTTATTTGCAATTTTAAATACTGAAAACAGCATCATTCTCACCCTTAATATTACATTTCACAAGCTGATGTGAAGCCCCTGCTTTGATTACATAGCATTCAAACTTTCAATTTTAAATACTGTAAACAGAAAAAGGCATGTAAATTCAAGTATTCTACTAAACCGATTTATCTGTTAGAATTAGATACATCCCAGTTCTATTAAAAAACAGTACAATTTGCAGCACAGAAAAAAAAATCCATCTTTTTCATTGACAGTATTGTTAGAGAATAATGGCACTCATTGGAATGAAATGTACATTTTTCACAGATTGCTTGCTATTGCTGATTGCTATTTTTGTAATTTGTGAAAATAAAATAAAAAATTTGAAAAAAGTGGGAATGAAAATGATTTTTATAGATAGGTGGTATGATCTCCTACATACATTTCTGGCCTTGTTTTATTGATTCTTTTAGGTACCTATATTATATAGTTACAAGTGATGGACAAGTTATTTTGCACTTGGGCCATATGTTCGCTATTTCTGCCATTGATGATAAAGAACAGACTACAGACTCAGGTTCATTATAGCCATACTCTTACAACTTGGACAACTGCGAATGTGGTTTGTGTTTTGTGAACCTTATTACAATGCAAAGAATTACGGATGATTCATGTGGGAGCTACAGATAACACAAAGGAGTTCAATTGGTTGCACTGCTTGAATTATTATCACTATGAATGCCATCAGCTTTCCAGAGGCTGGGAGTCAGTTCATAGACAGTTTTAACCTTTATACTACAGATATTAATAACTGATAATGTTTTTGATAACTTCCAAAGTTGATAATCTGGAGCATTCGGACAAACATTAACATTATTCCTTCAGACATCTTAGCTCTGGTGTTAATTAAATCATTATTTCCTAAAATGTAGCTTAGTGTGGCAGAGGAAAAGTGTGTTATACCATGATTAGATAAGGGTGTGACCTTATTGCTAAAGAGTCTTCTTTATTTAATGTGAATACTATGGATCTTTAGTGTGAGTATGTTAATATTGATCTTTTCTAATGATCAAGGTTGACATTACAATGACATTTAATGGTTCATTGAATATCTCTTTAGACACATCAGAGATTGCAGGAGTAAGTGTGAACTCAGCAGAACACGTTAAGATCCTGTACTCCTTGGACCAAACCACTGGCATCCAAAAGAACCTGGCTTTTTTGTCATTGCTGATGACAACCTGCCTAAACAGGAGGGGGCTGTTGAATTTTTACACTATGGCCTTAACGTATGTCTTTTTCCAGTAATGAAGATATTTTAATTAGAAGGTATTATTTATCAAAACCCTGAAAATGGTAGCAACCTACAGCCTTATTAAATTGCAATTCGGCAAATTCTAAAGGGCTCTATATAAGCACAGAGCATATGTTTTTTACAGAATTGCAATTTAATAAGGATGAATATATAAAAATGCATTGATTTAAGTATTAATAATGTCTTATCTAATAAGATATTTTCTATTTTGTGGCTTGCAATGAAAAAACACTTTATTAAGTCTGCCGAATATTTTATACGTTGTGATTCCTTATGTTTTAACAACTAAATAAAGTTTCCTTTTAAAATTACAGGACATCCAATATTCTCCTATAATAAGAGGATTCATCTCCCATAGCACACATAATCATGTAATATCCCTAGTACAATGAACCTATTAGTCTGGAGGATCAGTCTGACGGGAAACTTTCTTACACCCTAGAATGGCAGTTCATGACAGCCAATTTATAATATAATTTATAATATGCACTTTTGAAGATTTTGCCATAATAATCTGTTACCCTAAGGTAACAGATTATGGGCCGGCATGTTATAGAATGCATTAGGGTTCACTCTACTAGGGCAATGGATACAACCTAGAGCTGCGACTTGGTTATCTTGGAAAACCTTGATCAAGTACTACAATTTAGACATAAAAAAGTTTTGAGAACCAATATTTGGAAGAATATTCAGGTGGCTTCAACTTTTCTTCTTTTTATATTGATAAAATATTTTCTTATATTCTAATTTATTGTATTTTTTTCTTTTCTCCTCAGCTTGGGCATTTTCTTATTGGCCATGAAAAATTAGAAATTTGGCCATGAGTACTATAATGTTTATTTCCTGGAGGTAGTCACGACAGCATTCATAATATTCTTCCTTTCTATGTACAAGACTGAATCTTTTTTGTTCTAACCATTGTCGAGAGGAATGCCATTGGTTAATGTTGTCATAAATACATGCTGGAAATCAGCGTATTTACAATGGCTAAATTTCACATTTTTAAAAAGTAATGTAAAGACCTAAAGTTTTGATATATTTAAAATGTAACTTGTTTAAAAAAAGTGTTTCTTCCCCACAAAGTAAAGGATTTTATAGCTATTATGCAGTTTTGCTTCCATGGAAAAATAGCTTTTGTTCTCTATTTCACAATATTTCACAAAATCTAGATATTACCATAATAGTTAAAATGCTTTGCCAAGCAAAGCTTAATATAAATATGCATGATATTAGAGCACTTATCATTATGACATATCTTCAATGTATTTGTTCTTATAATGGCCTTTCAGCACAGTGTAATTTTATTAAATATGAAAGGTGCTGTCCTACTTATTACATTTAGCTGTTTTTCTCCTCAGACTGCATTAATGTTTCTATTTTTATCTAGTTCATTAATTTCTCAAAGAAACATTCACATAATCTTTTTGGAAGATATTTATACTGTTTCTACAAAGTAATATTTTTCTTCCATTACAAATGTTAGAAACCTTATTTATAGCTTTAAAAAAGTTATGAGTGCATTTCTTTTTCTTGTATATTGATACAATCTACTTTCTTTTAAAAGTAGTAGACACATGTTCGGCTAGTATTTACATTATAAAATATACATTTAAAGTGTTTATTTACCAGTAATATGTATAACAGCTTATTGCATACAGTTTATCCTGCTTTTAACTAGAGTAAAAAACAAAACAAGGGAGATTCCTAAGACCAGCACAAACACTTACTGTACACAAATATGTTATGGTAATTAAAACAGTGAATGGGAAATCCTCTAGTATAACTAAAGACAATAATCTAAAGCTTTTTTAGTGAAAACACAATTCACATACTGGTCAAAATAGTAATTTTGCCACAGAAATAGGAGTTGGTAAGATAAATACTAAAAGAAAAATACTCACTCAAGGGTCATTTTCTATAATCCGAGCTTCATACTGGCTCTACTAAAGTATTTATCCAGTTACTTCGTAAAATGTTTTTACCCTTACAAGTAGGTATTAACTTTGGGTACAAATACATAAAGAAATTCAAGAATGACTGACGTACATAAACTTCTCTTTGTATTTATTTAGTCAAAGCTTTTTAAGTAGACAGAACTGGCAGACTGGATATACCTATTTGTAGCTTGATTCAATAGGCCTCACTGTTATTTAAGAAGTATTGTCTATCAATACCCAACACTATTGCTAGGTGTGGTCTATGAACTGGATATAGTGGGTATTGCTTCTGGGGAAAAAAAAAGGGAGACATACATTCCAAACTGGGGCCATACAATGAAAATTTGCAACATGAGGTTCTTCGTAATCTGAGAAATGCATAATTGAGCTTCACATCAAAAGACTTGTAGGAGATAAGTTAGAGATAGTAACAATTGGCCATAACAATATATAAAAATAACACAATAAAACCTTTTTCTTTTTCCTTTTATCCCCAAATACTTCTTCTTGTTTTGATGAATATCAATTTCACATCCAGTAACTCAAAGTCCCTATAATAACCTAATGATGCCCACCTTGCTATACTTCGCAATCTCTGTTATAGTCTTGTACATGAATGTGTTTGTCTTCACAAACAATATTGAAATAATTATATCAATATGTTATAGCCACCGCAAAACTTCCATCAAATTCTCTCCTACTATCGTACAGAACCTTTTCAATTATTTAAAACTGAAAAAGCTCCCTGTGAGGCTTCTGAGCAAATAAGAGAATGTTTGTTTAGCAATAAAAGGCTGTAAACTGACAACAAATCTACCAGTATATTTCACATGCCGTTTCTTAAATTACATTTGCAAAAAAAATATGATGATGAAAAACTTTTGATATTTGCATTAATAATAATATGGTATTCTTTACTTTTGTTCTGCTAGTGCTCCATCAAAACATGATTCATTGAAATGGAAGTGACGGCTCCATGCTGCATAAGTAGCTCCATAAAAATCAATAAAGTGACTACTGTTACCAGAAGCATTTTGGTGATATTATATGCAATACATCAAATGTGTCATCATAGAAATAATGGGAATATTATGCAGATGAAACGCTGTTATAGCAACTGGAGGACAAAATCTGCTGAATTCCAACTGGCAAAGCTGTGCAATAATGTGTTACAAATATTTATTGTTTTACATCTCTCCACTTAAAAAATATTATTGTTATTTCTTGTGCCACATTATTGTTTGCATATTATGTTTTGCAGTATTATTCCTGGTGCATTATGTGAAAAGCACCAGGGTCCACTAAAGCAGTGTTTTTTTAAACCTCTCCTCGGGACCCACCAGACAGGCCATGATTTTGGTTTATCACTGTGTGAACACAGGAGGAGCTATCAGCATTCAAAAGGACTCTAATTTCCTCATCTGTACTCAAACAGTGTCAAACTGAAATCATGGCCTGTCTGGTGGGTCCTGAGGAGAAGTTTGAGAACCTGTGCACTAAAGGACAGAGGTATGCTGCTAGTGACAGCAGCAAGGAGTAAAGGGGGAATTATTAGGACGATGACTTGTATGTGTTTGAACCTGTCAATCGGCCTAGGCTCCCCCATACACTCCTGTATCTTGAATCCTGTATTGAGAGAAAATACTATGGAAGCCGTGGCCGGCTAAAAGTACACCCTACGCACAGTCGATCCCTCTAAAAACATTCTACCCTCTGCATCTTCCTCCGCATTATATCCGCCTACCTCATTGGGGCCAGCTCGAGTATATCTCTATGTCAAGTTGGTAGATCCACATCCCATGAACCTTGTTATGTAGCTTCAGTATCGGCTACCCCCTTAACCGCACTCCCTGGGTCTCAGACATCAAACTCCCGCAGTAAAGACACTCCCTGTGTCTCAGACATCAAACTCCCCCAGTGTAGACACCACACGAGCCCTCTGGGGCAGTCCCCCCCCCCCCCCACCCCAACCTGGGGGGAATTTTGAAATCCCAAAGTTGCCCAAGTTATGTTTGCCTATGTAAATGTACTATTATTGTAGAAGAAATGTATAAATATGAAACTTAGAATTAAAGATTATGCTATTTCTGGGACACATTGTGATGGTGTGTATCATTTAGACAGAAGGCTTTTGTTATTTTTATTAACCTAAAATTCTACAACTTGACCTGAGGTAAGGGATTTGGAAGAACTGTATCAATTCTGTGGCGAGCACTGGGTATCATTGGCCCTTTTCAAGCCCACTTCAAAGCAGATTTTGACATACTTGTACAGTGATAACTATTATAGTTAGCTATGTTACAATAAGCTTAACTTAATGTACTAGAGCTACTAGTGACCTATAAGGATGGCAGTTTGCCATACATGAAAGTTGTAACATTTTTCGCGACTGTTATGTTATTGATATACATTATTTAAAATGTAACACTAGTCCTCAGATAAAACTAAAACCATCTCTGGACAGGGCATGTCAGGTGCTCCAATGAACTGATTTCTAAGTCACCCCTCATCAGTTTGCTCTCCATTATCTACCCCTTCCTTTTGCAGCCCACATTTTCATTAAATATATTTTTTCATTGTTGAATTCGAAAGAGGGTATTTAAAAATGATTCCCAGTGTGTTTTCTTTTTTTCAAATAAAAATCTCAGTGCACAAAAACATATTCATAAGTTTATCTGCTCTTGGAGGCTTGCCCTCTGCTAGCCAACAAGATCTACGGACTAAAGAATACCCTCTGCATTTTCTGTTAGTTTCAATGAAGTCTAGACAGGTTTACTTAATTTTTGTCCTTTAAAAAAAAAAAAAAACTACAGTCCTCTGAAAACGGAATTTACTCAGATATTTAGGCTGTAGCCCCCCTTTCTTTT
>CM050165.1:278257773-278617773 GCA_027410445.1 Discoglossus pictus | reverse complement strand
CCACACCGCCAATCTCTCTTAGATATTTAGTAGAAATGCTCTATTTTAAAATGGAATGGATCAATTTCCAGCTGGGGGTGTGTGACCAAGGAAGCGCAGGGGGGGCCAGGAGGCCTGTGGCAGGTTTAGCCCCAGAGGAGGGCCCTGGTGCATTGCACCGCCTGCATTACTGGTAGCTCCATACCTGAGTTGCTTTTTACCTCTATTACATCTAACATTACCCCTATACCAGTAGTTTCTAAATCGGTCCTCAAGGCACCTCAGACAGGTCAGATTTTTGATTTAACAGTGTGTGAACACAGGTCAGGCAATTAGTATTCAACAGGAACCTCTAATTTTCTCAACAATGTTCACAAAGTTAAATTGAAAATCTGGCCTGTCTGGGGTGCCTTGAGGACCGGATTGCAAACCACTGTCCTATACTATGGGAGTCTTATGGAGCCCTGTGTTATCCTATCTACTAAAATGGACAATATCCCCCATGGGGTCTCATAAGCACAGGCGGAGCTACCGTCAGTGCAGGCATTGCAGGGCACCAGAGCCCTTCTCTAGGGCCCAAGTGCAGTATACATTTTTTCAATAAAAAAATTATATGGGGGGGCAGATTTATTTTTCACCGGGTCCCTCCATTTACTACATCTGCCACTGTCCCTAACACTAAACACTAAACTACCAACTCAAATACAAGAAAAAAAACAAAAAAACAGTTATCTAACATAATAGAAAAACATTACTGTTAAAATAAAAAAATACAATTTAAAAAAGAATTACAATGAAAATAAAACATAAAACTATAACAAATACAAATTAATAAACCTGTAACAGAAAAAAGGGTAATTTAATACATTACCCTTCTCAACAAGCCTTCAGCAATGATCCTCAACATCCTGGTCCTTAATCTTGAGGACTGGATTCCATGGAGACCTTTGCAGTAATGAGGTTTATGTTAGTTGCTATGGGGATCCATAGGGACCCCCATGGTTATAGTTAGAGGTCCCATATGGACCCCATGGGGTTTATAGGTCTCTCAGCCCAAAGCACAAGGTTTTGAAGGGAGTACCGGGGACTTCATGTGGTTTGGAGAGTTCTTGGGGATATCTGGGCTCATAGGGCATAGTGAGTCATAGACGGTCAAGTTTTCATGTCTAAAGGCAAGCACTTGCATGTAGGCTCTTCAGAAACACTTATGGGAACCATATAATAGCATGTCAGGTAAAATCACAGCTGGGAACTGTTCATAAGTTGTTATCATACAATATGTTTACTCATAAGGATTTGCTGTGGATGTAATGTAATAGCTATGTAGCTCTCTATGTGAAAGTTCACTACCTAGATTCCTTACGGATGCCATAAAATGGAACCCTGATTTGGAAATAGCTTGCCAATGTTTCTGATGTTTTAGAACTTTATTAAGCTTTATTAATAACACCGGTCTTATAGGGGTTGTGCTATATGTAATTTATCCCACTGATGTAGAAAATGGTCTCAGAATTCTTCTATCTCCCAAAGTTTTAAAGTTACGTCCTTTTTAAAATAATACATTGTGCTATATAACACATTCATACAGCATTGAGATGTGATAATTTTTCATCAGTAAAATCCATGTATTATTTTTAATTGTTGTAAATTCTACTAATTAGTCAACGTAAAATGGGCCCAGAGTAATAAACAGTTGAGTCAGCGCTCCTGGCCAGTTGGTGGAAAGAGTTTGTTCTTGAAACATCTAATGCTGTGAATATCTGCTATTTGTGTAGTTATATGTACATTTTATGTTCATAATACGAAGTTGAAGAATGTCAAGAAACTGTATTAATCATCCGGACTCATTTTGCTACATTTGCGATGAGGTGAATTTGCCATCTGCCATCAGGCCAGTGCTGCATAGTGAAGAATTGCCTGTGCCAGTACCACCAGAAGAAATAATAGCTATGATAAATAAGAAAATGATCCTGTAGATCATGGTGATGTTATAAGGCATGATCAAACTTTTGAGGCTTCCTGTTCATTATTACGACAACATTTCCTTTCCGAGGAAAGAACCTATCTAAAACGCAAATAGAACTTGTTTTTTGCAAAGATGTTTATTCAGTCATGGAAGCACTTGGTACAAAACAAAATATTGGCATTTATTTATCGATTCTTCAAATTTTAGCTCAAAATCTGTGCTTCTCCACAAAGGAAATAAATTTCCATTTTGCTTATGAGAGCATGAAACTCGTGCTTGAAAAAATCAAATATGAAGAATACAAAATGAATATTTTGCTTGACTACAACTTGGTCACACAAAGTATAGCTGTTTTCTTTCTGAGTGCGACAGCAGAGACTGAAGAAATCATTACACTCAGAAACAATGGCCAAAACGAACATCACTAAGAAGAATGTTGTCAATACACCACTCAATCCAAAAAAAGTGTGTCTACCTCCACTCCATATAAAGCTTGGACGTATGAAGAACTTTGCCAAAGCGATGGATTGAAGTCGACCTAGATTTACATATTTAAGAATATTCTATTCTATATTACTAAAAAAATTCCCAAGGATCAGTAATGCAAAGATCTAAGATGGGATCTTTGTAGGACTCAAATAAGACAACTGATTAAAGATAGAGAACTTTGATAGTTGAACCAGGCTGAAAAGGCTGTATGGAAATCTTTCAAGAGTGTTTGCCACAACTTCTTAGGGAATCAGTAGGGGGACAAGTAGTAGATGATCTTTTGCAATCTTATAAAACAGTGGGATGTAACTTGAAAATATATTTCTTGGATCCGTACCTGGATTCCTTCCCAGAAAATCTTGGGAAAGTCAGCTATGAACATGGTGAAAGATTCCACCAGGACATTTCCAAAATGGAAAAGCGGTACCAAGGCAAGTGGAGTCCAACAATGTTTGCTGATTACTGTTGGAGCATTAAGAGGGATTTTTCTGAGAAAAAATATAGGGGAAAATACTATACTTCTACCTTTTAGGGGAGTTAGTTCTTTACTATGTATGTATTGTAAATATATGTAATACTGTAAACTTAAAATCACTGTCTCTCAAAATCCTTATGTGATAGGGAAATTGTAAAAAGATATTTGTATTAAGCACAAACAATACCATAAGGTTCACCTATTTTGACTTCTGAGACAAAAAACAAGTAACATTTTGTTGACCAGTGTAATTGATACGTGTTATTAATGTAAAACTTAATTAGGATATTATATCGCATATGTAGGTGAATAAACACATTTGCATATACAAGAGCTTGCTGTGACTATTAGCACTTCGGAGAAAATAGGTTTTTGAGCATGTGGGTAGCAGAATATATTTACATTTTAACAAATTGTGGCTCCAAAACGAATTTCTGTTTATAACATTATGGATACTTTAATTGGGTTATTTGTTATTGTTTTGCCATTCAGTCATGTCTGACTTTTTGTGACCCTATGGACTGCAACAAGCCAGTTACATCTCTGAGTCACTGTCCCTCTGAGCTCCATCAAGTTTTTGTTAATGGCTTCAGTGACTTCATCTATCCATCTTCGCCTCTGTTGTTTCCTTCTTTTTGTGCCCTCAATCTTTCCTAGAATCAAAGTCTTCTCCTACTGTCTCATGATATGGCCAAATATTTGAGCTTCAGCCTCATGATCATACCTTATAGTGTACTGTTTGTCTTGATTTCCTGAAGTACACCTTAATTGGATAGGGGACTCTAAGCAGTTTCGCCAATGCCACAATTCGAAGGCGTTAATTATATGGCACTCCGGCTTCTTTATAGTCCAACTCTCCATATGTTACTACTGGTAATACCATAGTTCTAACTATGCAGACCTCTGTTGATAGTTTCATATCTTTACTTTTTACTAGAATGTCCAAGCTTGCCATAGCTTTCCTCTACAGAAGCAAATGTCTTTTAATTTCATGAATACAGTCACCATTTGAAGAGGTGCCTTTCAGATTCCCAATTTTCTTGAAGAGATCTCTAGATTTAACCATTCTTCGATCTCTTTACATCGCTTATTGTAGAATGTCTTCTTGTCTCTTCTTGCTATCCTCTAGAATTCTGCATTCAGTTGGACAAATATTTTCCTATCTCCACTACCTTTCACTTTCCTTCTATCCTGGGCTACGTTGAAAGCCTCATCAGATAGCCAGTTTCCCTGCTTTTTTTTTTGCCTGCTTTCATTTTTTTTAGGGATATTCTTTGTTGCTGTTTCCTGGATAATGTTGCAAACTTCGATCCAAAGTTCTTCAGGCATTCTATCTTCCATGTCCAGTCCCTTAAATCTATTCTTTACTTCTACTACACATTCATAAGCAAAATTTTGTATTTCATATCTAATTGGTCTGATGATTTTACCTCTTTCCTTCAGTTTGCTTCTGAACTTTGCAATAAGAAGCTTCTAGTCTGAGCCACAGTCAGCTCCAGGTCTTGTTTTTTGCTGAATGTATAGAGCTTCTCCACCTTTGGCTACTATGTAGTCAATCTGATTTCTATATTGTCCATCTGGTGATGTCCATGTGTAGAGTTGCCTTGGAGGCTGCTGGAAGAGGGAGTTTGCTATGACCAGAGAATTATCTTGACAGAATTCTACTAATCTCTGAGCTGCTTCATTTTGTTCTCCAAGGCCAAACTCGCCAGTTATTCCAGGTGTCTTTTGGTTCCCTACTTTAGATTCCAATCTCCTATGATGAGAGTAACATCTTTTCTAAAATGAACCGATATCAAGTGGTTAGGCACTTAAATCCTGAAGGCACTGTGTTCATATTTTTTCTTTATTGTCAAGAAAATAAATTAGAAGTGAATATAGACTAGAAGTGAAACACATGCTTTCCCATTCCAGACAACAGAATCCTTTAAAGGCTGTATGTGCCCCCCTAGATACAATCTTCTAAAAAAAAAAGATCCAGGTCCAAACCTTGTAACATAACTACATTATTGTAAATAAATAAATAAATACATTCCAGTGCTTTTAAACTTTGAAGTTATAAATTTATAAGCCACTACAGCTTCCTTTAACAACCTTTTGAAAGAGTGCAAAACCTTTATGAACCAATTTCTTAATTTGTTATATTAATGTTCACGCTAATTGTTTGTAATGTCATTTGTAAAACAGTTGATGCTTTTGTGTGTAATTAACACTGGGCTATCTGCACTATGTTCTAATTACCATGTTCACCTGATTATTCTATGATTAATGATTCAGACATAGTGGAATAATATTCTTCTAATACAGCTCCCTGTCTTATAATTAAACATTCATCAGTGCCCATTTTTGCAATTTATAAACTATTGAAGAAAACCAGTATGTTACTTAAGCCTACAAATGACTTGTGTTATTAGAAACTGCAAGTTGTTTCCTAAAGCCCAAAATATATTTTATTGGTCATACAGACATAGCATCTAATTATGTTTGAACATGTACAATGATTGCTGCGCACATAATTCCTGGATGAGAGTCATTACTCCATATACTTTATAATCACAAAGTAGAACCTGTGTATTAATTCTAGTAAAATTTCCATTAAAGCTTCAAATCTTTCAAATCTCACACACATAAATTAACACAAATCTGTTAATTTATTTTGTAACACAAGACAATCTTGCTTGAAATGGATATAAGGAAAGCATGATCATAAATGTGATTTATTTTAGTCCTCTGTTCAAGTGGTGTGAAATAGTTAACTTCTAGAGCAGTTTGATTAGAAGCACCTGATCAGACATGATAAGGCTGGAGCTGGGAATTGGGTGGGGCCATTCATGTACTGCTGCTACCAGTGTGAAAGTCTGCAGCAGCGTGAAGCTGATGAGTGATCTTCAGAAGAAGATTGCAATCTTTACTCTAAAGGATACAGACTAATAAATTGAAAACAACATATCAGCCTCTTTGTTTTTGTTTTTTTCCATCCAGGGTTAACTGGATGGAAGCTCTGATACTTAGGGAAATTTCACAGTATAGGCAGTGCGGTGGGAGCTAAGGGCCCTATTAAATTCCAGCCTCGTAAATAAGAGGCTTCTACTTAAGCCCTACGTACTGCAAAGTTTCTCTAAGTTCCAATGCTATTAAATTAGCCCTGCTGCTAGCAACGTATGATATCGCAGGCTCCCACTCCTCATCAATTGCTGCGTGGGTCCTAAAAGGGACCTCCGCGGCAGTCCCCCACATAAGCCCTGCCGTGGGGGTACTCTGAATACCCCCCCCCGGCACCTAAAATTAACCCCCCCTCAATGCGGGGGTCCCCGTCGGGACCCCCGAAGTGTCCTCACATGAACACCTTGCTGCAGGGGTCCATAGGAACCCCCGCAGCCCCCACACATTAACCCCTTGCAGCGGGGGTCCTCGATCGGCACCGATCAGGCCCCCCGCTGCATTTAAAACTTTTAAATTCCCCGCCGCGGCTCCTTAAAGGGGCCGCGGCACACTATTACCCAATCCCGGCCGCGGCACTTAAAATTAACCCCCCTCTATGCTGGGGGTCCCCATCGGGACCCCCGAAGTGTCCCCACATAAACCCATTGCAGGGGGGGTCCCCGATCTGCATAGATCAGGCCCCCCGCTGCATTTAAAACTTTTAAATTCCCCGCCGCGGCTCCTTAAAGGGGCCGTGGCAAACTATTACCCAATCCCGACCGCGGCACTTAAAATTAACCCCCCTCTATGCTGGGGGTCCCCATCGGGACCCCCGAAGTGTCCATATATAAACCCCCTGCAGCGGGGGGCCCCGATCGGCACCGATCGTGACCCTGCTGCAATTCTATTTTAAATTTCCCGCCTCGCAGGTCCTCAAAGGACCGTAAAGGTCCTGAAAGGACTCGTACTAAAAATATTAACCCCAGGCAACTATAATTACCCCACTAACTCATGGTGGTCAATACAGACCACCATAAGGCCTAAATTAACCCATTAACTCATGGTGGTCAATACAGACCACCATAAGGCCTAAATTAACCCATTAACTCATGGTGGTAAATACAGACCACCATAAGGCCTAAATTAACCCATTAACTCATGGTGGTCAATACAGACCACCATAAGGCCTAAATTAACCCATTAACTCATGGTGGTCAATACAGACCACCATAAGGCTCTATTTAACCCCATCAGTCCCATAAGGGTATATTATTACCATTATGGGCCTGTTACAACCCAACATTAACCACATAAGTGCCATGATGGTCCTCAAGGACCATCATGACACTAACTACAAACACTACACTATAACCCCCAATAAACCATTTAATCTAAACTAACCCCCCTCTACACTAATCTATTAACACTTACACTACCTACCTACACTACCTAACCCCTAATAAACCTCCCCAACACTCTAATTACAAAAAACAAAAAACCTACAGTACAGAAAAAAACAAAACAAATTACAACCCCACCCCCCACTACAGAAAACAAAAAAATACATTACAACCCCACCCCCCACTACATAAAATAAAAAAATTACACACCTGAAAAGGAAAGACAGATAAACACAATACAATACATACATATAATACATATAATACATTACATACAATACATGACATTACATATAATATATTAAATATAATATATTACATATAATATATTACATATAATATATTAAATATAATACATTACATACATTACATACAATACATGACATTACATATATTAAATATAATATATTACATATAATATATTAAATATAATACATTACATACATTACATACAATACATGACATTACATACATTACATATAATATATTACATATAATATATTAAATATAATATATTAAATATAATACATTACATACATTACATACAATACATGACATTACATACATTACATATAATATATTACATATAATATATTACATATAATATATTAAATATAATATATTACATATAATATATTACATATAATATATTACATATAGTCCAAATCAAATACCCCCTATCTATCTAACATACAATCTATTTAATTTAAAATAAATCCTAACTATATCAAATACATCCCCCTATCTATCTAATATACAAAACATCCTAACTACATACACAGACCCTAATTCTAAAATAAAATAAAATAATTACAGTCCTAACTACATACACAGACCCTTATTCTAAAATAAAATAAAATAATTACAGTCCTAACTACTCAGACCCTAATTCTAAGCTACAATCAATAAATTAAGACCACTTACCTTTAAGATGTTGCTTCAGATCACTAAACTATGGGTCAAACAAAAAAAAAAATTAGTACAAAACATTAACATCCAATAAATAAACATTCTATACATTCTAAATATTCAACTCACCTTTACAGCATGTCCCGTCACTGTCTAGCTCTTCCGGCGCGGCCCTGTTAAAAAAAAAACACAATACATGAATACATTAATACAATATATAAACAATAAATAAAATACACAAATAAACATCTAAATATACATTTAACTTACCTCCCCGCGATGTCCCCGGCCTTCTCTCCTTCAGCCCCGGCTGGGCCGCGGAACCATCCGCGCTCTAAAAAAAAAAAAAAACTAACGGAGGTCTGCACTGGCAGACCTCCCCGACGCTAATGGACCTCCCGGAGTCGTTTCCGGGAGGAAATTGACATTGGCGGCTTGTGATTGGCTGAAAAAGTCAATGTAGGAGCCAATCAGGATGCGCAGATGTCTTCTACCAATCACTCCGTGGGGGTGTATCCCATAGTGATTGGCTGAAGGAATCTGAGCGTTGTGATTGGTTCCCAGAAAGATAGAGAAGTGTTTTAGCCAATCAGGGTGGGATATTGGTGTGTATCCCATCCTGATTGGCTCACACATTGACGACTTTTGATTGGCTGAAATTGATAGACAGCTTTTTCAGCCAATCACAAGCCGCCAATGCCAATTTCCTCCCGGAAACGACTCCGGGAGGTTCAGTAGCGTCGGGGAGGTCTGCCAGTGCAGACCTCCGTTAGTTTTTTTTTTTTTTTTTTTTAGAGCGCGGATGGTTCCGCGGCCCAGCCGGGGCTGAAGGAGAGAAGGCCGGGGACATCGCGGGGAGGTAAGTTAAATGTATATTTAGATGTTTATTTGTGTATTTTATTTATTGTTTATATATTGTATTAATGTATTCATGTATTGTGTTTTTTTTTTAACAGGGCCGCGCCGGAAGAGCTAAACAGTGACGGGACATGCTGTAAAGGTGAGTTGAATATTTAGAATGTATAGAATGTTTATTTATTGGATGTTAATGTTTTGTACTAATTTTTTTGTTTTGTTTGACCCATAGGTTAGTGATCTGAAGCAACATCTTAAAGGTAAGTGGTCTTAATTTATTGATTTTAGCTTAGAATTAGGGTCTGTGTAGTTAGGACTGTAATTATTTTATTTTATTTTAGAATAAGGGTCTGTGTATGTAGTTAGGACTGTAATTATTTTATTTTATTTTAGAATAAGGGTCTGTGTATGTAGTTAGGATTTTTTGTATATTAGATAGATAGGGGGATGTATTTGATATATTTAGGATTTATTTTAAATTAAATAGATTGTATGTTAGATAGATAGGGGGTATTTGATTTGGACTATATGTAATATATTATATGTAATATATTATATTTAATATATTATATGTAATATATTATATGTAATGTATGTAATGTCATGTATTGTATGTAATGTATGTAATGTATTATATTTAATATATTATATGTAATATATTATATATAATATATTATATTTAATATATTATATGTAATATTTTATATGTAATGTATTATATATAATATATTATATGTAATATATTATATTTAATATATTATATGTAATATAGTATATGTAATATATTATATGTAATGTATGTAATGTCATGTATTGTATGTAATGTATGTAATGTATTATATTTAATATATTATATGTAATATATTATATTTAATATATTATATGTAATATATTATATGTAATATATTATATGTAATGTATTATATTTAATATATTATATGTAATATATTATATGTAATATATTATATTTAATATATTATATGTAATATATTATATGTAATGTATGTAATGTCATGTATTGTATGTAATGTATGTAATGTATTATATGTATGTATTGTATTGTGTTTATCTGTCTTTCCTTTTCAGGTGTGTAATTTTTTTATTTTCTGTAGTGGGGGGTGGGGTTGTAATGTATTTTTTTGTTTTCTGTAGTGGGGGGTGGGGTTGTAATTTGTTTTTTTTTCTGTACTGTAGTTTTTTTGTTTATTATACTGTAGGTTTTTTGTTTTCTGTACTGTAGGTTTTTTGTTTTTTGTAATTAGAGTGTTGGGGAGGTTTATTAGGGGGTAGGTAGTGTAGGTAGGTAGTGTAAGTGTTAATAGATTAGTGTAGAGGGGGGTTAGTTTAGATTAAATGGTTTATTGGGGGTTATAGTGTAGTGTTTGTAGTTAGTGTCATGATGGTCCTTGAGGACCATCATGGCACTTATGTGGTTAATGTTGGGTTGTAACAGGCCCATAATGGTAATAATATACCCTTATGTGACTGATGGGGTTAAATAGAGCCTTATGGTGGTCTGTATTGACCATCATGAGTTAATGGGTTAATTTAGGCCTTATGGTGGTCTGTATTGACCACCATGAGTTAATGGGTTAATTTAGGCCTTATGGTGGTCTGTATTGACCACCATGAGTTAATGGGTTAATTTAGGCCTTATGGTGGTCTGTATTGACCACCATGAGTTAATGGGTTAATTTAGGCCTTATGGTGGTCTGTATTGACCACCATGAGTTAATGGGTTAATTTAGGCCTTATGGTGGTCTGTATTGACCACCATGAGTTAATGGGTTAATTTAGGCCTTATGGTGGTCTGTATTGACCACCATGAGTTAATGGGTTAATTTAGGCCTTATGGTGGTCTGTATTGACCATCATGAGTTAATGGGTTAATTTAGGCCTTATGGTGGTCTGTATTGACCATCATGAGTTAATGGGTTAATTTAGGCCTTATGGTGGTCTGTATTGACCATCATGAGTTAATGGGTTAATTTAGGCCTTATGGTGGTCTGTATTGACCACCATGAGTTAATGGGTTAATTTAGGCCTTATGGTGGTCTGTATTGACCACCATGAGTTAATGGGTTAATTTAGGCCTTATGGTGGTCTGTATTGACCATCATGAGTTAATGGGTTAATTTAGGCCTTATGGTGGTCTGTATTGACCACCATGAGTTAATGGGTTAATTTAGGCCTTATGGTGGTCTGTATTGACCACCATGAGTTAATGGGGTAATTATAGTTGCCTGGGGTTAATATTTTTAGTGCGAGTCCTTTCAGGACCTTTACGGTCCTTTGAGGACCCGCGAGGCGGGAAATTTAAAAATGAATTGCAGCAGGGTCACGATCGGTGCCGATCGGGGCCCTCCGCTGCAGGGGGTTTATGTGGGGACACTTCGGGGGTCCCGATGGGGACCCCCAGCATAGAGGGGGGTTAATTTTAAGTGCCGCGGCCGGGATTGGGTAATAGTGTGCCGCGGCCCCTTTAAGGAGCCGCGGCGGGGAATTTAAAAGTTTTAAATGCAGCGGGGGGGCCTGATCTATGCAGATCGGGGACCCCCCCTGCAATGGGTTTATGTGGGGACACTTCGGGGGTCCCGATGGGGACCCCCAGCATAGAGGGGGGTTAATTTTAAGTGCCGCGGCCGGGATTGGGTAATAGTGTGCCGCGGCCCCTTTAAGGAGCCGCGGCGGGGAATTTAAAAGTTTGAAATGCAGCAGGGGGCCTGATCTATGCAGATCGGGGACCCCCGCTGCAAGGGGTTAATGTGGGGGTGCTGCAGGGGTCCTGATAGAGACCCCTGCAGCATGGGGATGTGTATAGGGTGCAGGGGGGAGCCTCACACTGCTGTCTCGGGCTGTTCCGAGGCAACACGTAGAGGCTTTCGGATCCCTTGCGTGGACTTTTTGTCCACGTAGGGATTCTTACGATATGCGAGACTCGTGCATAGATTTAAGGCTACGTAGCTCTCTCGGAGCCTATTCTCGGTCATTTTCTCGCAGTCATGTCGCAAAGCAGGCTGCGAGAGATTCGGTTCTCGCAAACAGCAGGAAAACTGCCTTTTGCGAGCACTGAGAGAACTACGAGGGAGAATTTAATAGGGCCCTAAGCCTTTAATTTTCTTTGATTTGTTTTGGTGTATCATTATGTAATACTGGTGAATAAACTTTAGTAAAAAGCATTTAAAGCCTCCTGTAATTGTGTTCCTCCATGAAAAGTGCTGGAACCAGGGGCACAAACCGAGTGGAGACTGGTCACAGTGTATATATATATATATATATATATATATATATATATATATATATATACATACATTAGTTGTATGGACCGCAGCACACCAGGCACTGCCCCTATGACCTACCTCAAGCTCATTGCTTCAATTACCTTTTTTATCTATCTCCATCTGTGCCGTCCCCTTCTTTGTGTGCTTTCAATCCTTCCCAGCTTTGGAGTTTTCTCTAGGAAATCCTGTCTTCTAATGCTATGACCAAAATATATGTGCTGTAGCCTAATAAGGATACCTTTCAGAGAACAGTTTGGCTTGATATCCTGTAGTATTGATTGATTGGATCTTCTTGTAGTCCAATGAACTCTAAACAGTTTTCTTCAAAACCACAATTGGAGATCTTGTAGCCCAGGAAAATAAAATCTGTCACTACCTCCACTTCTTCCCCATCCATTTGCCAGGAACTGAGCCTGAGGTTTGTCATGGTCTTCATCTTTTTAACTTCGAGCAACAGGCCATCTTTTGCACTTCTTCTTTCACTCTCATCAATATTTCCTTTAGACCCTCCTCAGATTCAGTCATCAGTAATATCACTCACCTATCTAGTGTTATTTGTGCCAGGAATATTGATCCTTGCTTTGGATTCGTCCAGTTCAGCTTTACACATGATTTATTCTGCATATAAGTTGAATAAATAAGGTGGCAATATACAACCTTGCCGCACTCCTTTCCTGATCTTGAACCATTCAGTTGTTCCATGTTTGGTTCTGACCATGGCTTATTGGTCCACATACAAATTCCTCAGGTGGTGGATGGGATGGTCTGATACTCCTGTCTTTTTAAGAACTTGCCACATTTTGCTGTGATCTGCCCAATCTTAGGCTTTATAATAGTCTAGGAAGCAAAAGTAAATGTTTTTCTGGAAATTTCTTATTTTCTCTATTATCCAGTGGTTATTGGCAATGTGATCTCTTGTGCCCCTGCCTCTGTGAAACCCAGCATGCACTTCTAGTATCTTTGGGCCATATTTTGTTGGCATACAGTATGCAATGAGTGCAATTGATTGATATTTTGAAAACTCTTTGGCACTGGCTTTTTTGGGAATGGTAGGTAGACTATTGCTGAGTTTTCAAAAGGTGTTGGCACAAGGAAAGTAGCACTTTCAAAGCATTATCTTTTTTTCGACTTTAGTCTAGTTTGGCTGGGATTCCATCAACTCTTGTAGCAATGTTATAAGCCATGCTTCCTTGGGCCTATCTCACTTCACTCTTCAGGATGTCTAGTTCCAGCTCATTGGACAAATTATTTTTTTACCAGTGCTGTTTATATCTCTACTACCCTTTGCTTTTTTCTTTCCTGTGCTGCTTTCAAAGCCTCATCAGATAGCTTAGATTTCTTTGCCTACAAAGTATATATTCAATCTGATTTCTATATTGTCCATATGATGATGTACATGTGTAGAGTTGTCTCTGAGGTTGCTAGAAGAGGGTATTTGCGGTGACCAGTGAATTGTCTTGACATAATTCTACTAATCTCTGAACTGCTTCACTTTTTACTCCAATGACAATCTTATTATTTACACACAGATTAAAACAACTCAGTGCATAACACTATTTAATGATGATCTAATGCAAAATAAAAACAATATGCTTGTGTTTTTGGTCTACGTAGAAGTACGTGAAACTAAACTGAAAGCGGGATTTCTCACTTAACCAAAGTAACAAATAGCAACCAGTGCCTTTGTGATCTTGAATGTTTCCTAATATGAACGTGTATACAATAATCAACAGGTGAAGTGTCAGGAAAGTAGAAATTGCAATTGTATGTGGATAAACAAATAAAACTGGATTATAGATGGGATTTTCTCACTCAATTAAAAATAATAACAAGTAACCAGTGCCTTTGCAACGTTACTACAATTTTATATGAAGTAACATACAATGCATTGAATATGGAATGGCAGATAAGCACAAATATTGGTGCCTTTGGTGAATTTGTGTATGCACAGTTAAGTGTATACCATACACAAACAATATTAAAAAGTTTGTTATACTGCTTCCTGCTCTACATGCATTGGGAAAATGTAAGTGAAAACTAATTCAATCATATACATATTTTACTTGTATGAATCTTTTGTATACTTCTATTTAGACCAAAAAACACAAGCATATTGCTTTAATTTTGCATTTTTATTCAGCGATTTTTAATTCACTATTATAACAAAAATCATCATTAAATTCCTCACTTTGTTTTTGGTTGACCAATTACAAACTTACATAATATTCCAGGTGTCTTCTCTTTCCAATCTCCCATTTTGACATGAGAACATTTACATAAATAGATCATAAAATACTGTTTAAACAGGAATTCTGCAGAGTGACTATTATTATTCAGTATTTTATATGCTGAGCTAATTTATAGAAAGTGACCAAGTTATTTTAATGCAATCTCACTCCATAGCTTAGTTTTTTCACATATCTTCATAAAGCTCACATTAATTTGTCATCCTACTTACTCAATTTGAAATTGTCCTAAACAGAATATCTAGTAAATAAAGCTGTTATTGATACCGCTGGACCTGAGGAGACTGCCATAATAAATCATTGCATTTCTTAATCACTGGTTTGCTTAATTATCAGAATCATTATAGGGCTTGATAAATATCACTAGCATGCCCTTTGAAAGATGAAATAGTTTGTATGTTTTCCTTAAATAATAGTATATTAACATTGCTTGTTCTCATCATGATACATTTTATTAATTATGCTATTACTATACCTTGCTCAAATAGGGGTGTAGGAGCCATATAATTGTGAGGAATAAAGCTCATTGTATACACAGACCACAAAACTGCTTCTATAACATACATAAACATACTAGAAAATCTGGGGGAGATATGTCCCCCTCATCAGCTCAGTTCATACACCCATGAACAAACACAAAAATAATCCATATACTGTACATGTCTATTATACTGACTTTTCTATTTAGTTTTTCATTGCTAAGCATTGCAGCATTAACTAATTGAGTAACTTTACTCCTTGCCAATTTTGTTTGAGTCATGTGTCTGACTCTCCATGACCTTAGGACCCGCAGCTAGCCAGGCACATCTTGTGTCTTTTACGGGAGTGGGTTACCAGTTCCTTTTCTAGTGGATCGTGATTTTGGATGACCCCTCTGCTATATGGTATAGATCACAGCTTCATTGAGGTACACAACCCCCTTCAACGTGACAAGGTAGCAATCCAGATGTGATCTTGCCAATTAGGAGAGAAGAAAAAAATGATTTAGTACAGTATTGAGCTCAGTCCTACGAGCGCTGTCAGTAGTCCAGCATTTCTGGAACTTCTAGTTGTGTATTCTGGTTCTCTTAGCATTAGCACGCCCACATTAATCAAGTAGAGAGATATTGAAATCCTGGACTGCTGGCATTTCTCATAAGACCAGGTTGCCCACCACTGATTTAATAGAAGAGTGAAAAGCCAAAATCTACCGACCTCTTTCCTCTTTTCTAGCTGTGATGGATAGGGTTTCAGTCTTTATGAAAAACTGATTTTATGGCACCTATTCAAACTAGTTGCTGTGAACAGAAACACTTCTACTCCTCCACTTCATAAGGTAGAATATAGTAACTTACATAATACACTATGTAAAACAAGCTCTTAAATCATAAACTCTAGAAACGGCAAGGAACAAAGCACAAGACTGTGAAGTCCTCAACCTCAGCTTGTTAAGGAGTGCCAGATCTTACTTCATGACCTACCAATCCATGGCTCTTGCATGTTTGACTGATTATGGGCCCTATTCAAAGAAGCTCCTTGCAACTAAGGCCGCTTTCGTTGCACAATTTTAGGAGCTACCTACAGTGCCTTGCAAAGCATTCACCCCCCTTGACTCTTTACCTATTTTGTTACATTACAGCCTTAAGTTCAATGTTTTGTTAATCTGAATTTTATATGATGGACACAATAGTCTAAGTTGGTGAAGTGAAATGAAATGAGAAAAATATATAATAGAATATAGAAAAATAATGATCTATAAAGGTAGTATCCTGGGTGCTTTACACCCCTTCATATATCAAAAAAGATTATTTAAAAAGAAAAAAACTTTATTGGATACTATTGATCCGGAAACTACGCCGATTAAAATGTATAAGTATGACACATAGATAATCTAATCATTTGAGGTATGAGTAGTGAGATATATAGTGATATTCTGTATTCATACTATAGACTGTGCTGCAAAATCCTCATAAATCAGGATATACTGGTACTCCTGTTGATACAGGATATACTGATAATCATAGGATAGTGCAGCAATATATAAAAAGGGTGGTATCTATATATATATAAAAACTGATATACATAAAAATGAAATCTGATACCTTGGAAGATACTTAGATAAACTGGAAGTAAATACAAGCATAAATCAAAGGCTCTGCAAGTCCACTGTAGTATGGAGTATTGCAAGAGGACAATGGCACTGTTGGATATGAGCTAAACAACACACATATAGCAATATACTTGCTGTTCAGTAGTTAGAGCTCTCCAATATAGTTCTCCATAGACTCTCTATTAGCAATGAGTGAGCAAAGATGTTGAATATAACAATACATAAATGAAGTGATAGTAGATCCAATATAATTTGTACAGAAGGAAGAAATACACTCCAAAGAGGTTGCAAAAAATGATGCCAACGGGCCGTTTTGTCCCTCCACGGGGACTTTTTCAAAGGCTTTTAACTTCTAACAGCGTTTTAGGCCTATTTAAGGCCTGTAGAACGCTTCCTTGATTGGATCTCATTATAAACGCAGTGATGCGCAGCGTCATGACGTCATGACGTTTTTCAAGTTGAATAAACTTTATTTACTACTAACAGTGGCAGAATGGACATACAAGTCCTATACAACTTTATTAGGATCGTTTTTGACAAAGGATACAAATGTCTAGGATTGTCAAAACAGGCTCAAAAACGGCCCAAAATAGATGGCAGAAGCTCTAAAGGGATTGGCTAAAGATAATAGGGATCAAATAAATATATACAAAGCATGTTATATAGAAATAACATAAAGAAGAAAGCGGCAACTAGTAATATACATATGAGAAACACAGTAATTCCAAAGTTAGAGAGAGGGTAAAGAAGGAGAACCCACAGCTCATACGGTTTGACCACAAGATTGTAAAAGTATAACAATCAAGAGAAAAGGTCAAGGACATACCAAATCATCGCTGGACAGGTGTAATGTGAACACAAAAGGTAAAACTTAACCTTTAATTGTTACGTAAAAAAAAGGGGATATACAAGAAAAACATTAAAAAAAGGTAATGTGTCCAGAAACAGGACCACAAAGCCTAAATGAGGTTGTGTTGTGAGTGAATGCTGCAAAAAAAGGAATGAATATCCTAAAAAGGCTATAAATGGGAAAGTGAGAGCCCTTGCGCTTGAAGGGGATATACGGGACAAGCACAGTGGTGAGTACTTGCAGACACAATCGTATCAAAAAAATCACGAAGCAATATGTGTGTCAGTCTGTACAAAAATACATATAGTACTCACAATTGTAAAGGTCCCGAGTCTCCAAACTCAAAACAGGCCTGTTTGCAGATTGCGCAGTCTCACAAAGCCTAAGTGAGGTTGTGCTGCGAATAAATACTGCAAAAAGAAGGAATAAGTATCCTAAAGAGGCTGTAAAAGGGAAAATAAGAACCCCTGCGCCTTCAGGGGATACATGGGACAGGCACAATAGTGAGTACTTGCAGACACAATCGTGTCAAGAGTCACAAGGCAACATGTGTGTCAGTATGCACATAAATATATATAATACTCACTATTGTGGAGGTCCCAGGTCTCCAAACTCAAAATAAGCCAGTGTATAGATTTTGCAGTCTTTCGTGCTCCGCGCCGCTTGCTGGCGTACTGCAGCGCTGCGTCACTCGTCAGTGACGTGTTTGCGTATGGATCGCGACCAGCGCCGACCAGACGTGCGTGTGCTTGCGCTCAAGCGCGACCTGGCTGTGTGGGCCGAAAAGTAATCGCGAATGCGCTTATCGAATCGCCCAACGCGGGTTTCGCACTAGGTGGCTTCTACTGGGGCTGTATTACTGGTGATTACACCTGCTTTATATACCTGGGCAGCGGTAATATTAACCCCTCATGGGTCATATCAATCCTTAAAGGGGTAGACAAAAAAGGGTAAAATGAGTGAGAATGGACAATAATCAGCTATTAATAACGAACTAGATGTGTATAACTGGAAGAATATATAATGCTAATGACAAGATGTCAATTTGAGAATGAGTACACAAAATGTGAAACGGGAGAGTAAAGCATGATGATAGGGTAAGGATATCAAGCGAATAAAAAAATACAAATTAGTATTTGGAAGAAACAACAGATAAAAAATGTGTTTACCAAAGAGAAAGGGAGACCACTGGTACTAGAGGCATGGATAAGTAAATACTGGCCTAATGTGGCTTAGTGATACTAAGTGAAAATGGAACTCTCAGAGAGGAGAGATATTGAAAGATGATAAAACTGACCCAATAGAGGGTGAGGGGGGAAAGTGATTTAGAGAAATACAGTGTAATTAATGGCCTCGTTGAGACCTGACGGAGCCATGGAGTTGAAAAGGAAAATCCATTTGCTTTCTGCTTTTAAAAGGGCATTCTCCAAGTTACCTCCTCTTATGCCAAGAGAGATTTGTTGGACCATCCAACATTGCAATAATGTAGGGTCAGATTTGTGGAATTGAAAGAAATGTCTGGCGACCGATGTTAATTTCTTAAAATTTTCCAGGTCTTTCCTACTGTTTTTGATATTGCGAATGTGTTCGCCCAAACGTTTACGCATCTCGCGTGTGGTCATGCCTACATATTTCTTGGAGGGCTTACAAGGGCAATCAAGAACATATATGATTTGTTTAGAACTACAACTAAAAAGTTGTGGAACAGAGTGTTGATGTCCAAAGTGATCTTTAAACGTTGTCACATTTTTGATATGTGAACAAATGCTACAGTGCGCACAGCGATAATTGCCCTTGATCTTGTCCTTTTTGTTGGTCCGCTCTTTGATAAAATGACTCGTTACTAGCATATCCCCTAAAGAGGGAGAACGTTTCCAGCTTGCTGGAATTCCGTCTTTAAACCACAGGTTAAGATCTTCATCAGTTTTCAGGATATGTAGATGTTTGTGTAATATACTGAGGGTTTGTTTCCATTGTGCATGATAGGATCCAATAAATCTAATCTGGTCGTCCGCGAGTTTCTTCGGTTTGGGGGTTAAAAGGGTGTCTCGATCTAAATAGAGGGCACGGTGATAAGCTTTCTTGATATGTCTGTTACTATATCCTCTTAATTTAAGGCGATCGCGTAGTTCTTGTGCCCTTTTGTTGAAGATTTCAATTTGAGAACAATTACGCCTTAGGCGGATGAATTCCCCAAAAGGTATACTTCGTTTGGTTGAAGGAAGATGAAAACTGTCATTGTGTAGTACACTGTTTGTAGCAGTCTCTTTGCGGAATAAATCTGTTGTAACTTGACCGTTGGATCCTCGTGAGATGGTAATGTCAAGGAAGTCTACTTTGTTCATATCCATTTGATATGTTAACCTAAGGTTGAGGTCATTGTAATTCAGTTTCTGCATATATTCGTCCAGAAGTTCTTTAGGACCATCGCACAATATGAAAAGATCGTCTATGTATCTTAACCAGATCTGGACATGCTCTGTGTACTGATTCATGTTGTCTCCAAGGGCTATTTGATGCTCCCACCACCCCATGTAGAGGTTGGCATAAGTTGGGGCACATGAAGTGCCCATTGCTGTACCTCTCAGTTGCAAAAATAATTTGTCGTTGAATGTGAAATAATTGTGAGTCAGAACAAAGTGTAGAAGTTGGATAATAAATTCGTTCCTCTCCTGGGAATACTGGGATTGCATACTCAGAAAAAAACGTACTGCCTCCTCTCCTCTTTGATGTTTGATTAATGTATACAATGATTCGACGTCGCAAGTTACCAGATATGTAGTTTCATTGAGCACAATATCATCCAGTTTGTTGAGAATATCCATTGTATCACGTATATAGGATGAAAGACTGATCACAAAGGACTTAATACAAGCATCAACAAATTTGCTAGGTGATTCTGTCAAGTTTCCTCTCCCGGATACGATTGGCCTACCCGGTGGGTTGACTTGCCTTTTATGAATTTTGGGAAGTAAGTATAGTGTTGCTGTTTTCGGTTTGTCAACCTCTAAAAACTCAAATTCACGCTTGGAAATTAATCCATTTTCCAAGGCTTCGGAGATGATTTTGTTATAAGATTTTAAAAATTATTTGGTGGGGTCTCCTAAGAGCCTTTTATAGCATTTTGAGTCCGATAGCTGTCTCATGGCTTCCCCAACATATTGCTCACTAGGCCACAATACCACATTGCCACCTTTATCCATATATTTATGTCAAGTCTATAAAACAAAGTGAATGGTGCTTGAATAGCTAAGCATGATCAAGACACAGTGGAATTGGTATACCCCAGTAGTGTAATAGTATCTAAGAAAATGTGAAATAGAATGTAAAACAACCAACTATCACGGTTGTATAATGAAAGCATAATGTGGAAAGCACATCTACTATTAAGTGGCTAGTTGCAGTGAGACTAGTGTAATTGGAAAGCAAATTTGCTAGTAGATGAAAAATGAGTGAAAATATTAATAAGGGAAGGGAAATAAGGTAAAAAGTGCTCTAAAGAAAAGCAGAATAGGAATATCGTTCATTAAGTTCCATTGGATATTTGCTGTTCAATGGGAATATCCATTTACTTTCTTTTTGAAGTAGTATTTGATCAATATTTCCACCTCTAGGTCCTACCACTAGTTTTTCCAAAACTTGGAACTTCATTACCCCAGCTTGATTTTGATGGAAATTATTAATGTGTCTAGAGACAGGAGTATCCAGGAACTTAGTTATTGAGTATACATGTTCCAGGATCCGCCTTCGTAGTTGTCGAAAAGTTTTCCCCACATAATATTTTTGACACGGGCAGGTCATAACATAGATGACGTGTGTGGTTTCGCAATTTAAGAAGGTTTTTACTGGATACTTCTTTCCTGTCTTATAGTCAATGAATTCTTTGCTGGGTTGGATGTAGTTGCAAGCTTTGCAGTGGCCGCATTTGAATAGTCCTGTTGTTGAAGTTAACCAATTCGATGGTTTACAAGGAGGTTTATAATAACTCCTTACCAATGTGTCTTTTATGTTTTTGTTCCTCCTATACGTTATGGAGGGTTCAGGTGTTAAGGTGTTAATGATTCTTTTAATGCCGCATCTTCTTGTAGAATATACCAGTGTTTTTTAAGGATTTGTTTAATAGCACGCCAATCTTGGCCATATTGCATTATGCAAAGTACTTTCATATCCGGATCTTTAAATTCGCTTTTATCCTTGTATATCAGGTCTTCGCGTTTGCTCGACAGGGCTCTACTATAGGCTCTCTTGAGTACACGATTAGGGTAACCTCTTTCTTTAAATCTCATTCGTAATTCTTTTGCTTTTAGCTTGAAATCTGATTAATTATTACAATATTCAAACCAGTTGCTGTGAACAGAAACACTTCTACTCCTCCACTTCATAAGGTAGAATATAGTAACTTACATAATACACTATGTAAAACAAGCTCTTAAATCATAAACTCTAGAAACGGCAAGGAACAAAGCACAAGACTGTGAAGTCCTCAACCTCAGCTTGTTAAGGAGTGCCAGATCTTACTTCATGACCTACCAATCCATGGCTCTTGCATGTTTGACTGATTATGGGCCCTATTCAAAGAAGCTCCTTGCAACTAAGGCCGCTTTTTTTGCACAATTTTAGGAGCTACCTACAGTGCCTTGCAAAAGCATTCACCCCCCTTGACTCTTTACCTATTTTGTTACATTACAGCCTTAAGTTCAATGTTTTGTTAATCTGAATTTTATATGATGGACACAATAGTCTAAGTTGGTGAAGTGAAATTAAATGAGAAAAAGATATACATTAAAACTATTTTTTTTAGAACAGAACATTGTCATGTGATTCACCCCCATTGTGAAACCAATTACCTTCAGATGTCAAATAATTAGTGAAATTATGTCCACCTGTATGAAATCTAAGTGTCACATGATCTGTCATTACATATACACACCTTTTTTGAAAGGCCCCAGAGGCTGCAACACTTAAGCAAGAGGCACCACTAACCAAACACTGCCATAAGGACCAAGGAACTCTGCAAACAAGTAAGGGACAATGTTGTTGAGAAGTACAAGTCAGGGTTAGGTTATAAAAAAATATCCAAATCATTGATGATCCCCAGAAGCACCATTAAATCTATCATAACCAAATGGAAAGAACATGGCACAACAGCAAGCCTGCCAAGAGATGGCCACCCACCAAAACTCACAGACCGGGCAAGGAGGGCATTAATTAGAGAGGCAGCACAGAGACCTAAGGTAATCCTGGAGGAGCTGCAGAGTTCCACAGCAGAGACTGGAGTATCTGTACATAGGATGACAATAAGCTGTACTCACCATGGTGTTGCCCGCCCCCCCCCCCCCCAAATTGGCACATTTTGAGTTTACGAAAAGGCATGTGGGAGACTCTCAAAATGTATGGAGGAAGGTGCTCTGGTCTGATGAGACTAAAATTGAACTTTGCGGCCATCAAAGAAAATGCTATGTCTGGCGCAAACCCAACGCATCACATAACCATCACATCACTATCCCTACAGTGAAACATGGTAGTGGCAGCATTATGCTGTGGGGATGCTGTTCAGCGCCAGGACTGGGAAACTGGTCAGAGTTGAGGGAAAGATGGATGGTGCTAAATACAGGGATATTCTTGAGCAAAACCTGTACCACTCTGTGCGTGATTTGAGGCTAGGACGGATGTTCACCTTCCAGCAGGACAATGACCCCATAAACACTGCTAAAGCAACACTTGAGTGGTTTAAGGGGAAAAATGTGAATGTGTTGGAATGGCCTAGTCAAAGCCCAAACCTCAATCCAATAGAGAATCTGTGGTCAGACTTAAAGATTGCTGATCACAAGCGCAAACCATCCAACTTGAAGGAGCTGGGGCAGTTTTGCAACGAGGAATGGGCAAAAATCCCAGTGGTAAGATGTGGCAAGCTCATAGAGACTTATCCAAATCGACTTGTGATTGCTGCAAAAGGTGGCTCTACAAAGTATTGTGAATAGAGTGAATATGCACATTGACTTTTTTCTGTTATTTTGCCCTATTTGTTGTTTGCTTCACAATAAAAAAAAAACATCTTCAAAGTTGTGGGAAAGTTCTGTAAATTAAATGATGCAAATCCTCAAGCAATCCAGGTTGTGAGGCAACAAAACATGAAAAATGCCAAGGGGGTGAATACTTTTGCTAGGCACTGTAAATCCTTGTCCCTCAAAACCCTGCCGTATGAAGTGGAGCCAATATCATGATATCATTATTTCTAATCCCTAACAATTGTTTGCCATATCCTGCAAAGCTATCCCCGCCCTCCCCCATTTTTCCACCATTTACGGCCTGCATCATTTGCCTAAAACTTCTCCGACTCACGTCTCAAGCCCGTCCTTCCTCTTAATATCCCTCTCTTTCACTCTCGATCTGTCCATAATACCATGTTTTACATTTTCTTTTAGTTCCATTGCTTGCCTGCACATAGGACTCACTCTGTGAAATCATGAAAGCACTTCCCTTCCTTCCTGCCCCTCACCCACCCTACCCTATTCAGATTCAATTTATAGAGCCAAGGAAATCACCTGACTTTCCAATTTGCATATTATTATCTCACCACAAGGGGTCAGACAATATATTACATACTAGAGTCTTTCACCTCAGATCCCTCCCCTCTCCCACTAAATAAAACCTTATCTGTTAAGGCTACAGTGCTATCAGCAGGGCTGAAAAGTTTAACCTCATTCTCTCCAACCATACATGTACATAAACAACTTCCCATGGCAGGGAATGGTTAAAAATATAAGTAATTGCCAGGGGGTTAAACCCCACTGCCAATAACCCCTACAACCTCATAGAACCCCCAGGGATTCCCTCCTCCCATGCAGGAAATATAACCCCCAGGGATTTCCTTTACCGCTCACCCCCTATCCCTACTATTAAATATAACTATGGTGTCTATTGAGACACCCCATGGCCCCTACTAATGAACCTGTTACACTCAGGTCTTTTAAGGACATCTGTGGCACCTAAATATTAACGCCTACCACAGGGTGCCTAACAGACCCCCATGTACATACTCACAATGGACTCCCATGGCAACTAATTTTTAGGTGCCATTGGAGTCTCAGTAGACACTGAGAATTGTGGGTGAACAAATGTAGGAATCCATATTTTAAATAGGAGAATCCTCAGAATCTTCCGGCTCATAGGGAAGAAAGGCTTTTGGGGGGAGGGAGTTGTGTGCTTTTAAGATGCACTGTTAACACTTAATTGTGTCAGATATAAGCAATCAAGGTTTATATCTCACTAACTTGAGTGGTTATGGTGTTTTTAGCATCAGGTCTGATGCTTGATTCATGTTCAGAGGCATTTTTAAGACTCAACGAGTTTGAGTGTGCATAACTTTTGTTTGGGAAAAAGGACTCATGCATTACATGGTGCAATCATTGCTGATGCAGTATGTCAATTAATGCCCCTGTTGCCAAAGCCGTCCAAATATGTGGAGAGAATAAATAATCTTTATATTTTACATCATTGTTTTGTATTACAGATCAAAAAAAACGATTGGTATTGGATCTTTAGTCCAATATAGATGCTGAGCGCTAAGTCCGTCAAGTGCCCGCACTTCATTGTTCGGTCAATATGATTCTATATATACAGGGTATGTGGTGCCACTGTTGTACCATTCTGGTAAATAAAAGGAGACTGCTGCTTCTCTGGGGACACCGTTCATAGAGATGCCCAATATTAGAGTGTAGAAATCGCAGAGTTGTGGTTGGAGAAGCGCAATTGTTCCTGACTAGTACCTAGATATTCGGTGAATCTGTGCTGCTGGATGGAGTGTAGTTATACCATTGGTATATGATCTTTCCAACCTTGTGTGTGAGATGATGTATTTACATAGTTCTCATTATACAAAGAACATACACAATTGTATATAAAAATTCTAGTTTATTTTAGTTTTACAGAATTCTCTGCCCTCTGGGTCGGAATTTAGGTCATGTAAAAACAATGATGAAGCAATAAAAAATGCGGATATATAATATATACCGAAATGCACAAAAAAATGGATGATCAAACGCGTTTTGCTGTGGTGTTCACAGCTTCCTCAGTGATTATATAGTTCTGTGGGTACATATGAAAGAGTCAAAAGTCTATACAGAGTACAGCTTTTATGATTCTTCTATGCTACCCGGAAAGCAGCAGGTGGTCCTCAGACTATTCTGGTCTCTTATTAAAAACTAAAATGTTTTCTTGATATACATAAAAGTAATAATAATAATAATAATAATAATAATAAATAATAAATAAACATTATGTATAGGAATTCTATAAATCCAGCTTCTAAGTACAATTAGTTTAACAGATTGTTATATATACACAGATAGGTACTGGCAGTATAACACTACAATCACAATGCTGAAAAACGATTCATTGTGCATGTTCTAAGTTAGAAAATGAATTCATAATATATATGAGGTCTTAAAATTCTTGTATATACACATATACACATAAATACATATACATACACATATATATATATATATATATATATATATATACATACTGTATATATATATATATATATATATATACACACATACACACACATACACACACATACACATTTTATGTGAAAAGTATGCACCTAAATCCCACACACACATATATATATATATATATATATATATATATATATGGCTTCTATGTACATTCAAGTATACAAATGTGAATACATACAAAGCTGTCTTATAGTAGCAGTCATACAAAATCACAATAAATACAAAGCTGGCTTATAGTAGCATTCATACAGAATCTACATAGTCACAGGGCTGAACTATGTACATGATACTTGTCTGTGATATAAATGGGAAAAGGACTGTGGTCTAGGCATGTGTCTCCTTGTGACATTGTCGAATGTACCTGTGATTATTGTATACTGTACTGGCCTGAATATGAGCCGCACCCGTATATAAGCCGCACCTGTAAAATTCAAGGGGAAAAATAGAAAAAAGATCGCTCCCTTAAAATCGGAGAGAAAAAGACTCTCTACAAGAGATCAGCCATTGCAAGAAACAGGCTTACTAATTAGTACTGTAACTTTTTTTGAAGGGTACAGGCCTTACAGGGTGTTAGAATCACTAAAACCGTAAATCGCTATTCAACTGCTACAATACCGCAGTCTCAAGCATGCAAATCGGCACCCTTAACTCGCAACCGCGCAATTCGGCAGTCATTTTACCTTCACAATATATAAGCCGCATATGTAACTCGCAAGCTCGCAAATCGTCAGTGATTTTTTTTATGGTTTTGAATATAAGCCGCTCCGTAACTCGGAAACGCAAAAATCTGAAAAAAGGTGCGGCTTATATTCGGACCAATACGGTATTTATATACTTGTATGGGTAAACCTAACACTGGTGGCGAAAGGCATACTTTTCATGTATGGATATAGGTAGGGAATACTAGTATCAGATACGTGCTTGGGGTTCCATTTTACAAGGATGTATGACTTAAACAGATACCACATTGATAGTTAACTTTTGAATGGACCGATGTTTCAAAGGATCTGGTAATATACAGGGCACTTCCCTCTATTAGTGGGTTTGTTGCAATTTAAAATCCCTCTTGTAGCCCATTGCTCCTGTGTATGGCTCTTATAAGTCTAATTATTGTGGGAACCTTAGAGGAGCTTTGTGGCTGGCTGATCCCCACTTCCTTGTTTGCCCAGTATGTGGAAGACGGGATAGTCCCTGTTAGGATAGTCTTCTTATGACACACCAACTGGTCCAGCCCTTTGACCATGGCATTTTCTCAGATGTGTGATCCAAAGTATTAATACCAGGCTGGTTTTCTGCTGATGGTCCCTAAGCCAACTAAGATCTAATATTGGTGAGGGGAAAATCTCTATTATATTCAGGAAAAAATAATACTTATCAGACTGTAGCTGATATATATCTGATATCTTTATTATTGCAAATTCCCATATCGATAGTGTTTTGTAACAAAAAATATTTAGGCAACACTATACAGGGATATAGTAGAAAAAATATCACATTGGAATAAATAAAAAAAAAAACATTAAATTTAGTACATTGATGGAACATGCATATAATGAGATGCAAAATATCCATCAAATGAATAAAAATCGATCAAACACTTTTTGCAGTTCTATGGCCAGCTATATGAATGCTAACAAACCAATCAAATATTATAATTGTTGAACTGCGATTCGTCATCAAGTTAGCGAACCTCGCAAAGGCGCTCATCGGCTGCGAGCCTCGCATAGCGAGGTGAGCAGTTGAGGCATTGAAACTTGGAGCATAGGCGATGAGCGCCAAAGGCGCTCACCGCCTGCGAGCCTTGCAAAGCGGGGCGATCAGTTGAGGCATTGAAACACGTGGGACATAGCCTCCAAGCAGTTAGGAAAAGCAGGATTGCCTTTGACTGCAAGCAGCTGAGGAACGCAGGACTTACAAAAAAAAAATTGTGGGGCGCGGAACTTACAAAAATAAATTACGAGGTGGGAAAAGACGAAGTTAACGGACGAACTGCGCAAATTGAAAAACACAAAAAACACACACAAAAAAAAACTCGCACACAGCACGGGGGGACAGCCAGGCAAGAAAAAAAATGGCAGCAGAAAAAATGAAAACGAGGCTACACGACCGCAAACAGCACAAAACACTGCTAGCCATGTACCACTTTTACCCAGAAACATACAAGGTACAAAATACACTATTAGAAAGGGCGGAAGCGAGCTGCGTAACACATAAACAATCGTGGCCATTTTACAACATTATCTTGCAACTAATAACATTACGAATCTAAAATATGTAGAATGTGGATCACCTTCAGAGTGGTATTCCTGCTGCCAGGGTGACCAGGAGCACCACTGAGAGTTTAAAAACACATGGGGTGTTTTTACAGAGATATAATTGGTGTATCTATTACTCCTATACCACCCCTCTACCAATCCTGAGAGATGTTTACACGCAGGCATATGTAACTTGGTCTTGTCCTTGGTGTTGTCCCTCCCATAGTTCGTGTCAGCAGCCTGAACTAATGTTCATTTCAGCCCAATGTTCAATGGAGATGTCACTGTGGGGCTTTTAGGTGCGTATCTCTAACTCCTGTACCACCCTTTGGCCAATCCGAATTGTGATTAGCTTCCATATCAACTGTATAAACTCCTTCCCATAAGGATGAATGGTTACATACATAGTTTGATTAGCGAGTGAATGCACTGATGTGTAAAAGCAATAAAGAGCCACTCCATCCACACCATCTAGGATATCACAAAGTGAATGTTTTCACACTTCCTACTACAGTATAATATGATTTTGGAGAGGGGAAGTTTTGTGTGAGGATAATGTTACTTATTAAGAATCACAAGGGAAATTCCCCCTGTCCCCTCCTCTCTCTCTCTACCTCTCCCCTCCCTCGCTCTCTCCTTCTCCCTCTCCCTCCTTCCCTCTCCCTGTCTCCTCTCTCTCCCAACCTCTCTCTCTCTCTCTCTCTCTCCCCACCTCTCTCACTCCCCTTCACCCCTCTCTCTTTCCTTTTCCCCCCCTCTCTCTCTCCCTCCCTCTCTGCCTACTACGATGCACATGCGCAGTTGCCTGATTTCTGCAATTTAGGTATAGCTGCTTGTGAGTAATGTCTGCGCAGAACACAGCTTGCAGGCATTATTCACAACTTAAAACTATTATAGGTGATTTGTTTGTTTTATTATAGAGAAAAAGGCCATAGAGCTGCTAAATATGTTTGACAGATTGTAATGGTTTATTATTGATGGATATTTAGCATCTCACTATATGCGTACTCTATCAATGTATTGTATTTAATGTTTTTTTTTATCAATATCACAATCTGCTTAGTTCCACCTACCCAGCAGAATCATGTAGTTCTTTGTATACCTCTGCTACAGAAGATGAACTCACAGCAGGGAAAATGCCCAAAAATGCTTCCAAGAGATATACAGTCAAAAGACCAGTGGTCATAGGATATAAGCACTCTCCAACACAGAATACCGCCACCCAGTAACACTTTTTGATGTGAAGTAACACTGACAACCTTTTATTATGAACTATGGACACAAATTCCATTGTCCTGACTGGACAAGATTAATCGAGAGGGGAATCACATGTGCAAAACATATACCTCATGCAATTGAGATACATAAATGTCAGTACCTTATTTATAACCTGTTTTGGGTAACCGTATGGTGAAAACTTCTGATCTGCACTAGGATTTGTTGAGTGATACATCTGAGAAGCATGGCTCACTTGATGAATAACATAACATTCAAGATTGCTCATATGCCTTCAGTTATTGCCTTCTCATAACTACTTTGCTTTATTTTAAGGTTTCCTGTGCAGTTCCATGGAACTGAGTGTGTATAAGGCCAAGAATTTCTACACAGAGGAAATTCTATCACTTAGTAAACTTTGCACTTTCAGACATACTGTATACATACACAGACACAATTTACATATGTGTTTAGTAATATTAAGATGATGGAAGATTAAGGCTAAAGGAAAAGTAGTAAAATGGGCGTGGATTGAATAAATCGGAATGGACCTCTTGTGCCATAAAATCTAAATATGCTTGGGTTTATCAGCTTTTCTGATCCATTAAGCATGATTTATTATCTACATCTATAACAAAAATAAAATAATGAAAGTATTACTAATAATTGCAATTAACAGAATAGGTATGGGATGAAAAGAAATGCTGATTGGCATGTAAATATTGCAACCTTAAATGTAGGTTGACTAACAAAATACATACCATTCTGTTGCTAAAGAGTTTGACAATCATTAGAGATTTAAATGATATATTATTTGGAACTTTTGCTGATTCACTTTAATAATTTAAATTGCATGTTTATAAAGCTAGGCTTAGGGCCCTATTAAATTGAACGTATTGGCCCGGCAAAGCAGCCCGCAGCAGTTACGGCAATTAAATTAGGCCCATAAAGTCCCTTTTTGCGGGCCGCAAAATATTTCTCGATGAAACTACAGGCTACGTCCAAGCAAAGCCTTTGTAGTTACAATGCTGCAAATGTATAAATTTCAAATCACAATTAAATTGTAACAAATTCAATACACTGCTCCTGCGGACAATCACTTAAATCGCAAATGTATACATTTTAACTGCGAGCACTAAATAGTGCTCGCAAAGCGTCTACAGACTTCTTTTTAGCACTTTAATTGCTAATATATACACCATACTGTATATAAAATTTAAAATAAAATGATATTAGTTAATAATATTAATAGTAGAATATTATGATACCATTAAATAGGCAATATGAATTCAGTGTTTTTATGTTTTATTAATTTTGAATTGTTAATAAATGTCATAGAACTCCCATAGGCTGAAATATTATATTTATTTTATATATTTTATTTATTTATATTTGAACTGCGTGGCTCGAACGCCGATCGTGCATTTGATTGACAGCCGACCTCCATTCCCATAGCGATGTCACAATGACCAACTATTTTCCTATTGGCTCCGCCTGAGCCTGAATTGCGGGTTTGAATCAATTATGGCGTTCAACTAAAACTAAAATATTTACGGCTCACAGCATGGTTTCCGATTTTGGACTGCGGCAAAGCCGATCGCAGGTCATTCGAATGTAATCGCTATGTAACTGCATGAGATTTCTGCCCCACAGCGCTTGCGAGTGTCTAATATATATATATATATATATATATATATATATATATATATATATATTGATTACTTGAAGTAGCATGTGCATTATGTATTATTTCTCTCATTTTTATTTTTTGGGGGCTTTAACAAAAAGTTAACTTAACATTTACGTTCAATGTTTGCCCACTTAGGCTTACCTAAATCTTAGCACTTTGTAACTTGGGTGACATTTACTACGCACACGTCAAAAACTAAATGTTAAAGAAATGTTGTCAGGGAGCAAGGTAAGTTACCATTATGTAGATAGCATTAGAAATTTTGATTAACATTTTTTTTGAATCGAGTATAAGACGATGGTGGGAAATGTGCTGCCCCCTGTGTCCCTCTTGTGCCCTCTATATCCCCCTCTCTCTCTCCCGTGTCTCTTCTCCCCTCCCTTCCCTGTGTCTCTTCTCCCCTCTCCCTTCCCTGTGTCTCTTCCAACCTCTCCCTTCCCTGTGTCTCTTCCCCCCTCCCTTATCACCCTCCTCAACCCCACTCCTAATCCTCCCTCCTCATCCTCAACCTCCCTCCTCATCCTCAACCTCCCTCCTCATCCTCAACCTCCCTCCTCATCCTCAACCTCCCTCCTCACCCTCAACCCCCTCCTCAACCTCCCTCCTCATCCTCAACCCCCTCCTCAACCTCCCTCCTCATCCTCAACCCCCTCCTCAACCTCCGTCCTCATCCTCATCCTCCCTCCTCATCCTCAACCCCTCCTCATCCTCACCCCCCTCCTCAACCTCCCTCCTCCTTCTCAACCTCCCTCCTCATCCTCAACCCCCTCCTCAACCTCCGTCCTCATCCTCAACCTCCCTCCTCATCCTCAACCCCTCCTCATCCTCAACCCCCTCCTCAACCTCCCTCCTCAACCCCCCATCCTCAACCCCCCTCCTCAAACCCCCTCCTCAACCCCAATCCTCATCCTCCCTCCTCAACTCCCCCATCCTCATCCTCAACCCCCTCCTCAACCCCCCCATCCTCAACCCCCTCCTCAACCTCCCTCCTCAACCCCCTCCTCTACCCCCCATCCTCATCCTCAACCCCCATCCTCAAGCTCCCTCCTCATCCTCAACCTCCCTCCTCATCCTCAACCTCCCTCCTCACCCTCAACCCCCTTACTCAACTTACCTTCTCATTCTCAACCCCCTCCTCAACCTCCCTCCTCATCCTCAACCTCCCTCCTCATCCTTAACCCCCTCCTCAACCTCACTCCTCATCCTCAACCTCCCTCCTCATCCTCAACCTCCCTCCTCATCCTCAACCCCCTCCTAATCCTCAACCTCCCTCCTCATCCTCAACCCCCTTCTCAACCTCCCTACTCAACCCCCATCCTCAACCCTCCATCCTCAACCCCCCATCCTCAACCCCCTCCTCACCCCCCTCCTCAACCCCCCTCCTCAACCCCCCATCCTCATCCTCCCTCCTCAACTCCCCCATCCACATCCTCCCTCCTCAACCCCCCTATCCGTATCCTCAACCCCCCCTTAACCCCCCATCCTTAACCCCCTCCTCAACCTCACTCCTTATCCTCAACCTCCCTCCTCATCCTCAACCTCCCTCCTCATCCTCAACCCCCTCCTCATCCTCAACCCCCTCCTCAACCCCCTCCTCAACCTCCCTCCTCATCCTCAACCTCCCTCCTCATCCTCAACCCCCTCCTCATCCTCAACCTCCCTCCTCATCCTCAACCCCCTCCTCAACCTCCCTCCTCAACCCCCCATCTTCAACCCTCCATCCTCAACCCCCCATCCTCAACCCCCCTCCTCAACCCCCATCCTCATCCTCCCTCCTCAACTACCCATCCACATCATCCCTCCTCAACCCCCCCACCCACATCCTCAACCCCCTCCTCAACCCCCCCATCCTTAACCCCCTCCTCAACCTCCGTCCTCAACCCCCTCCTCAACCTCCCTTCTCAACCCCCCTCCTCACCCCCCCCATCCTCAACACCCTCCACAACCCCCCCTGGGGGGGTTGAGGTTGAGGAGGGAGGTTGAGGGGGCACCTGGTATATTCTAATGACGCGGTGCGCATGTGATGTCTCATGCGCGCCGGGTCAAGGAGCAGAGGCTGGAGCAGAAGCAGGTAAGTGAGGGGAGAGGGAGAGGTATTTAGGGGGGTTTAGGTTGAGGAGGGGGGTTTAGGTTGAGGAGGGAGAATGAGGAGGGGGGATTATAATGAGGAGGGGGGTTGAGGATGAGGAGGGGGAGGGAAAAAGACACGAGGGGGTTAGAGAGACACGGAGGGTTGAGAGACACAGGGGGTTAGAGAGACACTGGGGGTTAGAGAGACACGGGGGGAGAGAGACTCGAGTATAAGCCGAGGGTATCCTTTTTAGCCTTAAAAAAAGGGCTGAAAAACTAAGCTTATTCTCAAGTATATACGGTATATATGAGTGCCAAATTTGATGTTACACATTTAAAAAAAGCATATTTTAAAAATTACAAAAAGGATGTATGAACTTTTATCTGAAATTAAATGACAGCTGTAGAACAATGTTTATAGTATGCAACCAATTTGATAATACCAAAATGCAGCTTTTAAATTATCAACTGTTTTGTTGTTTAGTCGTTCAGCCGGGTCAGTGTAGTGTCATCAACAAATATTTAGCTGTTTAGTTGTTCAGTCATGTCCAAATCTCTATGGACCACAGCATGACAAGCACATCTGTAAGCCACTGCCCCTCTTAGCTCCGTCAAGCTCATGTCCATTGCTTCATTGACTTCATCTATCCATCTTTGTCTCTGCATCCCCTTCTTCAGATGCCTTCAATCTTTCCCAGCATCAGAGTTTTCTTTCTGTGGGGAATCCTGTCTTCTCATAACATTTTTGAGTTTTAACCTCAGTATCAAATGTTGGCTTGATTTCCTGTAGTAGTTATTGACTGGATCTTGCAGTCCAAGGGACTCTATGCAGTTTACTTCAACACCACAATTCAAAGGTGTTAATTATATGGTACGCAGTCTTCTTTATTGTCCAGCATTCACATCTGTATGTTAATACTGGGAATATCATAATTATGATTATGCAGACTATTTTAATAATGTAATATCTTTCCTTTTTAAGACTTGTCATAGCTTCCCTCCCCAGAAGCAAACTTCTTTTTAATTCCTGGCTAGAGTTACATGTAATTAATTTCACCTTCAAAACTGCTGGACACCATTGGGTGAAGTCATAAAAAACATTGGGTAATCTTGATTAAATATTTATAAAAAAATGAGTTATAATCATCTTTAGTAATTATTACAGTGCTTATTCTGTTCTAGCTTATGACAAAGAGAGTGAATCTAATCTCACCACTGAATTTATAAATTCATTAACTCCCTCTGAAATGCCATCACATGTTTTGCAGCTGAGAAAAGGAGCAATTGTCATGTTACTGAGAAATATGAACCCTAAAAAAGGACTTTGTAATGGGACCAGATTAATTGTTCAGGATTTAAGAGACCATTTTATCCATGCAGAAATTCTGAATGGGACCCATAAAGGTGAAGCAGTTTTCATACCAAGAATAGATTTGGCTCCAAGTGAGACTAGCTTGCCTTTTATACTTCAAAGGAGACAAATTCCCATTATCATGACATTTGCTATGCCAATTAATAAACCCCAAGGACAAACATTCAAGTCTGTTGGACTCTTCTTAGAAGAACCTGTATTTGCCCATGGCCAACTCTATGTGGCATTTCCAAGATGCAAAAAAAAAAAGTTGTAATTAAAATGTGCATTAAAAAAACAGAACATCAAAATTATTAAATGATGGCAGAGTATTTACTAAAAATACCAATACTATGAGCTGTTGTACATTCTAAAACAACAAGAAAAATATATGAAGGTCTTAAAAAAAAAAAAATGTGGTGACATCCTAAAGAATAATTTTTTTACATCTGCTGGACTCTTTCTCTATGTACCAGTCACAAGAAATTAAAAAAAACTACAGAACAGTGGTTTCAGTTCGAGGACAAACTTTTATGTTACTTGGACTCTTTATAGAGGACCACTCTTTCACATAGAAAGATGTATGTGCCATTCTCAAGAACTGGAATACATTGAAATAACAGTGGTTTTTATCTTGAGGACAAACTTTAATGTCACTTGGGCTCTTTGTAGAGGAGCACTATTTCACATAGACAACTCTATGTACCAGGGTTTAAGAACTGCAAAAAACATACAGAACAGTGGTTTTATTTAGAGGATGAACTTTTATGTCACGTGGTCTCTTTGTAGAGGACCACTTTCACACAGAAAGCTGTATGTGCCATTCTGAAGAACTACAAACAAACAAAAAAACAGTGGTTACATCCCAATGACAACATTATTTGACTGCTGGGCTTTTTTTAGAGGACCACTGTTTACAAAATAAATAAATAAAAGTTACATCCAAGAGACAACATTATTCGTCTACTAGGCTCTTTTTAGAGAAACCACTCCTAAATTAAATAAGAAGCAAACAAAAAACAAAATTGACCAATCACTCCACAAACCAAAAATATGCCATCCCTTACTATTTGCATTGTCTGTATTTAACAGTCTCTATATTTGAGATTTGTTTAGACAGTTGTTAGCGGTTTCATTCAGTCTGATGTTACATTGAGTTTTATTTTATACAAACCTTCATTGTATATATTTACCTCTCTAATTACTGAGAGCCTATTGATCCAGGGATTATGTATTGATGTTTCTTTTCATCATTTAAACATCTGTTAAATAACATGTAATACTTTTAGTCTATGTATTTAAAGTTGATTTCTACATGTATTTCAAGTTGCTTTCTACAGTTGTAATGTGTGTGATTACATTGCATGTATTTACACATTTAAAATTGTGAATGTATTATTACAGAGAGAGTATTGATCCAGGGAGTAATCAAACCTCCAGATTATGGGGTCAGGAAGGAATTCAATTTTTTACCCATTTGAAACAACTGGCTATGTTTCACTTGTTTTATTTTTAATTTTGCCTTCCTCTGGATTCAATATAAACATTTAGTAGTCTGTTAAATAACATGTAATGCTTTACATATACATATGCTTTAAAAACAAGTTTAAACTGGCTAATAATATTGAGTTCAATTATGACTTGCATAGTATTTCGTTATGACGTTCTTGGATTGTTTTTTATTATCAGGTTTAATGTATGTATTTAGTGCTTTTGAAGTTTTCATGTATAATTACAGATAGTGTATTGATCCAGGGAGTAATCCGATCACAATTATCTGGGGTCAGGGAGGATTTTTTTCCCCGTTTGAGTATATTGGATACATTTCACTTGGATTTTTTCTGTTTGACTTCCTCTGGATTCAATAAAACAAAATACATATGTGTTAAAATACATGAAATGTTTTACAATGGTTTACAAAGAAAGTTCATACAGTGTTCTAATATTGATGTACATGTTACAAGAAAAAAAGTTATAACGTTAAAAAACATGGTTTCTGAGTTGGTAAAATATATTACTATACAACTTGCACATTAATGACTAAAACAATATGTTGTTGTCCTTTTTCAAACATATTAATTATTAAATGCAAAAACAAAAAATATATAAAAAAAAATGAACAAGGGTAAAACACTCGCATTGGGTGGCAAACAGCATTTCAAAGCTGCAAATTCAACTCCCGTCATTTTTGACAGGCAATTTATATATACCATTTGTTCCTAATCCACATGGTTTCCTGATCTGTATTAACCCCTGAGTACCTGGTTGTGTTACCCTTGATATTGTATAATGAAACAGACATAATAATTCAATGTAATATTTTTTTAATTACACATATGTTTAGATTGTACTGTTAAGTGTCAAATTATCTTGCAATTTCATAATTGTTTTTGTTTTTTTTGGTACTATACTGTCTCTTTAACTGCTGTAGCGTTGTTCTGTAATGCTGAATACTGTTCTTTATTTGTAATGAACTGTGACTCATTTTTTTAAGTAAACCTCTGATCAGTTTGCTATTGACAGAGGGGCCTGTCTTTGAGCTTAGAATCCAGTGTCCAAAATGCATTCCCAAAGCACCTTCTAAGGCTGAAAACTTGCAGAATTACAATCTAAAAATATAAAGTCAGCATTTGAAGGAAATAAATTCAGTGTCACTTTTAAAATGAATATGTGAAGTTTAGTGTCTAGTTTATACAGATTCACTTGAAAGACTCTCCCCACTTTGACCCCTGTGTTTATTTCCTCCTCTCCCTGCCCTGTGTCTTTTGTTTTTCCTTACCCCCTGTGTCTCTTTTCCTCCATCTCTGCACCCTGTGTCTCTATCCACCCTCTCTCCCCTCTCCCTCCCCTGTGTCTTTCTCCTTTGTGCCTCTGCTGAATTTTTTGTGTGGCTTGCGATGAGTGCCATTGCTTGCATTGTTCGGCTAAGTCTTTACTGGCTTCAGGTTTGTTTTTACTGGCTTCGGCAAAGTGTTGCTGACTTCGGGGGCATTTTTACTTGTTTCGGCCTCGTTTTCATGCAGTTAGGTTTTTTCTGGCGCAATTTTTTTTCTTGCTTAGCTGATTTTCGATTGCCCAAAATGCCAAATATACCTTAAATTAACTTGCAACCTCACTCACAGGCTTCCTGGCTCTCCCCCTGTGCTGTGTGTGAGTGCGTAAGGTATTTAAAAAAATTATTTGGTGTTTTTTGGTGATCTTTTGAGTTCGGTAGTTTGCCCGTTAAAGTCGTAATTTACTGTCTTGCAGCCAAGTCCTACGGGCCTTCGGTGCTCATTGCAGCCAAGTTCCGCGATTAGCGCCAGCGGTGCTGATCGCGAGCACTGCAATGATCGCTTTCGGCACTCATTGCAGCCTAAGTCTTGCGAGCCTCACGATCAGCGCCTGTCGCAATATTTAACATTGCGTGACCAACATTCGTAAGGTCCACAATTATTAAATGTGATTTCTCAGCAATACTCTAGCTCTGATCTGCTTATAGACTATATGCAAATAAATGTATCTCACAAGTCATATTGCTGCTTGAGCTTGCTAAAAAAACAGTCACATTTATTTGTGAATTAGCCAAAACAGTGATAGACCTAAACCAGATAATAACCCAGATGACATAGATTTCTGAATACCATGTTCCCACTTGATGATATATGTGATCATCTAGTGATCAATGCTAGATAAGGGACTGCACAGAAAGGCAGGCGTGGTTAATTGTGAGTGACTGGCTTGGCATCATATATATAAACACGGTCCTTTTCCTTCACCATCGACCAGCTAAAATGTAGACTGTGCTAGTATTTCCTTACCTCAACAGCACAGCAGAGCATTGTATCCAGGACCACAAGTCACTCCAACATCCAGATACTTGCTGGGTTTGTCTCAAAGTACAGCCTTGAGCCAAAGTGATATTACTTGACAGCTTTGTTTTAATAATATACAATTCTAAATATTTTTTTCTTTTCAACTTAACCTATTGCTCTATTATCAAATGGTTATGTCATGGTGCCGGGGTATGTGATAGTTCTTAAGAGACCATATATTGTTCCACTAATTTAAATAGGACAGGGAATGTATAAATATTGCCATACATCACCAATCAAAGCACTGAAAACCATGTGGAAAAAAAAATTCTGGTCCGGGTGGCTACAAGGCCAACTAGAGGGGTTACAAGGTTGGACATGAGAAAAAATGAATTTTGCGGGATTATAAAACATAATCTGTTTTGGAATAATTTTCTGCATGGAACCTTTAAAAACTCTGACTGTGTGATGAGAAAGCAGTGACCTTTTGGGTCTTTTGGTAAAATAGTTAGAATCTCATGTATTGATTTGAAAGATCTATGTGATTTGAGAGCATCCAAGAAGCATCAAGCTGCTGAGTTTAGATGAGAAGGGCTGTGATAATTTTTACCTATAGGAAATAGTACATAGTAAATCCAGGGATACACATCTCAGCCACATGAGATGCTTAGTTAATACCCCCCAATGTTTTTTTCATTGCTTTATCCTCACCTAATAACACATTATTATCCATTAATCTTTCTCCTTATTAAAATGTATGTTGTAGTAGAATTATTTCCTTAGAAAAGTTAGAAAATAATGTAGTTTTGATGCAAGACAATAATTGAAGAGGGAGAGAAAATTCTGAGAAAATGTTGGCACTAATATAAAAATGTGTTCCATTTTATGTTAAATTGTACTAAATGAAAATGTTTCTTCTAAGTTCAGTATATGATAATATATCATGAATATTCTTTCAGCAGTAGAAAGATATAATAGTTTTATTGAAGTTACAAAAATTGGTTTATGTGAATATTTTAGAATTTTGCTATAGGGCATCCTCTCAGATCTAAAATTTGTAGTGCAGTATAATTTAATTCAAAATATTGCATCAATAAAAAGCTCTGTGAAAGTATCCAGTGCCAATGTCCGTATCCTCTAAACTTGACCTGCCATGTATATTAGGTATAGTTTAAATTAGAATATTTTAAAGCAGTAGTATGCTTTGGTTAACTACTGTACTGTACACATTTTTATATACTTTACCTTTTCCTTTAAAATGTGTTTAGTTTCCATTTTAGAATATGATGTTTTTCATATGTTTTAAAAAGACCCTTTCCAAAAAATGATGCAGATAGGAAAAAGTAAAATGCAGACAGTTGTGTCTATGTGCAAGTCCAAAGTGAATGAACATGACTGAATAGTCAACATATGTAATTAAACATTTACTCTTTTGTCAGCGTTCTGTTGCTATTGGTGTATGGGTAAGGAACTTCTTTGTTAGTGCAAATACAGTTTGAACATGTTATTAAAGTGAACTGTTTCTCTACCATATCGTCTAAGGAATGATTATAGACTATTATATGAATAAAAAGCTATCAATATTTGCTGGTCAAATCGATAAGCCCACACCATAATATTCATTCAATTGAAATTGGGATAAATTGTATATACTGGATTAATGTTCTTCATTAGTTATATTTTTTTCTCTTCCCTTTTGTATTTTCTTTCTCACACTTCTTCCTCTCCTACTTGTTCCATATTTCATTTTTTGGTGTTCATTCTTGGAAATTACCCTTACAGTTGTGTTTCCCCTGTTTTCTATTCTATATCAGTAATGTGGGAGCATTGGACACTGTCTCTGTCACTTGTTTTTGATAATTTAAGTCTCTTGGGGGTGGGAGATTTAAACAATCCCTTTCTAAATCTTCTCTTCCTTCTTTTTGCAAAGGGCAAGAGACAATAGTTTTTACTTGTCTTGTTTGTTTTACTATAGTGCAACACACTGCAAGCCTGCCAGTTCACACACACCTCCTTCCCCACAAAATAACTTGCTCATGGCACCTGACTAGAGAGACAGAATCAATGTGTGAAACAAACAGAAATGTAAAATGTATTTTTATACAAATTACATGCCCCTGCCAGGGAGGTGCCCCTAGGCGCCTAGTTATAAATCTGGCCATGGCTGCACCACTTGACTTCCAATGATTCTACATATTCGTCAAAACAGCATTCCAAATTGTTTTCTTAATCTAAAAATCAGTTAATAACATTGCACCTTTCTCCAAATATCTACTCAAACCTTTAATTTTGCTTGTGACCTTCTATTCTTCTGTACTCTTGTTTCCTTCCATTCATGTCTGCAGGACCTTTCTCAAGCCAAGCATAGAAATATATGTGACAGAAAAAATAAATGGGTCCATGCTCAAAACTTTAGAAGTATCCCAGGCATGCATGCAACTTATAACCTTTAACTTATTTGTCTCTACAATCGCTGTTGGAATACTATTCAATTTATTAAGAATGCTTTCTGTAAAGCAGTAGTTTCACACATTACTTCTAAATATTCACTCTTCTAATTTCAAATTACATCTTGTCCTAGTATTCTTATACTTCAGAATGATACTTCCATCCAAAACTGACATCCATTAAAATATATGAGGTTTTCTATCATGTCACCCCACTCCTTAAGACCTCCAAGCCATACCTGATATGATTGTGCACTCTTTCCATATAGGCATTTTTTTAAAGACCAAACTCCATTTTCTCTGCCATCCAGCAAAGTGTCCAGTTTCCTAAATTGGATATACGATGCTAGGTGAAGTCCACCATATATTCCAGGTGGAAATGTTTCTGCCTTGCTCAGCCAAACACTCCTCAACCTGTCCCAAATAACCCATTTACTAGTTTGTGATGTTAGTCCAGTTGACATAAACTGTCTTTCCAATTCCGTACAGCGATCTACCTTGCATAATATATCCATCCATACAGGGATTTTTTTTTTGTTTCCATTTTGAAACAATACACTGTTTGACAATCATGAAAAGCTGACTCATAAAAGCTATTTCAACTTTGGTGAATTTGTCTAAAAAAATATGCAGTATTCCGCTGTAGGCAGCTGGTGTAATTGACCTTCCTAGTGCCTCCGAAACATATTCAAAACACTTTAACCAAAGTGGTTTAATGCCACTATATGTGGAAATGATTTCCACTATTCCGCATCCTCTCCAACATAATTTGTCCTCAGTCTTATGAGTAATCTGGTATAATTTTGCCGGTACCATGAACCATTTATTGATTGTTTTAAAGTAAGTTTCCCTTTGGGCAGCGTTTTTAATGATTTTATTGGTCCTGTTTAAAGCTTTTGCCCAATTAGAGGGAGATATCGATCTACCCATATCCCTTCTCCCATGACTTCATACCATAAGGTTGATCCTTATCCAATTCTACTGAAATGATATTATACATTTTCAAAATCATGTGAGTAAGATCAGGCTTTATTATATTTAATTCCAAACTGTTCATTGTATCCGAATACTTTCCACTAGATCTTAAAGAGTTAATAGCATACCTCATTTGTTTGAAAATTAACCAATTTTGTGATTAAATTCCTAACTTTTCTTTTATTTGGGAAAAGTTTGCTAATTCTTTTTCAATATACAAATCTTTTATAATTACTATTCCTTTCTCGCTCCAGCTTTTACACCATGATATATTAAAATAACTAGCCAACATTTCAAGCGGTGTAATACTACTTAAAGAAGAAAGTAATTTATATTTATTATTTAGTCTTTACCAGGATCTCAAGATATTCTTAACTATATAATTTTCTTCAGTTATATATCCAGAAGGGTAATTATGAACATAAATTAAAGCTCTTAACTCTTCATTTTTAACCGCTGATTTCTCTATTTGGTACCATGGATAATTAACTTGAGGGTATAACCATTTTAAAGCGTGCGTCAATAATACTGCATCCTGATACACTCTTAACAATGGGTATGAAATCCCTCCTTGTCTAAACTTTCTAGCCATGTATTCCCTTTTCAATCTAATATGTTTTTTTAGGTGAATGAATTTATCAATGGAACTTTGAATCTTTGTGACCCAATATGAGGGTAATTTACATGGAATGCATCTAAAGACATAATTGACACTCAGAAGTATAACCATTTTAATGCTTGAAATTCTACCTAAAAAGGACAATTTTTGTTCCTTCTAGCTATCTAAAATTTCCTGAATTGTATGGAACAAATTCTTGCAATAATGCAAAATCATTTTATTTATTTCTTCCTTAAAAGTAATTTCCTAAGTGTTTTTTAGTGTTAGTATCCCATTTAAACTTAAATTGCTCTTGCAACCATTTTTTATTTTTGTCAAAGATATTAAAGGTCATCATTTCAGTTTTTTGGAGGTTCAATTTGTAATTAGACACTCGACCAAATTCCTCAATTATTCTCATCACACATGGTAATTAGACCATTGGTCGTGATAAGGTCAGTACTGTGTCGTCTGCGAACATAGTAATCTTATGCTCTCCCACACCCACCTTTATGCCCCCTATGCCCAGTGAGCGCCTGAAGCTTTCCGCCAGTGGCTCCATGAGCAAAGCGAACAGAGTGGGGAATAGAGGGCATCTCTGTCTTGTGCCGTTGCTTACTACAAAGCTATCGGAAACAAAGCCAGTGCTAGTAACTATCACAGATGGAGAAGAATATAAGTCCCCAATGGCATGCGAGCCAAATTTACCAAAGCCCATTACTCCCACTCTACCCTGTTGAAAGCTTTCTCAGCATCTAATGACATGAATAGGGTGGGAGCACCAGAGCTTTTTGCCCTCAACATCAGATTATTTTGTTTCATCTGCCTGGGATGAAACCTGTTTGATCATTCGGAATCAATTTATTCAAGAGCTTTTTCATTCTGCTGGCCAGTATCTTCGCATCGACATTCATTAGAGAGATCGATCTGTAATTTTCACACAGCTGTAGTACTTGCTTTATTTTAGGTATCATGATTACATTTACCTTCAGCATCTCTTCTGGAATAGAGCCTCTTTCAACAAAATCGTTAAACAATATTTTCATATATTTGCTCAAAGTTGGATAAAACGATTTATAAAAAGATTTTGTATAGCCATAAGGGCCAGGTGAAGTATATGTTTTTAAGTTCTTAATAGCTTCTCCGGTGAAATACATCTAGTCTGCTTTCCTCTTGTGACAATGTAGGAACGAGTGTTAGAAATAATTTCAAAAGAAAACTTTGCAACTCCTCCCTCGAGATGTATTCCTTTATTCCTTTGATTCTTAAATTGCATCTTCTTGATCTGTCCTCAATGTTTTTTTATTAGTTAATTCATTGATTTTTCCTTCTAACTTTGTGGTATAGGACAATAATGTATTATGATCAGAGACCAGCTTTTCAAATTTAATTTCTAAATCAAAGGTGTTATTATTTACTTCTTGAATTGCTTTTGAATTTTCTAAGATTTGTGTTTTAATCTCTGACATAAAATTAGTCTGAAAATCAAGGAAAAGTATCTCCATTTTAGTAACTGTCAGCTGATCTTCTATCTGTGGGTCAGAATCGTTATTAATAGAATTATCGGATATCATTGTGGAATTAGAATCGTGAGTTTTCTCTCCCTGAGCTGGTTCTATAAGGAAAGCCTCTTGCACATTATCTTTTGCCTTAGGGGAAAATAAATTAGCTGTTTTTTGTTCAATGTTTTTATTGTCTATGTTTTTTGATCTCCCACAAGTATTCTTTTTAGGTTTAGACATTTTCTGCAAATGAAATGCCAACTTTAACTGCTTTCCTCCAGTCTTATATTCAATAGTTGCTTCTTTATTTATTTATTTATTTTTTTCTTTTTTTTTTAAATCTTTATTTTCCTTCCCCCCAAAATCAATCAATATACTTTACAACCTCCACCTAGGGCAATATTCTGTAAAATGCTAATACCATTCAATATTGTTTCCTTCTTTTCCCATCCATCTCCATGGGGGTAGGAAAATTGATTTAATTAATGTGGAGATCTAAAGAGTCTAAAACCCCTTATCTGATATTTCAAATGGAAATGAATCCTTTCTTGCAGCCAACATTTATTCAAAGGTTAGTTATCCCCTTTATTGCAAGCTTTTAGTCCATCTGTGGGCTTAAATAGCTATGACTTTTATCGCTCTGTTACTAGACATATATCAGCCTTGGTTCAAACTGATGATTTCACATTCTACACCAGTGAATCTAAGGGCATAATTATCTTTTCATTATCTTCAGTCCTTGTTGTAACAATCTCAATGAGAATGGCAGAAAAAATGTATAATAAGTTAAAAAAAATCCACCTAGGGGTAGCAATGGATTTTCACAGTCTCTACAGGGAAGGAGTTCTCCACCCATCCTGTTTTTTTTTTCACTTTATAGCTAACTCCTCAGTGTTATTTAGTGCTAGAAACTGATATCATGATATAACTGTTTTGCCATTATATAGCAAACCTATTCCACCTGTATATGTATTTTAGTGGCATTTAGTCCAACACTTTACAACCTTGTCAGCCTTTGTTCACTCTGTGAACTTGCAGAATATGTGTCTTTGTTACTCAGTTCATTTTATAGTTACAGGCATTGGTTCACTCTGCATGTTTAGAAAGTTTTGTAACATTTATTGCGTGATTACTAGAACAGGATTGTCCTGCTCAGACACAAGCACTACACTCTCACACACACACACACTTCACTCTCAAACACAGTCTCGCATTCTCTGTAGCACACATTCTGCACTATCCCTCTCTATCTACTGCTCTCTCTCTCTGTACCATACCTTGCACTTTCTGGCCTACTCAAAGTCACTTACCTTGGTCGCTTTCACACACAGCCGCCACAGACCCAATATAATAATCTCAGGCGCCACTACAACGTGCATGTTTCCAAGAACAATTTAAAAAATTCAATACAAATATGACATATGTTTATCCATTTCAAATTCAAAAAATTTACCAAAAGAATGATTCAATAACATTAAATTGGTTAAATATAATTATGTGTAGGTTACACATCAACCTTTACATTTTATATTACAGATTTCAATGGCTGAAAACATTGAAACCAGGAAGGAAGCCAAACAAAGGATCGACAGAGACAGAAAACAAAGATAGAGAGAAAAGCAATCAGAGGACAGCAAGAAGAGAGTGCTAGAAGAACAGCATAACAGAATTTCTAGGAAAAGACACGCTGCATTGACAACACTGGAAACCCCTGCTGAAGAGGTAAGCTACATTACATGATGTATTCACAAAAAAATGCGTCATTTACATCATTGCAACCTTACAAATAAACATTCACATTCATCATTACAGTTTTCGATGGATGAGAAGCCAGAAACCAGCAAACAGTATCAACTGCGTCTGGCCAACGAACGACAAAAAGAATGGAGACACAAGCAATCGGAGGAGAGTAAGCAAAAAGTACGAGAAGAAGACAGACAACAAATTTCAAAGAGACGGCTTAGGAAAACAAAAATTATTGAACCACAAACGTGCAGAATATGGTAATGGTAATAATGTAGAAATTGATTCCAATGTTGATCTGCATTCACAGAAAAATTCATTATTTACACATATAAATGTCCAAACTCACAATTGTGGAATGTTGAATGTGCTTTGTCAATTTTCTGGGGCTTATTATTTCATAGGTGAAAGACCAAGAGATGGTAAGTTTATTAATTGTTGTCAACTGCCAGAAAGAGCGTAATTCCCAAACTATCTTCAAAATATCATGAGTGACCCAACTTTCCCAAATTACAGAAATTTTAAGCAAAATATAAGATCTTATAATAGTGCCATTTCTTTTGCATCTATGGGTGCAACATTAGCTGGAAATGTGGAAGGACATGGTACTTACTGCTTTAAAGTTCAAGGCCAAATTTACCACTGTACTTCCCATTTACACCCTCAGGAAGTAAAGCAAAGAAAATTTGCTCAACTATATGTACTTGATACAAACAAGGCTGTGGAACAACGAATGCAGGTTGCAGAAAATACAAAATGCTTAACCACCGTTTTTCATGAGCTTGATAAGATTATGGAAACAAATCCATACACTCAAGCTTATAAAAAACTTTCAGAGGTTGAACAACAACAAAGTCTTCATGCAGAATAAAATCAGTTGCCAATACCAATAGTCAATAGGATTCTGAGACAAGATAGTTATAACTTTCCAACATCTCATGAGGTTGCAATGGTCAATTTCAAAATGATGAGGGAGAGCCACCTTTTCAAAGGGATATTAGAATATATCCTAGAAATGAGGAGCAACCTTTCATTAACATCAATATATTAAGTACAAACTTAGATCCAATGACGCATGCAATTTTGTATCCAAATGGGGAGGCAGGTTGGCAACCAAAATGAATACTTCCAAGCTATCCAAATACTAAACAACGTGTCAGAAATTTAGTTACAGGCAATGACAAGTTCAAGATTCACACATTGCAAAGAATGGTGGGCCCTGTCTTTGAGCTTGGAATCCAGTGTCCATAGCGCTTTCCCTAAAGCACCTTGCAGGATTGAAACTTGCAGACTTACAATCTAAAGGTTGAAGTTTGTATGTGGTACAGTAGGGAGAAAGTAGTGCTGAGCATGTTAGGGAGGAAGGTTATAGGTTTCTTTAAAGAGGTGAGTTTTTATTGAAGTTTTGAAAGAGTTAAGGAAGGAGGAAAGTCTGGTGAAGCGAGGCAAGGAGTTCCAGAGAATCGGCAGGAGTGAGAGGAGGTGACAAGAATGGTAGAAAAGATGGTTGTTGGCAGAACAACGAGGGCGTGTGGGGGAGTATTTGGAGATGAGAGCACAGATGTATGGGGGTGCGCTGTTGTTGAGGGCTTTATAAGTTAGGATATAATAAATCAATAAATATGATATTCTAGTCCATGCAAGTTTTATTACATGTATTAACACATTGATTGCCGGGATCGATATAATACGGAAATTAAACATAAAATAAACTCTTTTATATTGCAGATTTGCGAGCTTAAGAATGTTGTGCTATTAATTTTAATACTGAACATCACTTTCCCTTTAATTTAAAATACAGTATTTTGTTCATATTTACATTTACAGTGCTACGGACAGGACTTTAACTCCCTTGTGGGTCCTCTCTAGTACCTGTAGGCTTTTTAGCTCCATCTGCCGTTTACGGATTTGAACACCAGTGACAGATCAAAGGCTTAGCTGATAAGTAGTCTGTAACCCGCACATCGTTTGTGGGTAGCTGAAAGTGGCCAATTTAATAGCCGTAAGTCTAGCGGGCTCCTTTATGGGCTACAAATTCTTCAGTAGAAGGTATTTAATAGGGCTGAAGGTCACACAGTCTACCTTGATTTACTGCATAAAAAAGAAAAAAAGAGAAAAAACACCCATACATTTCAAGGCTAGCAAGATGAGTTTAGGAGAATAGTAATTTAGTGAAAAATGTCAGTGAATCCTCTAATGTGCATATCCCTAAAAGACTAAAAAAGCTATTGAATCAAATATATAATCTCGGTTACTGGCTACATAGAACCTACGCAGAAGTGTAGGGTGATCTGCATGCACCTGAATAAAGTGGCAGAAAATATATGAAAAATGTGTGAAATTGTGAATAAAACTAAAAAAGCACATAGAAAAACATGAATGTTGATAAAGTGAATAGATATGAGTGAAAATAACTTGTAAAATAAATGATTGTGAATATGTGCTTGATGTGTGAATTTATGGATTGTGGCATGTTATACAAGAACAAAAGGAGAAACCAAAAAACATATCTTAATAAAATATTTGTGCAATTGTGAAATGTTGAAAGGCTGAATAAAATATAATAAAAGGAGAGGGGTGGGGGAGAGATAGCACTCCAGTATCTAGTGCAGATGACCGAGGTGAACTGTGTTTCCCTATGATAGAAGCTACACTCCTAGCCAAGACCTGTATACTCACGCATGCAATTCCACTAGAATCATTGAATTATAATTAGTACTTCTTCCAAAGAGTGTACAGGTTGGAATAATAATGATCTGCCATACTGAGAAACACACCACTGCTACCGAATATACACAGAAATACACTTACCCAGGGGTATTGTTGAATACAATTTGATGTTTGACAGATATATTCTTAATGCTATAATTGTGTTATCTATATTATTAAAGTTGGTTCTTGTGATTATAAACCCATTTTGTAAGTAAAGATATAGGAATTCTTACTATAAATAATTGTGATGTCTGTATTGTATAATTCTTAAATTTGGTGATTATGAAAACGATCATATAAGCAAAGTTATGTTGGTAAGAATTTATCCAGTAAATTTAAAATTCTGGTGCACCCACAAAAAACTATTTGGTAACACTAAAATTCAAACAATTGAAGCATTTTTTTTAGATATATACATTTGAATACTCAGAACTGGCCAAAAAGGTTTCTTAAAATTATTCAGATAAATTAAAGCATCCTCAAGTTTTATAAAAAAAACATGACAAAGAGAATGTACTGTTGGTAAAACAATAAAAGCAAACTTGAAAGATTTTTGGGGGAGGACTAGTTGCTAAATTGGTTCAGGCTCCCTCAGAAGACTAGGCAGTGACATCCAGGGACAGAGGTACCATGAGTGTAGCCAATGCAATGCACTGTCTGGGGGGGCAATGTTGTCCCTAGTCAAACCTGACATGTCCTCCCACTGCACCCTTTGGCCCCCCTCTGCTTCCCGCGCCCCTCAATGTGCATCCTGTTTTTTGAAAGTGCCAATATACATCTTATGTCTGTAAGAGCTCAAGTGCAGCCTGTTTGTGCCTGTAGTAAGTGTCCTTGTGATTATAAAAAACATTTTGTAAAAAAAAGATATAAGAATTCGTATCACAAATATAGTTGTTGTACTTATGAATGTTGGTCATGTAATGTTAAAAGTTACAGGCTTGCGCATGCTCAATGAGTGCTGAAGGAGCTCATCGCGAGGCCTGTTCATGACTGACTTGACAGGCCTGCAAAGAGCACCGAAGGTACTCATTGCTAGGCTCGCAATGTACGTGACTGGCTTGAGGGGGGGGGGGGGGGAGGTTCAAAACAGCTGACGAGTTAAAGGCGTAAAAAAAATTACAGATTTAACGGCCGCCATTTTTTCCAAGCCCGTAACTCGGAAGCCGTTGGAAGAGTCCCAAATAGACGGCGATTAATTAAAAAATGAACTTACAACCTCACACACAGCCTGTAAGTGAGGTTGCAAGCTAATTTGATATTTACTTGGCGTTTGTGGGAGGTCTGAAAACGGCTAAGCGAGAAAAAAAATGTTGGTCGTAAAGCCCTAACTTTTTATCAAGCCCGTAAATTGGAAACACATTTTGGGCTTGGGGAAATTTTTTCAAGCCCGGAAATGGTTTCACACCCGTAAATGCAAACAGGAGAACAGAGGAGGCAGAGGGGAGAGCAAGACACAGCTGAGGGAGAGGGGGGAGACGGTGGAAAGAGACACAGAGGAGGGAGTGCGGTGGAAAGAGACACAGGGGTGAGAGAGGGGGGAAAGAGAAACAGGACGGGGAGATAAGGGGAAAAAAACCCAGGGGAGGGAGAAGCGGAAAAGAGACATGGGAGGGAGAGAGTTGGGAGAGGCTTGCAGTGAGTGCCAAAGGCACTCATTGCAGAGCTCGCAATGAGCGCCTTTGGCGATCATCGTGGGGCTTGCGGTAGGCCATAGGTAAGGTGCTCATTGCGAGGCCTGAAAGTTGTGGTTTGGCCGACGCCTGCAATGACCGGCAAAGCCGAAGGCACTCATCGCGAGGCAGGTAAAGTAGAGGGGGTGGGGGTGGGGGAGAGGCTCACATTGTGTGGCAAACAGCAAATCGTATTGCCCTCATTTTTGACGGGCAAGTCGCTAGTTATATATAATTGTGATGCCAATATTATCTAATTTTCAATTTAGTGATATATGAAAATAATTATATAAGCAAAGTTACAGTATATTAGTAAGAAATTATCCAGTTTATTTTAAATTTTGGTACAACCACAAATAACTATTAAGTAGCTAACACTAAAATTGAAACAATTGAAGCATTTTTTGAGATATATTCATTTGAATACTGGCTATAATAATTGTTTGAAATTATTCAGATAAATGAAAGCATCCTCAAGTTTTATAACAATATAACAAAGAGAATGGTAAAAGAATAAAAGCAAACTTGAAAGACATAGTGAAAAGGATTGGTTACTAAGTTGGTTCAAGCAGCCTGTGCCTGTAAGAGCCCAATTGCAGCCTGTCTGTGCCTGTAAGAGCACAAATGCAGCCTGTCTGTGCCTGTAAGTGCCAATGTGCAGCCTGTGCCTGCAAGTCCCCAAGTGCAACCTTCTGTGCTTGTAAATGCCAAAGTGCAGCCTGTGCATGTAAGTGCCAATGTGCAACCTGCGCCTGTAAGATCCAATCTGCAGCCTGTGCCTGTAGGAGCCAGTGTGCATCCTGTGTCTGTAAGAGACAAGGTGCAGCCTGTACCTGTAAGTGCCAATGTGATTCCTGTGCCTGTAAGTGCCAATGTGTAACCTATTTCTGTCAGAGCCAATCTGCATCATGTGCCTGTAAGAGCCCGAGTGTTCCTGTAAGTGCCAATTTGCAGCCTGTGCATGTAAATTCCAATGTGCAACCTGTGCCTGTAAGAGCCAATGTGAAATCTGTGCCTGCAAGAGCCAATCTGCAGCCTGTGTCTGTAAGGGCAAATCTGCAGCTTGTGCCTGTAGGAGCCAATGTGCATCCTGTGCCTTTAAGTGCCAATGTGCAATCTATTTCTGTAAGAGCCAATCTGCATTATGTGCCTGTAAGAGCCCAAGTGCAGGCTTTCTGTTCCTGTAAGTGCCAATGTCCAGCCTGTGCCTGTAAGTGCCAATGTGCAACCTGTGTCTGCAAGAGCAAATCTGCAGCCTGTGTCTGTAAGAGCCAATCTGCAGCGTTTGCCTGTAGGAGCCAGTGTGCTCCCTGTGCCTGTAAGACCCCAATTGCAGCCTGTCTGTGCCTGTAAGAGCCCAAGTGTAGCCTATCTGCGCCTGTAAGAGTCCAAGTGCAGCCTGTCTGTGTCTGTAAGTGCCAATGTGCAGCCTGTTTGTGCCTGTAAGTCCCCAAGTGCAGCCTTTTGTGCTTGTAACTGCCAAGATGCAGCCTGTGCCTGTAAGTGCCAATGTGCAACCCCTGCCTGTAAGAGCCAATCTACAGCATGTGTCTGTAAGAGCCAATATGCAGCTTGTGCCTGTAGGAGCCAGTGTGCATTCTGTGTCAGTAAGAGCCAAGGTGCAGCCTGTGCCTTTAAGTGCCAATGTGCATCCTGTGCCTGTAAGTGCCAATGTGCAACCTATTGCTGTAAGAGCCAATCTGCATCATGTGAGTGTAAGAGCCCAAGTGCAGGCTTTCTGTTCCTGTAAGTGCCAATGTGCAACCCCTGCCTGTAAGAGCCAATCTGCAGCATGTGTCTGTAAGAGCCAATCTGCAGCTTGTGCCTGTAGGAGCCAGTGTGCATCCTGTGTCTGTAAGAGCCAATGTGCATCCTGTGCCTGTAAGTGCCAATGTGCAACCTATTGCTGTAAGAGCCAATCTGCATCATGTGCGTGTAAGAGCCCAAGTGCAGACTTTCTGTTCCTGTAAGTGCCAATGTACAGCCTGTGCTTGTAAGTGCCAAAGTGCAGCATGTGCCAATGGGCAACCTGTGCCTGTGAGAGCCAATCTACAGCCTGTGCCTGTAGGAGCCAGTGTGCATCCTGTGTCTGTAAGAGCCAAGGTGCAGCCTGTACCTGTAAGTGCCAATGTGACTCCTGTGCCTGTAAGTGCCAATGTGCAACCTATTTCTGTAAGAGTCAATCTGCATCATGTGCCTGTAAGAGCCCAAGTGCAGGCTTTCTGTTCCTGTAAGTGCCAATGTCCAACCTGTGCTTGTAAAAGCCCAAGTGCAGCCTCTGCTTGTTAGAGCTCAAGTGCAGCCTGCCTGTGCCTGTAAGTACCAAGGTGCAGCCTGTGCCTGTAAGAGCCCAATTGCAGCCTGTCTGTGATTGTAAGTGCCAATGTGCAGCAAGTACCTGCAAGAGCCCACGTGCAGCCTTCTGTGCTTTTAAGTGCCAATGTGCAACCTGTGCCTGTAAGTGTCAATGTGCAACCTGTGTATGTAAGAGTCAATCTGCAGCTTGTGCCTGTAAGAGCCAGTATGAATCATGTGTCTGTAAGAGCCAAGGTGCAGCCTGTGCCTGTGAGAGCCAATCTGCAGCCTGTGCCTGTAAGAGCCAGTATGAATCATGTGTCTGTAAGAGCCAAGGTGCAGCCTGTGCCTGTAAGAGCAAAAGTGCATCCTGTGCTTACAAGAACTAAAGTGTAGCCTGTGTCTATAAGAACAAAAGTGCAGACTGTGCCTATAAGAACCAAAGTTCCAAGCAATAACCTCTTTTCTCCTCCTCTACATCACCACTATCCCATTGGGTCCTCAAATCCTCTCAGTAAATTTAAAGTGAAGATAAATTCTATGTTATCTGATGTAAATATTGATCTATATTTATTCCTGTTTAATTTTAAAGCTTTGTATAAAAAAAAAACAAGACCATCATTTCAAACTAAAATGGGAAAAAACTGGGGTCTGGAATTCGTATTAAGAAGTGGGAAATTCAGGGATCGCTTGATACCATGCCAAGGTCAGGTAGACCAAAAAAGATTTCAGCCACAACTGCCAGAAGAATTGTTCGGAATTCAAAGAAAAACCCACAGCTAACCACAGGAGAAATATAGGCTGCTCTGGAAAAAGATGGTGTGGTTGTCTCAAGGCGCACAATCCGACTATACTTGAATACATTTTAGCTGCATGGTCGAGTTGTCAGAAAGAAGCCTTTACTGCGCCAATGCCACAAAAAAGCCTGGTTGCAATATGCCCAACAACACCTTGACACGCCTCACAGCTTCTGGAACACTGTAATTTGGAGTGACGAGTCCAAAATAGTGCTTTATGGTCACAACCATAAGCTCTATGTTTGCAGAGGGGCATGACAATGACCCTAAGCACAAGGCCAAGTTGGAACTCCAATGGTTGCAGCAGAAAAAGGTGAAGTTTCTGGAGTGGCCATCACAGTCTCCAGACCTTAACATCATCAAGCCACTCTGGGGAGATCTCAAATGTGCGGTTCATGCAAAACGACCAAGGACTTTGCATGACCTGGAGACATTTTGCCAAGACGAATGGGAAGCTATACCACCTGCAAGAATTGGGGGCCTCATAGTCAACTATTACAAAAGGCTGCACACTGTCATTGATGCTAAAGGGGGCAATACTAATATTACTATACTAATATTAAGAACTAAGGGTATGCAAACTTTTGAACAGGGTCATTTCATTTTTGTTGTTGCCATGTTTTGTTTTATGATTGTGCCATTCTGTTATAACCTACAGTTGAATATGAATCCCATAAGAAATAAAAGATATGTGTTTTGCCTCATGTTTTCATTAAAAAGGGTATATATATTATTAACTCACCAAGGCTTTGCAAACTTTTGAGCACAACTGTATATATATACATAATGAGAGAGAGACAGAACAAAAATATTGTGCCCGCCCCCTCCTATTTTTGCACCAGGACTCTCCATGCACTAGCTCTGACATTGGTGACATCCCCAAATTTTTCATTGTGTATATTGAGATGGTGTTATGTGATCTATGTTAACAATGAGCTGTACACCCCAGGAAAAAAGGAAAAGAGAGAGGAGTGGAAGGGATATTAGAGGAAGAGAGTGATTAGAGGGGGAAAAAGAGAGAGAGAGAGAGAGCAGATGAGTTTGAGAATGAACAAGTATGAAGAAGGGGAGAGAAATATTTGTTGTGCAAGGGGAAAAGACAAAGTGGCAGTATGCATGGGAGTGGAGCAAGTGTGCAAGGGAGAGAAACAGCAAGTGCACAGTGCGTGAGAGAGAGAAGGGGACACTGGAAGTGAAGTATGGGGAGCATATATGTGGAAACAGTGTGAAATGGACGAGAGATTGGAGTGGAGTAAGGGCTAAGTGATAGATGAGGGGAGGGATAATAATATTATGATAAATAAAAGAGGTTATTATGGACTTACTCTATGGTTGAGACATTCTTCTGGGCTTTGCTTGCAATATTGGGAGCCCCCTGGGAGGTGGGGTAAGATGCAGCTTACTAGAGTGCAAAAGAGAAGAGAGGTTTTTACTTAGACTGAGAAGTGGGGAGAGAAAGATGGGGAGAGTTGAGGTAGGCAGGGAGGAAAAGAAGGAGTGAGATGGAGGATGGTTGGAGAGTGAAAGAGAAAAATAGGTGGGAATGGGGAAAAAGGAGGATGACAAGAGACAGACAGCAGCAAGAGGGAGACAGGGGTAACAAGATGGAGACAGATGGTTACATAAGGCAGACAAGGGCTGTGAGTGTCTCAGGAGCCATGGGTGATTAAAACAAAGCGTTTTATATAAGTGTCTACATTTTTAATAAGATATTAAGTCAAAATCATGTTAAACAGCAGTTTAAAAAATTTAACAAAAACATCAATCAAGTAATAATATGTGTATATGTCCCAAAATAGTTTATAATTGTATAGATGGGACTTACACATATTTTACACTCATTACTACATTCATTTTTTGTTTTGCTTTCTGTGGCATTGTTTGGCACTTATAGCTATTTTATATTATTATATATATATATATATATATATATATATATATATATATATATATATATATTTTATATTAATATATATTTCACCATTAAGCATATTATTTTTGTTGTTTTGTATTATGTCTATTAATATGATTTTGATATAATGTAATTTTCATAATATAGTCACTCATATACAACACTTTAGGGTTTAGGCATTATAGAAATATCAGTATACAGTAAAATCTCTGATATCTGGCACGTAACTAACCAAGACTCTAAAGCACATGTCACACAATGCAGAGCTATGGGCCCTCTGAGCACTTTTTACATTCTTGGGGCTAGTTTTGCATCCTTTGGGCTAGTTTTACATCCTTCGGGCCTCGCCTTCGTTGCATTTGCGTTTTTTCGGCATCCGTTTTTTTCTCGTTGGTGAAAAAACACCAGATATGCCTCAAATTAACTTGCACCCACACTCCCAGGCTCCCTGGCTCTCCCACTGTGCGGTGTGTGTGAATGTGTAAGTTAATTTGAGGCATATTTGTTGTGTTTTTCCGGTCTTTGGAGTTCTGTGGTTCGGGCGTTAAAGTTGTATTTTTGAGCCGTACAGTGCATGTACAGGTTTCAGACCTAAGCCGTACGGCTCATAAGGCCTGCGTGCCTCAACTGCTCATCTTGCTTTGCGAGGCTCGTAGTTGTTGCAAAGTCCCACGGGCCTCGCAGTGTACATCGTGAGTTCTGCAATGAGCTCCTTTGGCGATCATTGCAGCCTTAGTCCAGCGTGATTGATCGTCTCGCTTCGTGAAGCTCACAGTTGTGGCCCTATGGGCCGCAAACTGCATAGTCCTGCGTGCTTCAACTGCTCGCCTCGCTTCGCAAGGCTTGCAGTGCAATGAGTGCCATAGGAGCTCATTGCAGCCTAAGTCCCGCGTGAAAACTCGCCTCGCTTTGCGAGGCTAGCAAAGCATGACCAACATCCTAAGTGTTCCGGACAACCCCGCAGATCCACAACTATATATGTGACTAGTGACTTGGCCGTAAAAAATTACGGCAATAAAATTTGAAGCCTGGCAATGGTATTTGCCTCACATTGTGAGCTTCTCCCCCTTTACTTTACTGGCCTCGCGATGAGCGCCTTTGGCACTCATCACAAGCCTTGCAATGAGCACCTTTGGTGCTCATTGCGAGCCTCTCCACCCCTCTACTTTACTGGCCTTGCGATGAGCGCCTTTGGTGCTCATCACGGGCGTCACAATGAGCGTCTTTGGCGCTCATCACAAGACTTGCAATGAGCGTCATCGGCGCTCATCACGGGCCTCGCAATGAGCGCCTCCCCTGTGTCTCTCCTCCATCCTCATTCCACTATGTCTCTTCCCCCCACCTCTCCCCTGTGTCTCTCTCCTGTATTCCCCCTCCTCTGTATCTCTTCCCCCCTCCTCTCCCTCCTCTGTGTATCTTCCCCTCCTCCTCTCCCTCCCATGTGTCTCTCTCCCCCCTCCTCCCTCCACTGTGTCTCTCTCCCCCCTGTCTTCCCCACAGCTGTCCCTCCTATGTTTCTCACCCACTCCTCCCTCACCTGATGCTGCAGCCACCTCCCGTGCGTGCACCCGCTCATGCTTGCGCGAGCGCGCTCCCTGCTCATGCGTGCTCATGCGTGCTCGAGCGCGCCCGGCCTCCAGAGCGCACCCCAGCTCGTGCGGCCTGCCTCCCGTGTGCGCTCATGCATGCGTACGACTGCCTCCCCGGCCACCGGAACAGGGAGCAGGGAGTAAGGGGGGAGGGCCTGCGAGCACTGCAATGTATTGCGGGGGCTGATGTGGTGCGAGCATCAGTGGGGCAGGGGGAGTTGTCAAACTGCGAGTTGACAACTATTATATGTGATGATTAGACATGTTGGGTAGTTTTGAATTCAGCATTGTATGTACTTTCAGACAATGTATACTTTCACAGATTTATTATGATGTACAGGGACAAATTAACCTCTTAATACATGTGTACATGCTTATCAAATGAAGAGAAAACTGCCTCTCAGATCTAAATGTAACGTTACTTCCACTGAGTATCATTGTCCACAAGCGCCAAATGTAAGAAAAACGTTTTTTATTTAATTATTAGATATGCTTTTTTTCCCCAGCCTTTTTTATTTATTATTCAGTATTTATTAAAATATTATGAGTATTATTATTTATCAAGATAATAAATATATTATTATTTATTTTATTTTATTATTAACTTTTATTTGTAATGCGCCAACATATTCTGTAAAGCTAAACAGGGTAGATACAAGTCAAAAACTAACTACAAAAGAATGTAAGACCCTGTTATTGAGTTTAAAGTCATGCATACAAAGTGCTTTCTCTAAAGCACCAAACAAGACTGAAAACTTGCAGACTTACAGTCTAAAGGGTATGGGTGAAATATAGAAAGGTGAGGTACAATATATTATGTAAATAGAATATACCAATAGAAAGCTCAACTTATATAGAAAAAAAAACAATATATCACTATTTATATTTAAATGCAGGTAAGCTCATAGGACTGTGTCTCTGCAAAATATTGAAATTGCCTCTTGCCTGCCCGGTCAGACGAATGTCGTGAACCATTGGCACTTAAAGTTTGCCCTGCTGGTCTCATTTAACCAATGGATTTCTGGGTGATTAAAAACTCAAATTATTAGAATTTGACATGTTTCTCAATTTCCCCACGTGTACAAATATTTGTATTAACTAAAGTTTTCTTATATTTGATCATTTATACCATTCCCCAACGAATATATAGAATTAGTTTTGGGGGTTGATAGACCCCAGTAAAACCAACAAAAAGATATGAGCACCCAATCACCAAGGAGGTATTTGAGATTGAAAAATGTTATAACTGTCTATCTACAGGAGTTGTGTATGTGGCCACATGCCTCTGTAACAAAATCTATGTAGGTAAAACTCGAAGACAGCTACGTCGTAGAATAGGAGAACATATTTATGCTATCAATAACTCCTATGACACACCAATTGCACGTCACATCAAATACTACCACAATAACAACAGTAATGTCCTTCGTTTCTGTGTGGTTGATAATGTTGAATCAGGCCCTAGAAAAGGAGATCTGGAAAGGAAGCTTCGACAATGTGAGGTAGATGGATCTATAAATTGAAGGCCCAAATGCCCAGGGGACTAAATGAGGGTTTCTCATTTACCCCATTTATCTGGACAAATATAGGGTAATAATGAATATTTATCCCTGTCTTGATCACTTATATCTATAGTTCATATTTTCTCATAATCCACACAGACATTATGTCAGTCAGGAGGTATATCAAGTAATCACTGGGAAGCCTTCAGCAATATCTTTAGTATCTCTAACCCTCTAGGGGGTTTTGGAAGTACACCTTTGTGGTGTCAACATACCTATTGATTCTAAAATATTTTTTTCCCCTTGCTCCATGGATCAAATCACCTGGGATAAGATGATTACTATCTGTATACTCATAATTCAGTATATGAACTAATGGACTGGCAAATAATCCTATTTCTGACTAGCATTTTGAATAATTGTTCACTTATTCACTTTATATATTTCTTTTTCTACCATTTTGTATATATTTGGTAGTTTTGTATATGATGACACGAGTTATAGACTCATTTATCAGGATGTTTTACACCCATAGTGACATACAGCCCTATTGGACGTATATTATTTACATGATTCTAGTTCAACTATATTTATAGGTGTATATATTAAACCTTGAACACCAAACACTGGACACTTACGCAATTATTCACTCACTATATATTTTAGTCACTCTGCTTTATAATAGTCCTCTCACTTATTTTACAAGTTTCTCACCTTCTCAATACTGTAGTCATACCTTTCTATTATTTTACCAATAAGAAATTTCATTTCTTACATTTTAGGCACAATAGCAGCTTGCACTTTTATATGAGACTATATATTTGGTCCATTTTTCCATGAGATAGGTTTACACTAGTCACTACACTTTTAATTCATATATGTTAGTTCCTTTGGAACCAATGGCATGAATATCATAGTACATGTGCCATTAATATGGATGTATTCATTTGATCAGATACAGATTTAGGGCCTCATTCAATTGCAATTTGGCCAATTGAATAAGGCTCTAAATAAGCACATAACATATTTTTTTAGAGAACTTTTTAGTTAGTAAGCATCTTGCCAAAAGCAAGGTTTTTAATAACTACAAACTTATTTTAAAAAAATATGCTATGTGCTTATTTAGAGCCTTATTCAATTGGCCAAATTGCAATTGAATGAGGGCCTTAGAGTGTAGATTTACATTCTCCATATAGGATCCCAAGTGTTGCAGTTCCCCATGAGATAGAGTTACACAAGTCTATATTTCTAATCTATATATATATAGGGTTATACAAGTCTATACTTCTAATCCATATATTTCAGCTTTACTGTGTAATCCATGGCACTTATATCTCAGTCCATATGCTATTAATATGGATAATTATATTCGACCATATATAGACATAAACGTGGAGATTTACTTTATTTTATATTATTTAGACTATTGAATCAATAGGTATCCCCACCTAATATATGCTGAATTCAGGTTAGTTCTATATACAGGGATGGCTTTATTATCCCAATATATATAACATGTATAACATGTATAACCAATAGGTCACATTTGCCTTATATCCGTGTGCTCCTCTATTGTCATTTTAAAGTGAGCCGTTTATAATATTCGGTTTACAGTATATACAAATTTACAGGAGGCTTGGGCCTTCACTAAACATGGCCTCTATCTAATCATGACTCCAGTACTGGTTTTCAAGGCAGCCAAGTCACTATATAAGACCAGCGACGGTCTTCACTGCCTCCCCCTTTGAGAAAGACGTCATAGCACGTTAAAACGCGTCAGGCAGAGGCGTTTACATGCATACGTGCTCATCACGCATGAGGCCGTTCACGCTGTACTAGGAAGTGAAGCCATGCAGTATTAGCGTTCCGAATAAGAAGCATGGCACTAATTAGGTAACTTCATTATAGTTTAGTATGGTTCCCTCAGAATAATCAAGGAATACTATAGAGGCCACTAGATGCTGAAATAAGCGAGTACAAGTAATTATACATCTGAAGTTTAATCTGTTAGATCCCCTTACTTTATAAAGGGAATAAATAAGAACATATCTCCCCAGAATAGGGAGAAGTCCATCAAGTAAGGAAGCTGTTTTTAAAGATATAGGACACAGATCACATTGTGGGTTTAAGAAGTCCTAGGAAATCAAGTATTACACAGATTATAGATAGGAGATATTCCAAAGATTAAGTCTCCTACAATAAGCTCTTATATAGAGAAAAAACGTGTCTGGTCTCTTACCTACATCCAAGGTGGTGCCTTTCTTTTATTTACCATACTATTTCCTAAAACTCACATAAAATTAAGTCTGTGTATTATCCTGATTTGGAAGGAGAAAGAATACTTGTTTAACAGACCTCGTTAGACTCTGGAAAAGAGTTACCTTTAGTGGAATACTATAATCCTCTTCTAATATTAAAGAGAAAGTTTATATCTCTACAGATTACTTATAAGTGAATTATATCACATTCCTCAGAGGAGAATTTTCTTTTCAATGATTTTAGCTGTTTTTAATCCCAATTTTAATCTTGTCGTTGTTACCATTAAAGAATACTATTCATTAAACTTGTTGGCCAAATTGTAAATAAACCCAGATGTGATTTCTATTCAAATAAGTGGAAAACACTATAAGGGAATAAAACTCCCTAGGATTGTAAATAGACCCCATTAATGGCTTAAGATCTATGGGTAACCGTAGGCATGGGGTGTCCTGATCTCAATATTTCCAGCCCAATGAGCGATGGGCTCACTAAGTTGTGTCTTCATATAGGGTAGTGTTTTTTTCCTGTGAGTGGATGCTTAAATAATATCTTGAATTCTGGGAGATATGCTGCTTCAATACTGGGCACTGTTCCCTATGGTGTCCAAAACTGTATAAACAAAGAAAAGAGGGGAGGGAAAAGAGAGCGCAACATCTCCTGGTGTAGAATTCCTTATCATCACTTGGATTTCTGGTCAATCATGATACCGGATCTAAAGAGTTCCTTCTGTTTAATATCCTGCTCAGTCGTGACAATTTTGTATATCAGCCTATGTGGTCATATCCGCTTTAATAATTGTCAAATATGCAAATGAGTCCATCACACCAATTTTTAATTACACTGCGATGAGCACCAGACGGTGAAACAGTTTTTGTTGACGGCTCCTGTTCCGGACCCTCAGATGGTCAATGTAACACTGCTTATGCTGTTGTGCAACTTCCTGATAAATTTCTAGCAGCACACTCATTGCCCCTTGTTTCAGCTCAGGCTGCGGAACTCGTTGCTCTTATTGAGGCATATTGCCTCATTAAGGATCTCTCTGTCACCATTTACACTGATTCTTGATACGCATTTGGTGTAGTACATGATTTTCGACGCATTTGGCAACTACTTCGATTTGTTTCTGCTGATGGCAAAGGTATTTCTCATTCCGACCTTGTTTCTCAATTGCTTGACGCTATTCAGCTACCCTTTGCTATTGCTGTAGTTAAGTGTAAAGGTCACTCCCCTGATTCATCTTTGGTGTCGCAAGGCAATGCACTTGCAGACCTTGCCGCCAAAAATGCTGCTCTACATGCTCCTCTTTACCCCTATACTTATCTACCCCTTCCTTTCAGCTTGCTCTCCTATATATTCCTCCTATCCCTGATTTACCTCTTGCCTCGCTACAGCGGTATGCAACTAAGACTGATCTCTCCTTCTGGAAACAGCAAGATCTGACCCTCAACACTAATGGTCTCTGGCCAGATAAGGAGGGATGAGTTGGTATCCCACAGGCCAGTAGCCCTGTTTTTATCTCACATTTTCATGGCATTGGACATTTGAGTAAGAAAAAGACACTAAGAAGCATGAGCAAAGGATTCATAGTTAAGAATGCTCCTGCATTAGTGGAACAGCAATTGTCATGATGCTTGGTATGTGCTCAAAACAACCCTAACACAGGGCTAAAAGTTTAACACAAACACTTACCACCCCCTGAGGGCCCTATGCAACAGTTACAAATTGACTTTACACATATGCCACCTAACGGCCCCTTCTAATACCTTCTTGTAATTTGTGACCAGTTCTCCAAATGGGTAAAAGCTTTTTCAACAGCAAAGATGATTGCAAAGATTTTATGTACAGAGATCATACCAAGATTTGGTTGCCCCCTACAGATTAATAGCGACAAAGGATCACCTTTTGCCTCCAAAGTAACCCATGAAATTGAAAAATGATTGTGTATTTACTGGAAGTTTCATATTCATATTTCATATTCCATATTCCCTATCATCCTCAATCCTCTGGGAAGGGTACTAATAGCACCTTCAAAAACTGGCCGTGATATTTACCGGCAGTTTTGGCAGAAATCCGTATGACTCCTAATGCTACCACTCGTCTCTCTTTCTTTGAGGTCTTAATGGGGAGACCTTTCCCTGTAACCGGCAGTGTTGGTAAGTCCAGCCCACAGGGGAAGGTCCCAATAGGTATAACTCAGGAAGGATATGTATATCAATTGGTAAATAAGTTGAATAACATTTACGGTAATGTTGCTCTCTCTCTTCCTCTCCCACCAGGTGAACCAACACACCCCTTTAAGCCTGGAGATACAGTTTTAGTGAAAAGGATAACATGGAACAAGCCTCTGGACACACCTTATGGACCCCCAACAACTGTTATCGCAGTGACCAGGACTGCTGTCCTCACTGAAGAATCCCCAACCTGGATCCACAACATTCGTCTGAAATGTGCACCCAAGATGGAAACTCCTTCCTAATGACTATTATATACCTGTTTCTCTTTGTGATATATCATGCCAAATTCATGCATACTTCACCTCATGATAATGCATTACTTAAAGCTTGTAATCAGACCTACCAATTAACACAACTAGCCACACCATCTAATCAAAGTTGCTGGATACGTGCACACACAGCTCATAGTGTAGATGCAGGGTTCCCCATGGCTCCAGTACCTTTTAATTTATCCAGTAATGCGGATTTAGTAAGACAATCTGCTATTTTAAATTGGACCCAGGGACCTTTTGATGGCAAACCCCAAATTAAGTTGATTGGCCTGACCCATAAAGTTACATCTGGCTTTATTACCTTTATTAATGCCCAATGAAAACGCATCCCATATAAATGGAGAAAGGACCGATTGTCTATTATCTATAATGAATTAGGCACATCCACTTAATGGGATTGTCTAGCATTCCCACCTGCCATAGATAAGAACATGCACAATTGGGTTAACTTCGGATTTTGCTGTTGTATACAGATGGTTCAATGCCACGTTGGATGCCTTATGTAGGGTCTCTGTCCCGATAAAAACTCTAATAGGAGTGCTACCTATGCCACGTTTAATGGTTCTCCCAGGTGCCCTCCTATCTTACATCTACCAGTAGGAATGTATTGGCTTTGTGGAAAATGGGCCACAAAAATTATCCCATGTGACCATGTAGGACCATGCTTTCTAGGCCTATTGCTCCCGTCCATGGCCCGTTAAGACTCATTACTAAGTGGCCATATTCGTACCAATGAACTTTCTACTGAAGGCCTTATCGATCCTCCTGCTACATGAGCAATCCTTTGTATGATAGCTCTGTTGGGCATAGCCAGATTGCTTAAGCAACTTAAGCGTACAGTTAAGGCAGTAGATGCTGCATTTAACTACACCCACCAAGCTATTAGTGCCCTCAACATGGAAATGGAACAAGTAAGAACCGTAGTACTACTGAATCTATCTACTATCTACTATATACTAGCTGTTAATGGAGGAACATATGCTATTGTTGGTCCCCAGTGTTGTGTGGCAATTATAAATAACCAACCTGTTGTAGACACTGCACTGCATGGGCTAGAGGAAGTCCAACAAAGAATGAGAAAACAATCCTTAGGTTTATTTGGATATTTTGATTGGTCCTTTGGCCTTGGTTCATGATTGGGCTCCTTGGCCCATAAAATTAATTTTTGTATATTACTTGCCTTAGGGGCCATATTTATCTTCTCCATTGGTTTCGCTCTTCTGCAGTGTATTGTCTCCCGTGATGTCAAAGCATGTTCTAAGCCCCCCAAACAGAGCCTCAGTGTATGTACATTGCTATGCTTCCCAGTGAACTTGAGTGAACATATGATTCCCTTCATGTTCGCAGACCACTTGAGGTAGAAACACCCGCATAATTTAGATTATTACCTTGTTTTGTTGTTCTTTCAGAACAAAAGAAGGGGCTAGTAAGTTAAAATTATATACAGAGCTATGAGGCTACAAAAGATAGAGTTAATTACTGCTTGACCTTTTGCTTATTATCTATGTGGCCATAAAAGCTTTTAGTGAAGTTCACTGTTCTTAATGTGGGTTTTAGGCAACTTCCTTTTGCTGACATTTGCACATAGGATTAAGGATGACACACACCTAACTTTGTAACTTCTGTTTGTAACGTCTGCATTTAATGTCACAAGACTTATGCCTGCAGAAATTACTTGCTAATAGCTTAAACCAGACGTGTCCTGTGATTGTGACTCCCATGACATCGTATTACCTCTAATCATAATGAACAATGAATAGGCAGTCACAGCCATATATATAACTTGTCTGTGCAATCAATAAATTGAGACAATTGATAACTCAGACCTTGTGTGTGTCTTCTGTCTCCCGGATATCCGAATGAGACGGAGAGGTACACTAAGAGGAAGGTGGACAAAGGTTTATGTCCTGGGACATGCGCTGCTCCCAGCAGTGATAGTAAAGGACTCCATTTTTCAGGATCAAAATATGAAAACAACATTTCCCTACAGGGTCCAACAGTCTGGGGTTACCTAATAAAATATATTAAATCAATTGAACTTAATCCCAGTAATAGCATATAAAATCACCTATATTCAGGGATGTAATCAAGCTTACCATCCTCCCTATAGAATTGAATATAAAGTGGATGGGCATGTAGACTAGATCACCCATAAGCATATATAATCAGAAAAAATATTAATAATAATAACAATAACAATGCCTCTCTCTCATCTCCCCCTCTGCCATCGTTAATGGCCGCAACCGTGAGGCCCAAGGGACTTAGGCCTCTCTCATCCCCCTCTGCCTCTCTCTCATCTCCTCCTCTGCCTCCCCCAGTGCCTGGAACTTACCTGGTTGCAAACCCTGCTAGTCACCATCTTCTCATCCTCTGCGTCTCTTGTCCTTCGGCTGGAACTACTTTCTAGATCAAGCAGCACATTGGGCGGGCGGGATGCGCATGAGCAATGCGCGGCTTGATCCAGAAAGTAGTTTCAGCGGAAGGACGGGAACCGGAGAAGAAGGGAGAGGAGGGGGAACAGAGACACAAGGGTGGGAGGGGGGAAGGAGACACAGGGGAGGGAGAGGGGGAAATCAGACACAAGGGGGGGAAGGGAGAGTGGGAAATGAGACATGGAGAAAAGGAGAGGTGGAAAGGAAGATCGCTAGAGGGAGAGAGGGGCAAAGGAGACATAGAGGAGGGAGATTGGGAGAAAGGTGACACAGGGGAGCGAAAGGCAGAGGGGGAAAGGGGGTGCAGAAGAGGGAGAGTGGTGGAAAAAAACACAAGGGAGGGAGAGGAGGTGGAAAAGGAGGCACAATGGAGGGAGAGGAGGGGCAAAAGGACACACAAGGGAGGGAGAGGAGGGGGAAGAGGACACACAAGGGAGGGAGAGGAGGGGGAAAAGGAGACACAATTGCCAGCCCTAACATTTATTCTCGTCATTTTTGACAGGCAATGTCTGTAATCCATGAATAATATGTGAAAAAATGGATATATAAAAATGTATCTACATTTTATATATATACTAGCAAATTGCCCGTCAAAAAATGATGGCAATGAAATTGTAAGGTAGCTAAGGGTGTTTTGTGTCTACTACTGAAATATATAATACAATTAATAAATGAATATACTTTACCTCTTTTCAAGCATTGTGTTGAAGACCTGGCAATCTGGTTTGATGTTGCTGCAGCATTAGTGGTGCGGAGCTGCTGTGTAAGCGTGATGAACGTGTGCAGTGTAATATTGTGCGTGCGTGAGACGAAACCGTTAACGTAGTTGTGTACTTCCTCATTGGCGTAAAATGGCGGGTAATGTGTGGGATGCGTCTTAGCGGAATATGCGTAGGTTGTTTGTGGTATTTTGCGAGTTTCTTGTGTTTTGCGTGTTTAGAGTGCTGAAATGAATATATAGAGGAAAGAACACACACCTTTAAGTTCGAATCACAAGTTATACACCCCTCCAGCCATGTAAATTGGCATATATGTAATCATATTGAAAAAAGTGTAGAATTGATTATAGAAATATATTAAAATATAACTTTTATTTACAAATAATAAAAAATGTATATACAGTATAAATAGAAAGTTGATCCAATTGATTCAATATATAATGGCATCTATCAACAAGTACATTTCTCAATCAATTATCATATGAATTGCCAAATATATATCATTGAATATGTATTAAGGATGCCAAATATATCAATAAAGTAGCCAAAAAATATCTGTACATATATACATAAAGGACTGAAGTGGAGACAGAGGGGACAAAATTAGATTACTGTGGCCCTATCTAACACTTATAGTGGAAGGCCCTGATGAGAAATCTATGGGGACCCACTATTTATCCCCTATCCCTCAAAGAAATCTAAGTCCTACACTATAAATAGCTAGAACTAATCCCCTCTGCTCCACTTACCTTCCAGTCCTGGTAACAGGCTTGCACATCACGTCACAATCAAAAATGGCTCAAAGACAGCTTGCACACGCTGTTTGTGACGTCATCAACAGGCGACCCGCAATACAGCTGATCGGCGCGCTGGTTTCGCGTACTTCCGCTTCCTCCAGGATCAGTGTCATTACAATAGGAGTCTGGGTCTTTTATAGCTCCCAGACGAGTTTGTGTGCATAAATGGAGACTCATGGCGAATGCAGTAGGTCCTGCAAGAACAATAGATCATTAAACCAGTGTATTCATTTAAAATGACAAATTACTTAATTTGATAGGAGAAATGACATCTAAAAATCAAATATATACAATATAGTCTACACAATGATAAACTGTCTATGTAATTTGATAGTTACCAATACAATATAGATGAAAAAGCAATATTAGATCTTATATTGATGATACGTTGTCATGGTTTCTGAAACATAATCAATACATATATAATACCAGGTCTGATCTATACATCTGATTGTTATCGAACATTTGCATAGTATAGATATATGAGATATGTCTCTAAAACACTGATATGGATATTAAGACCCCTTGTTGCTATGTATTAAGATTAAGAATAGAAAGTTAGATCCTTATAAATAAAAGGAGACAAACACAGAGATCCATTGAGCAATACATATAAATCAAATAAAACTGTATCCCCAAGACATCATAGATCAGATATTAGGGTCAAAATAGTTGAGTCATATCCAAATAGTCTTACATTATATATTGGTATAATCTGACTCTAGATATATACCCCAAAATTGTTATATTCATTAAGACCATTGGGTGAAACTGTATCAAGTATGGAAATCCATTTTGTCTCAGCTTTTAAAAGCTCTTGTTCAAGATCTCCCCTCCTAATACCTAAGGATATTTTTTGGAGCACCCAGCATCGTAATTTGGGCTTGGACATATGTACTTCATGGAAATGCCTGGCAACTGATGTTAATTTCTTCCCATTGGTGATGTCCCTAAAACTATTACAGATGTTACAAATATGTTCGCCCACTCTTTTCTTAAGAGTGTGTGACGTGATCCCAATATATCTCAAAGGGCAAGGGCATTCAAGACAGTAAACCACACCTTGTGATCCACAATTAAACAGCCCTTTTAAGGGTATGCTTTTACCCATTCTATCAGTCACATTATTAATTTTACTCATATAGGGGCAGAACATACAGCGACCGCATCCAAAAGTTCCATTCGATAAATGTGTGGATCCTTTCTTCTTTTTAACAAAATGGCTTCTTACCAACGTATCTTTGATGTTTTTAGATCTCCTCCATCCCATTTGAATTTGGTCACCTATAAATTTGTTAATGACTGTATCAGTCTGTAAGATATTAATATGTTTATTCAGTATTTTAGTGATGTCACTTGAATCCTCACTGTATGTCCCAATGAATCTTACGGGACCATCATTTTTAGTTGCTCCGATACCCAGATCTTTAAGAGAAGAGCCCTGGAACTCAAGGACAGACTAAAAGATAGAGGTTATAGTAACATGTCGTTGAAAAAGGCATATCAAAGAGCACTTCATACAACAAGAGAAAATTTGTTGTGTCCAAAATCTAGAACTAAAAATGATGGTCCCGTAAGATTGTTTACCAGGACTGGAAGGTAAGTGGAGCAGAGGGGATTAGTTCTAGCTATTTATAGTGTAGGATTTCTTTGAGGGATAGGGGATAAATAGTGGGTCCCCATAGATTTCTCATCAGGGCCTTCCACTATAAGTGTTAGATAGGGCCACAGTAATCTAATTTTGTCCCCTCTGTCTCCACTTCAGTCCTTTATGTATATATGTACAGATATTTTTTGGCTACTTTATTGATATATTTGGCACCCTTAATACATATTTAATGATATATATTTGGCAATTCATATGATAATTGATTGAGAAATGTACTTGTTGATAGATGCCATTATATATTGAATCAATTGGATCAACTTTCTATTTATACTGTATATACATTTTTTATTATTTGTAAATAAAAGTTATATTTTAATATATTTCTATAATCAATTCTACACTTTTTTCAATATGATTACATATATGCCAATTTACATGGCTGGAGGAGTTTATAACTTGTGATTGGAACTTAAAGGTGTCTGTTCTTTCCTCTATATATTCATTTCTGTTATATTATACTGCTGATCACATCAGTTATTCCTTATGTTTAAATATGCATGGATATTAAAGCTATATATTAGCCATTCCCAATTTACATAAGGAGACCCCTATTATTGTTGTTCGCCTAACCTTTTTTTCATTATTTTTCATTGTGTTTAGAGTGCTGTAGCCTCGTTTTCGTTTTGTTCGACGGCCATTTTTTCTCTTGCTTAACTGATTTTTGGCAGTTTAAACTCTTTTTTTGGACTTAAATGGACGTGTAAATTAACTTTTTGAGGTGCCGGATGCCCCCCTTGCTGTAAGTAAGCTTTTTATGTGTTTGTTGTGTTTATTTCTTGTGTTTCTGATGTTTTCATGCGCACCGTTTTCGGCCGGTTTTGAGTGTTGGGAATGGGTCGTTTCGCGGCCGTATTTTTTTGCGAGGCGGCCGTATTTTTTTTGCGAGGGACGCAGTTGGTTTTTACGTGTACGACGCAGTTGATTTTTTTCTAAGTCGTGCGTATGTGTGTTAACCGCGTGTGAGGCGCCTTTGAGGTTTTAAGTCGTGCGTGTGTGTGTGTTCACAGCCAACGTTGGACCTTCCACCACCGCAAATGCAAACACAGCCGACGTGGGATGCTCCACCACCGCAAATGCGCCCCCTCGCTTCACGAGGATCCGCATTTGCGGGGACGTGGGATGCTCTACCACCGCAAATGCCGCCCCTCGCTTCCCGAGGATCCGCATTTGCGGGGATGTTGGAATGCTCCACCACGGCAAATGCGGGTCCTCGCGAAGGCTCGCTACGCGAGCCCGCAAGCGTTAGCAACAACTCGCATGCTCACAACTGTATATGTGATATATATATATATTTATATATATATATATATATATATCACATATATAGTTGTGAGCATGCGAGTATATAATATATATATATATAGATATATATGATAAATGATACATAAAATGAAATGAAAGTTTCACATGACAAATCAACTGGCCAGATAAGAGGGCATAAAATAAAGGCCAACTATTGCATGTGGGTATATGTATGTGGATCATGATTCCAGAAAAGCAGCCAAGTCTATATCGGGGTTACGACCTTCGGGTTATAGAGTCCCCAATTGATGTATCCACTTGGTCCCGTCCATCTTAGTAATAGTACCTGTGGCCTTCTCTGTTCTGGGGTTTGATTTATTCAACAGCCCGAATGATGACCCCCTTATTGTGTTGCTTGGTCATACGAGCAAAGAAGTCGTTGGTAAATACTCCCTTAGATGTTTTGTATAGATGTTCTCTGAATCTAACTTTTAGCAATCTATTATTTACCACAGTTACAGGTGATGACATATATGACAAACTACTTTTACAGGTCATAAGGTCCTTAATCTTATACTCCTTTCTTGAATGTGTGGAAGCAACCTTATTCTTGTTTGTCTTCTTCAAGTGTGTGGAAGTACAACATTTTTGGGACCACATTTGTAGGTCCTGTGATGTTCTTGAACAAAGCTAGTTTTGTGGCCCCTTTACCCTTGTCCCTCAACTCGCTAGGAGCTATAATGTTCCTCAGGTTGGTATTCTTCTTGAAGATAACAGTAGGTGCTTCAAGTAAGATGTCTTAACAAAACTCATCCTCTTTCAAGATCAACCACAACTTCTTAAACCTGTGTGAAATAGCCTGGGAGGTGTTGCTGATCGGGTTAAGAATCTGCATTCAGTTTGAGCTCCCCTATCTGATGGTTTCACCCTCTTGTTGAGTATCTTTGATCTATCCAGCTCCCTCGACTTTCTCTGTGTTAAATAATAATGTCCTTCTTATATCCCTTTTCCAGGACTTTCTGTGCACATAAGTCCAGCTATAAATTGTGTATATACAGTATCTCACAAAAAGTGAGTACACCCCTTACATTTTTGTAAATATGTTATTATATATTTTCATGTGACAGCCCTGAAGAAATGACACTCTGCTACAATGTAAATTAGTAAGTGCACAACCTGTATAACAGTTTAAATTTGCTGTCCCCTCAAAATAACTCAACACCCAGCAATTAATGTCTAAACTGTTAACAACAAAAGTGAGTACAACCCTAAGTGGAAATGTCCACATTGGGCCCAAAGTGTGATTATTTTGTGTGGCCACCATTATTTTCCAGCACTTCCTTAACCCTCACGGGCATGGAGTTCACCAGGGCTTCAAAGGGTGCCACTGGAATCTTCTTCCACCCATCCATAATGACATCACAGAGCTGGTGGATTTTAGAGACCTTGCACTCACTTTTGTTGCCAACAGTTTAGACATTAATGGCTGTGTGTTGAGTTGCACTTACACTTACTACTTTACATTGTACCAGAGTGTCATTTATTCAGTGTTGTCACATGAAAAGATATAATAAAATATGTACTCACTTTTGTAAGATACAGTATATATATATATTTAGTTCATTTTTCCATTACTTATTTGTATGTATCCGTTACCCCTATACATTTTTTTGGACTGATTTTAGTATGAGTCACTATTTTCATTATACTATACTGTGTATGTACATGCATACATACAATTTATTATTATGTGATACCTGGCTACATAAATATTATCTAAATATACATTTTTGTATATCTGTTCACCACTACATTGTAGATATATTAGATACTAGACAGGAAGCTCTGTGTGTGTATGTAAGTAGCTTTGAACAGCATCATTCTTCACCAAAATCTAAAACTAATTGTTTGCTGTATTTCATAGTTTTTGTTTTTTAAATAGCATAGAACAAAAAAACTATAACAAATTTGATATAAAACACTATGAGCATCATTCAATTGAGCTTTTGGGAGAGAACGCTAAAATTGCAAATCGCTATTCAATTGCTCCGATTCCCCCTTGCTAAGCAAGCCGTCAAGCCCACAATTGTCCAAAGTCGAACCACAAGTCAGAGGTACCAAGGAGGACTTGAAAAGGGCTTAATGACATATCTGGAGCTCTTTAAATGCACATATACACACACACTACTGTACTTTTATTAAAAGTGAAAGTGAATTAATAGCACAACATTCTCAAGCTCGCAAATCGGCCCCAAAAATGACTTGATTTCATGTTTCATTTTTGTGTTATATCGATCAAGGCAATCAATTTGTTAATACATATAATGGAACTTGCACCTAATAGAATATCATATCATTATCAATATTGCATTATATCTCAAATGTGGGGCTGATCATAACTCGTAATTCAAGCCACATATGACTTTGAAATCCAACCTCCATTTTTCATTAAGTAATGATGATGATCTCTGTTTCCGTTGGCTGTTTCTAATCGGGAGTTACGACCTTGCTTGATTGATCATGTTAAATCTTGCAAATGTTACATACAATAGCATGGTTTCCGAAATTAGCTATCAGCCCCTAACTTGCGGCCTTGCCAAATTGACTAGCACTGTAACTCAAGCGCCCTGTGGACCCGCAGGAGGCCCCCAGACATATGGCCTATACTACTTAACTTGAGGCCACCGAATTGAATGAGACTATATTCATAGAGACTAAGATATAAAACACACTCCTAATCTCAGTTATACTATCTTGATAGGTTTTTAGAGGCAATAGAGATGGATTCTAAGAAAAAGATTATCAAAATATTTTCCTATCATATATATATTTGTCGTAATTGTGAATTTGTCCGTTAATTTTGCAAATTTTCATATGGTTACGGGCTTGCGCATGCGCAATTTGCGGCGAGGCCGAAGGTGCTCATCGCGAGGCTTGCAAGGAGAGGGGGCAAAGAGACACGGGAGGGAGTGTGGGGAAAAGAGACACAGGGGAGGGAGTGGGGGGAAAGAGACACAAAGGAAGGAGAGGGGGCAAAGAGAAACAGGGGAGGGAGAGAGGAGGAAAGAGACACAAGGGAGGGAGAAGGGGGAAAGAGACACAGGGGTGAGAGCATTTATCTGTAACGCTCGCAAAGTAAGACGCTGGCACATGCTCACAGTAGAGGGGGGAAGAGGCTGACAATGAGAGCTGAGGACACCCATTGCAAGGCCTGCAATAGGCCCAGGGGGACAGGCGAGGGAGGCAATGGGGGAGAGGATGGAGCCCATAAGTGAGGTTGGAAGCTAATTTGCTATTCAATTGGTGTCTTTTTGCGGCCTCCGAAAGGCTTTCCAAGTTACGAGTTTGAAAATAAAAGGCACTCATCCCGAGGTCTGTAAAGTAGGGGGGGGGGGGGGGCTCGCATTATGTGGCAAACAACAGCATTGCGAGGCTTCAAATGTTTTTGCTGTCAAGTTGCTAGTAGTTATTATAGTTGACTAAAGACTGTGTAGCTCAGAGCAGTCATGTGCTCAGCGACACAATTTGTTTTTTTTTATGTATTCTTCCATATTAAAAATATATCCATATATTTCAATTTGTTTTTATATATTTGTTTTAATTTCCATGGAATACAGATGTTGTATTTATTAATGCAACCATGCAAACTATTCTCTAAGCCTTTCCCTAAGGCACGGTTAATGCAGTCTGCACTCAATGGTGCATTAAGAATATTGTGTTACCCCATCAGGGGGTGAAATAATGATTGAAACATATGCAGTACTAGGCTTAGTGAATTGTTCAAGTAAATCACATGCAGTACATTACATAAAGCAAACAATTTGTGTGACTGTTGTTTTTCAATAGAAATACTTGCACAGCTGAGAAATATATGTGTAAAAAAATATTTCACAATTCTAATTATATATAAACTTATTTGTATAGTGTTATCTATGTAAAAACAAGTTATAGTGAACCTAAAAACAAAAGGCAGTGTGATGCCAGCACAATACTTTGAAATAATTTTACTAATTTAATGATTCATTCAAGTATAAATGATAGAATGAAGAACCTATTATATGTCTTTACAAATATTAAGGATTCTGTGGTAGCAGTAGGTTGCAAAACGCAGCTCCTCTTATTTGGTGCTCCATGCTTTGAATTATGTTTTTTATCTGTACACACTTTATTGGAATGGAAATTCATAAAGATGATCTCTGATTGGCTAAAATCATCCAACCAACCAAGGGTCAACCCTGCTTATTGAAAGTAGTCAACCAGATATAGTCTTTGTCACAATCTGCTTCTTCGAGAGGGCTTGATATGAACATATTTCAAACTACCCCAGCAGAATTGTGTGTTTCTTGTTCTCTGTGTCACAAAAGATGGCTTCTGAAGAGGACAACACCCAAAAGTACAGGCAGAGAATATTGGATACAGGTTACTAGTGGCCTCCGGCAAGACCACTCCCCAATTCAGGATACAAACACAAACCAGCCTCACATTGTGGATATGTGAAACTAGGACTGAACATTTATTGAATCATAGAACCAACATATTCTTACATCTCCCATATTACACCCTTGTTTACCTTTGTGTATGTGTGTGATGTTAGCACATCTGCCTTGTGACCTTGGTTGCTATAGAAGCCCTTGAGATAAAACTCACCAGATGTCTAAACTACATGACAATTGTCTATAGCTAGCTAGGGCAAAAAATAGTGATGTCGCGAACATAAAATTTCGGATCGCGAACCGCGAACGCGAACCGCCACAAATGTTCGCAAACCGGCGAACATCGCCGAACTGCCATAGACTTCAATGGGCAGGCGAATTTTAAAACCCACAGGGACTCTTTCTGGCCACAATAGTGATGGGAAAGTTGTTTCAAGGGGTCTAACAACTGGACTGTGGCATGCCGGAGGGGGATCCATGGCAAAACTCCCACGGAAAATTACATAGTTGATACAGAGGCTGGTTTTAAGCCATAAAGGGCATAAATCACCTAACATTCCTAAATTGTTTGGAATAACGTGCTTTAAAACATCAGGTATGATGTTGTATCGATCAGGTAGTGTAAGGGTTACACCCGCTTCACAGTGACAGACCAAACTCCTCGTTTAACGCACCGCAAACAACCACAAACAGTCCATTAGCACAACCGCAAACTCCCCATTTGCACAAGGTTGGATACCAAGCTAGCCATGTCCCGTTCCTTGTCCTCACTGATGTCATTGAAGGTCTCTTCCTCCACCCAGCCACGTACAACACCAAGGGTCCCCGAAAGGTGACAACAAGCCCCCTGGGACGCCTGCTGTGTTTGGTCTTCCACCTCCTCAAAGCCACCTTCATTCTCTGACTCCTCTTTTTCAGACTCCTCTCACTGCATTGCCTCTCTCTGCATTATTATAAGGTGTGTTAAGTAGTACAACTCTTATCAGTTTAAAACCTGTTACAGCACATATCAAGGGGCGTGTATAAGGCCTGGATTTTTAGAACCGGGAGATGGAAAAAGATGCTTTGTTGGTCGTATCACTTCAATTTTGGGGCACTTTGAGACATTAGCTTCTTACGCTCAAACATGTCCTTTACAGGCACCTGACTATGGGCAAATGTGCAGGAACTGTTCAAGGCGAGAGACGCAGTGGCGGATGGTTGAGAGGGGGCAAGGAGGACAGCAGTGGTTGATGTGGCTGATGATGCTGGACCAGGAGGAGGATGGCGGCTTTGAGTTTGTGTGCTGCTTGTACTCATGTGTTGGTCTGGAGTCACCCAAACATTAGGTCTCAACCTGTAGAGGATAAGGGAACCAGGCTACTCTAGACCTCATTCATCATTACCGGTTTTGACAGATTGGTACTATGCGTCCAAGCTACTGTGACAACAGATATGAGTGGCACTGTGCACTTGCAGAAGTTGGCAGAGTAGATGCTGTAGGTCTGACACACACAGTTGCAGACAACTAACTGCTATGCAATCTATTACAGTAGAAAATTTTTTTTTGTTTTAAATGTACACTACTGTTACACCAGATATGAGTGGTGTGTTAAGTAGTACTACTCCTATCAGTTTAATCCCTGTTATGTGCCTTTTTTGGGGGTTTGGTTGTTGAAGGCACAGTGCAGCACCAGAGGCCAGAAAAATTAGGCATGTACACATGCCTGAAAAATTAGGTATTGTTGATCTTGCAGCGAGCAGAGAAGAAGGTAGGCCTGATTCAACGCCCCAGCCCGCATAAACACACTCAGAGATTGAGGTGGGGACCTGAGAAGGCTACGGGTCGGAGATATAAAGGGGGGCCATGCCAAATAAGCACACAAGCGGGGACAAAGGTAGTGAAGGGGACATAGAGGCCCATGGACTGACGGTCGCCATCTTGGCAGGAAAAGGGCCCAGCAATTAAGCCAAACTGACCCAGCACAGGCAGCAACTTGAGTCAAACGCTGTACAATTACACCTTAATAAAGCTGAAACATGCAGCAGCAGGGATTCTAAACGGCCACACGGGGACAAGGAGACTAACAGCCCCCACAGTCTCTGCACCACTCTTTTTAACAGATAACCCAATGGGCTAACCAGGGACCTTGCCCACATAAAAAAACAGAATTTTATTGGAGGAATTATTAGTGTCTTTACCCCCCAAGAGAGGACATAATATACGGTATCTTTAGACTACCTGATGGCCAAACCTCCTCTAGCCCCAATGCTATCCAAGAAACATTTCAAAACTTTATCTGACTGGGGGTCTATAGAGTGACATTAGCACTGACCTTTATATGACTGGGGTTCTATAGAGGGACATTAGTACTGACCTTTATCTGACTGGGTGTCTATAGAGGGACATTAGTAATGACCTTTATCTGACTGGGTGTCTATAGAGGGACATTAGTACTGACCTTTATCTGACTGGGTGTCTATAGAGTGACATTAGTACTGACCTTTATATGACTGGGGGTCTATAGGTGACATTAGTACTGACCTTTATCTGACTGGGTGTCTATAGAGGGACATTAGTAATGACCTTTATCTGACTGGGGGTCTATAGAGGGACATTAGTACTGACCTTTTATCTGACTGGGGGTCTATAGAGGGACATTAGTACTGACCTTTATCTGACTGGGGGTCTATAGAGGGACATTAGTACTGACCTTTATCTGTCTGGGGGTCTATAGGTGACATTAGTCCTGACCTCCTGCTGCAGTATTATTACTCCCAGTACTCCCAGGCTTGCTACTATTAGATATAATAACCTCAGTTTCGTTTCCTTATCTGTTGGTAACATCAAAATATGATTATTAAATATTTCATATTTGTTTGTTTTTTTCTCCCAAAGTGAACCCCTTTGTGTGTGTCCCACAGATGTGGCGTTTCCGCTCTGTGTATGTTGGATTTGCACCGCTCAAAAAGTATGAAAAGAGATCCCCCCCCCCCTTGAAGCCCATTAATGACATCATCCGTAAATTGTATGTAATAGATTCCAGTGTTTAGGGTTTATGACCCAATACTGCGATCATATCATTTATGACAAAAATCCGTATTTGTCGTATTATTCAGACGCGCGTGCATCTTTGTGTTACATTTCCTGATACATTTATTATCTTGATCTTTATATATTTACTAGCGACTTGCCCGTCAAAAAATGTCGGCAATAAGATTGTAAGGCAGGTAATGGTTTGGACAAGACATTCATTTTGTTGGCGGTCGGATATACTTCGGCGCTCATTGCGAGGCTGTTGGTTGTATTTTTTTTCTGATAGGCGCTTTTGCTGTTATTCTTTGGTCGGCGGTGATGTGTTTTTTGCGCTTATTGCAAGGCTTTGTGTGCTATGAGCAGCGTTGGCGCTCGTTGTGAGGCGCGCAGTGAATGGCTTTTATGTTTAATGTGATAATGTTTTTTTTGTGTATATGTATTTTTGTATGCTAATGAAATAATTACTAAATGAATATACTTTACCTATTTGTAAGTAATATATGCAGGAAGCATTGTGCTGAAGAGCTGACAATCTGTTTTCATGTTCCTGCAGCATACAATGTAGGTTTTCAGTGCTGTGGAGCTGCTGTGTAAGTGTCAGCAATGTGTGCAGTGTGTAGTGTAAATAGGCTGCGTGCGCGAGTGGAAGCCGTTAGGGTAGCTGGGTACTTCCGCATTGTGTAAGTTAGTGTTGTAAAATGGCGGGGAATGTGTATGTGGTAAGCAGGTGTGGATGATTTAGCGTCCTTGTTAATAGTGTATCTTTACCTCGTACGGCTTTTTAGGAAAATTCGTATGTGTTTTGCGTGTTTAGGGTCCTGTAGCCTCGTTTTCTTTTTTTCAACGGCCATTTTTTCTCTCACTTTGGTGATTTTCGGGTGTCTAAACTCATGAATTTGGACTTAAATGGAGGGGTAACTTCACTTGCAGAGGTCCTCGGTGCCCGCCTTGCTGTAGGTAAGCTTTTTATGTGTTTGTTGTGTGTATTTATTGTGTTTTTAATGTTTTTAAGTGCGTGCGGTTTGGGCGTTAAGGTGGTATTTTTGTGAGCTCGTAATGTTTTTTTTTCTAAGTCCCGTATTTTTGGATGGTAAGTCCGTAAATTTGATGGTGTAAGTCCCGCCTGCAGCTCATTGCAGCCGACGTGGGAGCCTTCGGCGCTCCTTGCCAGCAATTCTGGCCCTCGCTTAGCAAGCCCGCAGCGTTAGCAACAACCCGCATGCTCACAACTATATATGTGATATCTGTAACGTCTTCCCCAGTTGGCACTTGTAAATCGGCTAAGCGACAAAAAAAATGGCGTCCGGAAAAAATGAAAACGAGGCTACACGACCCCAAACCGCGCAAAACATCGCCAGCCATGTACGACTTTTACCTAGGAACAGACGAGGTACAAAATACACTATTAGAAATAATGGAAACTGCTGGCGAGCCGCGTAACACATACACAATCGCCGCCATTTTACAACACTAACTTGCAACTAATAACATTACAAATCTAAAATGGCGCGTTACACGACTATACAAGCGGTTTCCCCTCGTGCACTGCGCACATTGCTGACACTTACACCTCAGGTCACCAACAGTCCAAATGTACACTGTAAGCTGCAGGAAAATCAAAACTGATTGTTAGCTCTTCAGGTTATTGATCACTGGATATATTAATTACAAATAGGTAAATGCCTGCGATTGAGTTACAGGTTCCAGTTGCTCTAATTTTGTGATGCTATTCAATTGGCCGGGGCCGCAAGTTAAGGGGCAATAGCAAAAATCGGAAACCAGTGCTGTCGGACGTAGCATTTGCAGGCTTGAACATGTTAAGGGAGCAAGCCCGTAACTCTTGATGTAGAAACAGTCAATGGAAACAGAGATCGTCATTATGACCAACCTCCAAGCCCATAAGTCGTAAGTGAAGGCCGTAAGACTTTGAAATCCAGCCTTTATTTTTCAAAGTCCTACGGGTTTCAACCTCCAAGCCCCTAGGACTTTGAAATCCAACCTCCAGTTTTCAAAGTCCTATGGGCTTGGAGGTTGTAACCCATAGGACCTCACATTGATTGCCGTGATCAAAATAGCATGAAGATTGAACATGAAATAAAGTATTAGGGAATGTTTTGCTATTAATTCTAAGACCTAACATCACTTTCACTCTTAATAAAAGTACAGTATTGCTTTTTTATTTGCTTTTAAAGTGCTCCAATTTGTCATTAAGCTCTTTGCGAGACCTCCTTGGTACCATTGATTTCTGGTTAGATATTTGCCATTTGCGGGCTTGACGGAGTGGTTAGTGAGGGAGAATCAGAGCAATTGAATAGCGATTTGCGATCTTAGTGTTCGGGACTCTTGCGCTGTGAAAGATCAAAAGCTTAGAGGGCATTAACTTGCGATTTTACAAATCGCAATTAATCGCAGCTTGGTGCCCGTAACGATCGGAGACCTCAAACAGAATCCAATTGAATAGCAAAATAACTTGCAACCTCCACTTGAGAGCCCGGATCTCCTGAACGACTCAATTGAATGAGGCTCAATGTAAACACACATTTTTGCTACAACATATTGCAGTCCAATCTTGAATAGTGAAAACATATATTGGTAGTGACAATCAGCAGATACAACTGATAGGAGGAACCAGACTATTGAAGATGTACATGATGAGTTACACCAAATAAAATGAATCATATATATATATATATATATATATATATATATATATATATATATATATGAGATGAGTGATATATAATTGCACCTATCACGCTGTTTGATTAACAATATGACTATTTTTTTTACAGTAGGGGATTTTTTTGCTGCAATAATAAATACAACAAAATATTGCAGTATTGTGATTGTGACAATGGACATGGTAACTGACCCATGCGCATGCCACGCCGCCTATGCCTTGACGCTTTTCCGAAGTCACTGGGGACATCTTTCTCAAAAAGGACATTTGTTCTGTTGAGAAAGACGTCCCCAGTGACTTAGAAACGTGTCAAGGCTTAAGCGGCGTGGCGTGCATCCTCTAGCAAGCAGACAGCTACCTAGGGGTATTGCTAGCTCTTTGTTTTTTGCCCATTACACCAGTTTTTACCCCAGTTTCAGACTTTCCCAAAAACTTTCTCTTTAGCCAGAGAGACCTGGTGGTTTCTCCTCTCCCCTCTCCTCCAGAATCAGCATCCATCTTGCATCCTTCCCATTTCAATGTGTGTGTGTGTGGGGAGGGGGGGGCTGGAACTGCACTTCGGAGTATGCCAGATTGTATGTATATTGGGAGAGGGAGATGTTTTTACTGGGGAAACCCCAAAAAGTACTTTAAATAATATTCCACCGGACACCAGAATTCTGCATATGATAATGTCCAATGATCTCAGTGTGGTAAAATATGTTATCATAACTATGAATGTGATAAGAATATTGGTTGTAATCTCTGCTATCAAAGTGAACATCATTTTAAGGAGAGAACAGAGCCTCTGTCCAGTCAGCAGAAGGCACAAGACACCTGTTCAGAATCTTCAGGAGAACCTAGACTAGAGACATGTACCTCTTACAAGGGCGTGGGAATGGGGAACCATAAGAATAAAGCATAGCAGTATTTTAGGAGATGATGAACCTGTTAATGATGGAAATGTGTACCACAGTGCTGATGGAAGTAGATTCAGGTGCAGAGGAGGAATGGAAAACGATTTAAAAAACTAACAGTCACTAAGGTGAATGTGTCAAGCAAGGATGTTACAAATGCTGACACATTTCCTGATCATGACTGAATTATTTTGAAAAATAAATGTGATGCAATGGGAAAAAAGCTGGGGAGATATAATGGGGGAATCTGATCCGATAGATTTCTCAGAAGAAAGGGTCTATGGTTGGTATGACTGTCAAATAAAATAATTTTGCAATCAGAAAACTATGGAAAATGGAAGAGTAAGAGAAAGATTAAAAGCTGAACATTAATATTTTATCATTATGTGTAGAATAGGGATGTCGCAAACATAACATTTTCGGTTCGCGAACCACGGACGCGAATTTCATCAAATGTTCGCGAACGGACGAACGTCGGCGAACCACCATAGACTTCAATGGGCAGGCGAATTTCAAAACCCACAGGGACTCTTTCTGGCCACAATAGTGATGGGAAAGTTGTTTCAAGGGGACTAACACCTGGACTGTGGCATGCCGGAGGGGGATCCATGGCAAAACTCCCACGGAAAATTACATAGTTGATGCAGAGTCTGGTTTTAAGCCATAAAGGGCATAAATCACCTAACATTCCTAAATTGTTTGGAATAACATGCTTTAAAACATCAGGTATGATGTTGTATCGATCAGGTAGTGTAAGGGTTAGACCCGCTTCACAGTAACAGACCAATCTCCCCGTTTAATGCACCGCAAACAAACGCAAAGCACCGCAAACATCTTTGCACAACCGCAAACTGCATATTTGTACAAGGTTGGATACCAAGCTAGCCATGTCCCGTTCCTTGTCCTCACTGATGTCATTGAAGGTCTCTTCCTTCACCCAGCCACCAAGGGTCCCCGAACGGTGACAACAAGCCCCCTAGGACGCCTGCTGTGTTTGATCTTCCACCTCCTCAAAGCCACCTTCCTCCTCTGACTCCCCTTCTTCAGACTCCTCTCTCTGCGTTGCCTCTGTCTGCGTTATTATAAGGTGTGTACTGTTAAGTAGTACTATTCCTATCGGTTTAATCCCTGTAACGTCCACTATTAGGGGACGTGTATATGGCATGGATTTTTGGAACAGGGAGATGGAAAAAGATGCTTGGTCGGACCTCCTACTTCGAATTTGGGGCACTGCACGTGCAATGTAATGTGCCACCAGATAGGAGTGGTGTATTAAGTTGTACTATTCATTCCTATCAGTTTAATACCTGTTACGTCACCTATCAGGGGACGTGTATATGGCATGGATTTTTGGAACAGGGAGATGGAAAAAGATGCTTGGTCGGTCCTCCCACTTCAAATTTGGGGCACTGCGCATGCAATCTAAGGTGCCACCAGATAGGAGTGGTGTATTAAGTTGTACTATTCATTCCTATCAGTTTAATACCTGTTACGTCACCTATCAGGGGACGTGTATATGGCATGGATTTTTGGAACAGGGAGATGGAAAAAGATGCTTGGTCGGTCCTCCCACTTCGAATTTGGGGCACTGCACGTGCAATTTAAGGTGCCACCAGATAGGAGAGGTGTATTAAGTTGTACCATTCATTCCTATCATTTTAATACCTGTTACATCACCTATCAGGGGACGTGTATATGGCATGGATTTTTGGAACAGGGAGATGGAAAAAGATGCTTGGTCGGAGCTCCTACTTCGAATTTGGGGCACTGCACGTGCAATGTAATGTGCCACCAGATAGGAGTGGTGTATTAAGTTGTACTATTCATTCCTATCAGTTTAATACCTGTTACGTCACCTATCAGGGGACGTGTATATGGCATGGATTTTTGGAACAGGGAGATGGAAAAAGATGCTTGGTCGGAGCTCCTACTTTGAATTTGGGGCACTGCACGTGCAATGTAATGTGCCACCAGATAGGAGTGGTGTATTAAGTTGTACTATTCATTCCTATCAGTTTAATACCTGTTACGTCACCTATCAGGGGACATGTATATAGCATGGATTTTTGGAACAGGGAGATGGAAAAAGATGCTTGGTCGGTCCTCCCACTTCGAATTTGGGGCACTGCACGTGCAATTTAAGGTGCCACCAGATAGGAGAGGTGTATTAAGTTGTACCATTCATTCCTATCAGTTTAATACCTGTTACGTCACCTATCTTTCCTCCCAATAACACATTCTATATGTCATCAACCGGACTGTGTGTGTTTAGAGAACCACACTTTAAGGCCCTTAACCTGGGACAAGCTGGCTTGGCTATCAGAATTGCCTCAAAGCCTCAAGAACTCGCCAAACCCCCTAATCAGACACTCACTATCATACTGGAAATGGGCCAAGAAACACACAGGTTTGTTCCCGGGATCCACCCAAATGACCCCAATTCTTGACCACCCTCAGGCCCCGAAACACATGAGCACAACATCACAACACTGGTGGAGGTCAAGGAAACTAGATAGACTGGGAGACGGGTTAGTAAAGGGCCAGATGCTCACCTATGAGGAACTGAGGGACAAGCATGAGCTACCACTGTCAGAACATTACAATTACTGTAGGCTGAGGCATTTCACACACTCCCTGACCCAGAAACAGGGGACACCGTCTTAAATTGGTTCTCCAAAATTTGTAAAGATAAACCTCTATCAAGGGGGATCATTGGGTCGCTTTACAAATATAAAACATTTGTTACTGGTTGAAGCGACACTGGGGGAAGGACCGGAGTGGGGGAGCCCTGGAGACCCTTCAGAAGCAACCGGCGGCAAAATCATCCCAAGAAAGGAGAGGTCGCTTACTGAAGCCTTCCCTAGGGTAACCCAAGGGTGATTGCCCAGGTTAGATATTGTAAATAATAAGCTAATACTGCTGGAGGGATGATAGCTAATAGGACTTTGGTGTTTCCTGCAGATATACTCTTTACTATTGTCTGTTTTACCATGTTTTAGGTATCTCTTAAATTGCAATCACAGTAAAAAATAAGAAAAAATATTAACCTAAAAAGTAAAAATAAGAAGGAATAGCCAGCTACCTTTCACAAAATGTCTTTATTGTAAATATGTATTTTTGCACAACTGTTATGCAAGACTGTTCAAAAATGCTTTATTTTTCAATACATGCTGTACGCCTTCTAAAATAAAATAATTTAAATGCAAAAATTAGGTATTGTTGCAGCGACCAGAAAAATTGATGTTAGTTTGCCAGGCAGAAAGTGCCCTAAAACATTGCGTCTTGAACCCTAGATGGTGGCGGATAAGTCACGCAAGTCATCCGGCATTCAGGGATAAAATACAGCAGCGTGTGGACCATTATTAGCTCAAGGTAGCTCATGAATCAGGCCTTTTTTAATCGAATGTATCGCCCACTGTCAGACCCTTCAGGATCCATCCCTCATTCATCTTAATAAAGGTGAGGTAATCTAGACTTTTTTGACCTAGGCGACTTCTCTTATCAGTGACAAAACCTCCTGCTGCACTGAAGGTCCTTTCTGACAGGACACTTGAAGCGGGGCAGGACAGAAGTTCTATGGCAAATTGGGATAGCTCAGGCCACAGGGCAAGCGTGCACACCCAGTAGTCAAGGGATTCATCGCTCCTCATAGTGACGATATCTGTAGTTATGGCAAGGTAGTCTGTTACCTGACGGTCGAGTCGTTCTCTGAGGGTGGACCCCGAAGGGCTGTGGCGATGCATAGGACTTAAAAAGCTCTGCATGTCCTCCATCAACAACACGTCTGTAAAGCGTCCTCTCCTTGCCGGCGTGGTCGTGGGAGGAGGAGGATTATGTTCACCTCTTCCGCTGTTAGATTGCCCTTGTGCTGTGACATCACCCTTAAACGCTGTGTAAAGCATACTTTTTAATTTATTTTGGAAGTGCTGCATCCTTTCCGACTTGTGGTAATTCGGTAACATTTCAGGCACTTTCTGCTTATACCAGGGGTCTAGTAGTGTGGACACCCAGTACAGGTCATTCTCCTTCATCCTTTTTATACGAGGGTCCCTCAACAGGCACAGCATGAAAGACCCCATTTGCACAAGTTTGGATGCCGAGCTAGTCATGTCCCGTTCCTCGTCCTCAGTGATCTCACTGAAGGTATGTTCTTCCCACCAGCCACGTACAACACCACGGGTACCAGATAGGTGACAACGAGCACCCTGGCATGCCTGTTGTGGTTGGTCTTCCTCCTCCTCCTCAAAGCCACATTCCTCCTCTGACTCTTCTTCCTCACAATCCTCTTTCAGCGTTGCCGCAGGTCCAGCAAACGATGCTGATAAGGCTGTTTCCGGTGGTGATGGTGACCACAACTCTTCCTCTTCCTCTTCACACTCATCTATGGCCTGATCCAGCACTCTTCGCAGGGCACGCTCCAGGAAGAAAACAAATGGTATGATGTCACTGATGGTGCCCTGGGTGCGACTGACCAGGTTTGTCACCACCTCAAAAGGACTCATAAGCCTAAAGGCATTGCGCATGAGCGTCCAGTAACGTGGCAAAAAAATCCCCAGCTCCGCAGAGGCTGTCCTAGCACCCCGGTCATACAAATACTCGTTAACAGCCTTTTCTTGTTGGAGCAGGCGGTCGAACATTAGGAGTGTTGAATTCCAACGTGTCGGGCTGTCTAAAATCAAGCGCCTCGCTGGCATGTTGTTTCGCTGCTGGATATCTGTAAAGTGCGCCATGGCCGTGTAGGAACGCCTGAAATGGGCACAAACCTTCCTGGCCTGCTTCAGGATGTCCTGTAAGCCTGGGTGCTTATGCACAAAACGTTGTACAATCAGATTACACACATGTGCCATGCACGGCACATGTGTCAACTTGCCCAAATTCAATGCCGCCAACAAATTTCTTCCATTGTCACAAACCACTTTGCCGATCTCCAGTTGGTGCGGAGTCAGCCACTGATCCACCTGTGCGTTCAGGGTGGACTGGAGTGCTGGTCCGGTGTGACTCTCTGCTTTCAGGGAAGTCAACCACAAGACGGCGTGACACTGCCGTATCCGGGATGTGGAATAGTACCTGTGGAGCTGGGGGGGGGGGGGGGGGGGGTGCCGTTGATGTGGAGCAGAAGATGACTCAGCCGAGGAAGTTATGGAAGAGGATGGAGTAGGAGGAGTAGAGGAGGTGGCAGCAGGCCTGCCTGCAAGTCGTGGCGGTGTCACCAACTCGTCACCACGTATTCCATGCTTGGCAGCCGTCACCAGGTTTACCCAATGCACAGTGTAGGTGATATACCTGCCCTGACCATGCTTTGCAGACCAGGTATCCATGGTCAGATGGACCCTTGCCCCAACACTGTGTGCCAGAGATGCCACTACTTCCTTTTGCACAATCGAGTACAGGTTGGGGATTGCCTTTTGTGCAAAGAAATTTCGTCCGGGTACCTTCCACTGCGGTGTCCCAATAGCTACAAATGTTTTGAACGCCTCAGACTCCATCAGCTTGTATGGTAAAAGCTGGCGGGCTAAGAGTTCAGACAAGCCAGCTGTCAGTTGCCGGGCAAGGGGGTGACTTTGTGACAGGGCGAGACACGGAGTGGCGGATGGTTGAGAGGGGGCAAGCAGGGCAGCAGTGTTTGACGTGGATGAAGATGCTGGACCAGGAGGAGGATGGCGGCTTTGACTTTGTGTGCTGCTTGTACTCATGTGTTTATCCCATAGGCGTTTGTGATGTGACATCATGTGCCTTCGCAAAGAAGTTGTACCTAGGTGGGTGTTGGACTTCCCACGACTCAGTTTCTTTTCGCACAGGTTGCAAATGGCATCGCTGTTGTCACAGGCAGACACACGAAAAAATTGCCACACTGCTGAGCTCTGCAATGACGGCATTCTGGTGGTGGCAACAGCATGCGTTGATTGGCGTGCTGTCTGGCTGACCACTAGCTACTTTCGATGACCTCCCGCTGCTTCCAACTCGTCCTCCTCTCTGTCTCCCCATCTGAACTTTTCTCCTGTTCTTCTTCTCTTATAGCGGGCACACACGTGACATCCACGGACGCATCGTCTTTATCAACCGCTTCACTTGTATCTGACAACTCAACAAAGGAAGCAGCATCGGGTACAACATCATCATCATCATCATCAGACCGTACGTCCATGTGTGTAATGCTGCCTGACTGGGACATATCCCTGTTATCTACATCCTCTGGCACTAATGTTTGTGCATCACTCATTTCTTCCAACGGATGTGTAAATAACTCTGCTGACGGATCAAGTGAAGCGGCTGTGGTGCTAGTGTTGGTGGTGGCGGCAGGCGGGCGAGTGGTAACTGGAGAGGTGCCCGAAGCTAAGCTGGAGGATGGTGCGTCTAGGTTCCGAGCGGAAGCTGTAGAAGATTGGTTGTCCTGTGTTAGCCAGTCAACCATGTCCTCAGAAATTTTCAAGTTCAGGGTACGTTGCCTCTGAAAACTGGGCATTATTCTAGGGCCAAAGGGAATCACAGCACCACGACCACGACAGCCCCTGCGGTGTGGCCTGCCTCTGCCTGTCATTTTTTTTTTGATTAGTGGTACTATGCGTGCAAGCTACTGTGACACCAGATATAAGTGTCACTGTGCACTGGCAAAAGTTGGCAGAGTAGGCGCTGTAGGCCTCACACACACGCCTGTAGGCAGGTAACTGATATTCAATCGATTACAGTCAAAAAAGGGTTGTTTTATGTCACTGTATACTAGGTTGCACCAGATATGAGTGTCACTGTGCACTGGCAAAAGTTGGCAGAGTAGGCGCTGTAGGCCTTACACACACGCCTGTAGGCATGCAACTGATATTCAATCGATTATAGTCAAAAAAGGGTTGTTTTATGTCACTGTACACTACGGTTGCACCAGATATGATTTTCACTGTGCACTGGCAATAGTTGGCAGAGTAGATGCAATAGGCCTCACACACACGCCTGTAGGCAGGCAACTGATATTCAATCGATTACAGTAAAAAAAGGGTTATTTTATGTCACTGTACACTACGGTTGCACCAGATATGAGTGTCACTGTAGACTGGCAAAAGTTGGCAGAGTAGATGCAATAGGCCTCACACACACGCCTGTAGGCAGGCAACTGATATTCAATCGATTACAGTCAAAAAAGTGTTGTTTAATGTCACTGTACACTACGGTTGCACCAGATATGAGTGTCACTGTGCACTGGCAAAAGTTGTCTGAGAGGATGCAATAGGCTTCACACACACGCCTGTAGGCAGGCAACTGATATTCAATCGATTACAGTCAAAAAAGTGTTGTTTTATGTCACTGTATACTACGGTTGCACTACATATGAGTGTCACTGTGCACTGGCAAAAGTTGGCAGAGTAGATGCAATAGGCCTCACACACACGCCTGTAGGCAGGCAACTGATATTCAATAATTTACAGTCAAAAAAGGGTTGTTTTATGTCACTGTACACTACGGTTGCACTAGATATGAGTGTCACTGTGCACTGGCAAAAGTTGGCAGAGTAGATGCAATAGGCCTCACACACACGCCTGTAGGCAGGCAACTTATATTCAGTCGATTACAGTCAAAAAAGGGTTGCTTTATGTCACTGTACACTACGGTTGCACCAAATATGAGTGTCACTGTGCACTGGCAAAAGTTTGCAGAGTAGATGCAATAGGCCTCACACACACGCCTGTAGGCAGGCAACTGATATTCAATAATTTACAGTCAAAAAAGGGTTCTTTTATGTCACTGTACACTACTGTTGCACCAGATATGAGTGTCACTGTGCACTGGCAAAAGTTGGCAAAGTAGATGCAATAGGCCTCACACACACGCCTGTAGGCAGGCAACTGATATTCAATCGATTACAGTCAATAAAGTGTTGTTTTATGTCACTGTACACTACGATTACACTAGATATGAGTGTCACGGTGCACTGGCAAAAGTTGGCAGAGTAGATGCAATAGGCTTCACACACACGCCTGTAGGCAGGCAACTGATATTCAATCGATTACAGTCAAAAAAGGGTTGTTTTATGTCACTGTACACTATGGTTGCACCAGATATTAGTGTCACTGTGCACTGGCAAAAGTTGGCAGAGTAGATGCAATAGGCCTCACACACACGCCTGTAGGCAGGCAACTGATATTCAATCGATTACAGTCAAAAAAGGGTTGTTTTATGTCACTGTACACTACGGTTGCACAAGATATGAGTGTCACTGTGCACTGGCAAAAGTTGGCAGAGTAGATGCAATAGGCTTCACACACACGCTTGTAGGCAGGCAACTGATATTCAATCGATTACAGAAAAAAAAGGGTTGTTTTATGTCACTGTACACTACGGTTGCACTAGATATGAGTGTCACTGTGCACTGGCAAAAGTTGTCAGAGTAGATGCAATAGGCTTCACACACACGCCTGTAGGCAGGCAACTGATATTCAATCGATTCCAGTAAAAAAAAGGGTTGTTTTATTTCACTGTACACTATAGTTGCACCAAATATGAGTGTCACTGTGCACTGGCAAAAGTTGCCAGAGTAGATGCAATAGGCCTCACACACACGCCTGTAGGCAGGCAACTGATATTCAATCGATTACAGAAAAAAAAGGTTGTTTTATGTCACTGTACACTACGGTTGCACTAGATATGAGTGTCACTATGCACTGGCAAAAGTTGGCAGAGTAGATGCAATAGGCCTCACACACACGCCTTTAGGCAGGCAACTGATATTCAATCGATTACAGTCAAAAAAGTGTTGGTTTATGTCACTGTACACTACGGTTGCACTAGATATGAGTGTCAATGTGCACTGGCAAAAGTTGGAAGAGTAGATGCAATAGGCTTCACACACACGCCTGTAGGCAGGCAACTGATATTCAATCGATTACGATCAAAAAAGTGTTGTTTTATGTCACTGTACACCACGGTTGCACCAGATATGAGTGTCACTGTGCAATGGCAAAGGTTGGCAGAGTAGGCGCTGTAGGTCTCACACACACGCCTGTAGGCAGGCAACTGATATTCAATCGATTACGGTCAAAAAAGTGTTGTTTTATGTCACTGTACACTACGGTTGCACTAGATATGTGTGTCACTGTGCACTGGCAAAAGTTGGAAGAGTAGATACAATAGGCTTCACACACATGCCTGTAGGCAGGCAACTGATATTCAATCAACTACAGTAAAAAAAGGGTTGTTTTATGTCACTGTACTCTACGGTTGCACCAGATATGAGTGTCACTGTGCACTGGCAAAAGTTGGCAGAGTAGATGCAATAGGCCTCACACACACGCCTGTAGGCAGGCAACTGATATTCAATAATTTACAGTCAAAAAAGTGTTGTTTTATGTCACTGTACACTACGGTTGCACTAGATATGAGTGTCACTGTGCACTGGCAAAAGTTGGCAGAAAAGATGCAATAGGCTTCACACACACGCCTGTAGGCAGGCAACTGATATTCAATCGATTACAGAAAAAAAAGGGTTGTTTTATGTCACTGTACTCTACGGTTGCACCAGATATGAGTGTCACTGTGCACTGGCAAAAGTTGGCAGAGTAGATGCAATAGGCCTCACACACACGCCTGTAGGCAGGCAACTTATATTCAATCAATTACAGTCAAAAAAGTGTTGTTTTATGTCACTGTACACTACGGTTGCACTAGATATGAGTGTCACTGTGCACTGGCAAAAGTTGCCAGAGTAGATGCAATAGGCCTCACACACACGCCTGTAGGCAGGCAACTGATATTCAATCGATTACAGAAAAAAAAGGGTTGTTTTATGTCACTGTACACTACGGTTGCACCAGATATGAGTGTCACTGTACACTGGCAAAAGTTGGCAGAGTAGATGCAATAGGATTCACACACACGCCTGTAGGCAGGCAACTTATATTCAATCGATTACAGAAAAAAACGTTGTTTTATGTCACTGTACACTACGGTTGCACCAGATATGAGTGTCACTGTGCACTGGCAAAAGTTGGCAGAGTAGATGCAATAGGCCTCACACATACGCCTTTAGGCAGGCAACTGATATTCAATCGATTACAGAAAACAAGGGTTGTTTTATGTCACTGTACACTACGATTGCACCAGATATGAGTGTCACTGTGCACTGGCAAAAGTTGGCAGAGTAAATGCAATAGGCCATACACACACGCTAGCAGGCAGGCATATGCAATTAGATTACACAGAAAAAAATAATAAAATAAAATAAATGATGTTCTAGCCCTAAAAAGGGCTTTTTGGGTTGCTGTCCTTGCAGCAGATATTAAATGAGTCCTTCAGGTGTGTAGTGAAAGCTAAATACACAGCCTGGCTATCTATTTCCCTATTAAATCAGCAGCAGGTAGAATATATGTCCTCTCTCAACGAATGTAGCTTCAGAATGATTCTAAAATGGAGGCTGTCCTTCAGATTGAAGGCCCTGGAAGGGAGTGTATGCTGCTGATTGGCTGTAATGTGTCTGCTGACTGTAAGGTGCAGGGTCAAAGTTTCCTCAATGATAAAGAATAGGGGGCGGACCGAAAAGCGCATATGTTCGTCGTTCGATGCGAACGCGAACATGCGAAAATCGCCGCGAATAGTTCTCCGGCGAACTGTTTGGGACATCACTAGTGGAGAACAAAAACTATTTCTAAGTATCCGGTTCCGCTTAGTTTTGTTACAGTAAATGTGAACAGTATAAAGACTAAAAGAACAAGTACAGAGGCTTTTGCAGTTCTGAAATGCTATAATTCTGATGTTTTATTTTTGCAGGAAACGAGACTGTCCACTTCACATGATGAGTATATCTATAGGAAAGACTGGAATTGGGGTCCATTCTTCAGATTTTTTGGACCTGATATATGTGATGTGCTTCTGATTATATTTAAAAAATATATCTATCATATTCAGTAAGTTTTTTGATATAATGCCAGGGTGGCGTCTTTTGTTAGGCACTTGTTGGAGATATTAATTATGGAGATATTAATTATAGATTAATTGAAATTTAGGGTCTCCAATCTAGAGCTGAAAGAAAACATGTTTTTTCTATGGTAAGGCTATATCTTTACACTGCAACAATTGTAGTATTTTGAGGTAACTTCACTTGTGTTTTATATGGTAGACAAAAAGATTCTGTTCAGTATGATTAACATTTCTTGAATACTATGGCCTCCATTCAATTGCAAGCCCACAGTTGACTTCATACCGGCCCTAAGTCTGCAGGCTTGGAAATTGTTTGTGAGACACATGTAATGATATAAAGACTGTGGATCATTTACTATTAGATTGTCTGAACTCTGTAGTTGTCTGGAATATGATTGTTTCGTTTTTAAAAATCAGTGTTATCCTCAAATAGCCTTTGGGTCGTTTCCAGAAAATTTAAATGCTTTTCATCATAGAATTTTAAGGTTAGCAATAATATTATGAGTTTACCATTTATGGAATGCAAAATGTGCTGTATCCATTAAGAGACATGTAATGGCTGTAAATGTAATAGCTGATAATGTTATAGAAGACTTAAAGAATAGTCAACAGAGAGATTCGGTGCAGCTGATGGGGAAGGGATTTTAGCCTTTCTGGAAAGGTTTCTTTTGTTAATGTATCAGATGGTATAATGCTTGCCCTGATTTTTAATTAAATACATTTTAAAGATTCCCAAGAGCAGATAAATACCAAAATAGGTTTTTGTATTCTGAGACCTTTGTTTAAAAAAAAAAAGAATTATTTTTATGAGTAACCCAGAGGAATCCATACCAGATATTGTTAATACTGTGAAATAATTTGGCAAAGTTTCTGCATTTGTACTACATGTCTAAAAAAAAAAATCAAAAATCCTATCTCTAGCACAAAATCCACAAACACATTATACACTTAACTCATCATTTAAATGAACGATATTTAGGCATCTAATTCAGTGAAATCTTCGAAAACTATATGAAGAGAAAATATCCAAGACTTTGGATAGTATACTGTATACACAGGCTTGAGTAATTGCAGTCCATGCCACTTAATTTTATCTGTAGAATACAGGTTGTTAAAATTATTTTATTCTCTAAATTAATGTACCAACTTCAATGCTTCCCTTACTAAAAATCCATTAACAATTCTAGTTATTAATTTAAAACTATAGGGGAGCTACAGTTCATTGAGGGAACTATGAATGCCAAAATGTACTGTGACATACTGAAGCAGAGCATAATCCCCTCCCTTCGGAGACTGGGTCGCAGGGCAGTATTCTAACATGATAACGACCCCAAGCACACCTCCAAGATGACCACTGCCTTGCTAAAGCAGAACGTAAAGGCGATGGACTGGCCAAGCATGTCACCAGACCTAAACCCTATTGAGCATCTGTGGGGCATCCTCAAATGGAAGGTGGGGGAGTGCAGGGTCTCTAACATCCACCAGCTCTGTGATGTCATCATGGAGGAGTGGAAGAGGACTTCAGTGGCAACCTGTGAAGCTCTGGTGAACTCCATGCCCATGAGAGTTATGGCAGTGCTGGAAAATGATGGTGGCCACACAAAAGATTGACACTTTGGGCCCAATTTGGACATTTCCACTTAGGGGTGTACTCCATTTTGTTGCCAACAATTTAGACATTAATGGCTGTGTGTCGAGTTAATGTGAGGGGACAGAACATTTACACTGTTTTACAGGCTGTACACTTACTACTTTACATTGTATCAGAGTGTCATTTCTTCATTGTTGTCTCATTAAAAGATATGATAAAATAGTTAAAAAATGTGAGGGGTGTACGCACTTTTGTGAGATACTGTATATAAGAGATTCCAAATATCCACCAGGAAATAGTTTTAAGCAGATGGGTATTGGAGGGCCCATATCCCACATTGCAAGATATACTAAAACATTTACAACTAGATTACATAATTTCCCTCCAGCTCCATTATTGCCTATTATACCATCATTAAATGACACCAAGAATAGCCCAACAAATGACTTGAAAGATTTGGTAAACTGCATTCAATGTAAACAGGAAGAAGGCTTTAAGTAGGCTTAATGCACAATTTCTGGCATTGTCCAATAGTGAAACAGTTTTGGGACAAAGTATTGAACTTTGTAAGCTACATATTGTTGTCATTTTGTCACCTCTTGGATGGTTGTATTGGAAATATACCAGTGAAAAAGGCCCATGAAACTAGAAAAGTTTGAGATTGTTAGACTTCTTATTTGCTATTGTGCTGAGCAGCATCATAACTTTATGGTTAGAAACAAAGAACCTGATTCAATTGAGCTATCGTTAGTTACTGGAGCCCGTAAGTGAGGCCATAAGTTAATTTGCTATTCAATTAGAGTCTTTTTGCGGGCTTGAAAACTCTGTGGTGGTTAAACCCAGAACTTACAGCGTCCCAAAGCCTTTGATCTTTCCCGTCCGCAAGAGTTCTGAGATCTAATTTCGCAAATCGCTATTCAATTGCTACAATTCCCCAAGCCCCCAAATGGTTTCACACCCATAAGCGGCAAATGTAGGAGAGAGAGGACCCGCAAAGGGGTTTTACCCCTGTCCGCAGCACTGTAAATACAAATAATAAATCAATACTGCGCTGTAAATGACAGGGAAAGTGATTGAAGACTGAATTAATTGCACAACAGTCTCAAGCTCGCAAATCTGCAATAAAAAAATCATATATTTTTATGTGTCATTTTGGGGTTATATTGATCTTGGGAATCAATGAGTTAATACATTTAAGGCCACCCATTTGGACTGGAACAGTATTGGCATTCATTTTTATTATTTTGTATTTTGAGGTATTGGGAGTTCCATCGCATATCGGACCCCCGAACCTAATTCATTGATATATAACCTCCATGTTTTACTGCCGTAATGATGGCGGTCTCATTTTCTATTGGCTGTTTCAAAATGGGTGGTTACGGCCTTGCTTAATTGATCATGTCCCCACCATGAGCTGCTACGCACGAGTGCATGGTTTATGGCTTTGGCCTTCGGCCGCGTAACTTGCAGGCTTGTTCAATTGAATAGCACCGGAATCGGAGACGAACGGGAGCCAGCAGTAAGGCCGCAGATATATGACCTGTATCCAATAAGATGCAGGCTTGCAATTGAAGCAGGCTCAAAATCTCCAACAGTATAACTGCTAAAACCTAAAGTGATTCATTTTCTGATGCTGGAATGCGCTCTCTCATGATCAGTATGTGAAGGAGAAAAATTTTATAGAACCTGGAAACCATTGTTAACAGTCAATCAAAATACAGGCATATTTCCAACATAACTTATTTTAAATATATATATATTTTTATATATATATATATATATATATATATATATATATATATATATATATATATAGACTGTATATATATATATATATATATATATATATATATATATTTATCACTGGAAAAAGGAGATACACCTGATTTTTAACTCTTTACCTTCATATTTGTTTAACCTATGGCTTCATTTTTTTAATGGATCTCCTAACTGGTATACTGGAACTAAAGACGCAAATGTGTTTTTTATTCTCAAGAAGAGACTTAGAAAACTGAACGAAGAATCATCAGAAATGATGAGTGTAGCATTTTATGATATAAATATGCTATCTTATTTAATAAATATAAACAAACATTCAAAGTTTTGTGACCAATATTGGATTCATAGATCAGGTTTAAATCGGACCTGCTGTTCATTCATTGAATAAAAAAATGCTCAAAATTATGAGACCTTTTGCTCCTATACTGTTGTTTTATTATTTTTGTTTTTGCATTCTTGATATTCTACTTTGGCGCCATGTGCGGGGAGTGTATAAGTGAATGTATAATAATTATTAAAAAAATAATAAACAGTATTTGAAAATTAAATGGTTCTGCTGTTTCTGTGATCAGTACATGAAAGAGCCTCCAAGTATAGCTCTGCCTGGGAATCCTGATCTGACTATTGTCCTGATCTGACTATTCTTCTCCTACTCCCTGGACAGATATTCATCGAAAGATAGAAGTGGATGTCCCACAGCTCAGGTACCTTGGTTAACTCCTGCATACCTAAATCTATTTTACAAGGTGTCTATGAAGTCTATTTTAGGTGCTCCTTGCCGAATAAGCCATTGGCAGCTCTAAAAATCTGTTCCTGTCAGAAAGAATAAAATATATGTTTTTACATTTTATTTGTTCCCTAGGCTCAGTATGAAGTTTGCACCTAGGTCTATGTCTTTTCTTCACTGCTTTCTTGTTAGGCAGACTTATCAAGGTTCAAGTTTTTTTCCTATAGGCAACAGATTGCATTAGTGTCATACTAGATAAAACAGTGGAGTTAGGATGTTACAAACAGATAGTTGTATTAATGTAATTAAAAGATTAATATGTGAAAATGTGCATGGTGTGTAGATTACATGTGTCCTGCTACTTGGAAGCTAGTCCTAACTTTGAACCATATTTTTCAAGTGACCTACTTAATGTTGTTTTTAGTGAAGATCAACAGTGTCTGCAATTCTTTAAGAGATTCCCAAAGACAGTAGATTAAAAAAAAGAAAACACTGTAATTGGTAGAGTAACTCTTGTTACTGAAAACCGCCAGGAAAATTAATATAAGAGAGTATAGCCTTCAACTATGTCTAATACTCTTCCTAAGAGTTTATACTACATTGGATTAAAAAACTAAATGAGCGAAAAAAGTATCTCAGTGTGGTCATCTTGATAGAGATTGGCAGGATATGATTATTTCTAAGACTGATGAAATGCTCCATTATATTTTGTAAGAAAGAACATGGCAGCAATGCTATTTTGATGTCATGTGAAAATATGACAGACAAGATAATTGTTCATTCACAAAAGGAAGATAATATAGTCAATAGAGATGTAGCTGAATATTTTTAGTTACAACTTTTGAACATTTCAGATTTCTACCTTGTTTAAACTTAAAACAAAAACAAAGGTTAGCTTATGAAGGGAATTTTTATATTTTCAAAAACTTTAAAATCCATGTAAATTTGTAACTTCTTCAAAACTGCTTGAGCAACTCGTCTACAATATCCTTACCCAATTTATTTCCTCCAACTCCCTTCTTGACCCCTTTCAACACTACACAAATACAGCTATCACAAGAGTCACTAATGGCTTGTTCACTGCCAATTCAAATTGTCACTTTTCTATTCTAATTCACCTGGATCTGTCTCCTGCCTTTGATACAGTTGACCACCCTCTTCTAATCCAAATTCTCAACTCCTATATTCCCCCTCAGCCTCCAGTGGCCCCTTGCATACCTCTGCAGCCTCCTTCTGCCCCTTGTGGCCCCCTCGGTCTATGTGGGCCCCTGTAATCATATAAAGCCATTTATTATAACATAGTTGTTTGGCTCCTTTTTAAATCATAATGATAACAGAAATCACACAAATGGCCATGATCAAAAGTTCACATACCCTTGAATGTTTAGCCTTTTAACACACAGGTTAAAATGGCAATTAAAAGTTAATTTCCGACACCTGTAGCTTTTAAAATTACCATTAGTGTCTGTGTATAAATAGTCAATGAGTTTGTTAGCTCTCACGTGGATGCACTGCACATGCAGAGAAGAAAATAACTGTCAAAAGACATGCGTAACAAGGTAATGGAACTTCATAAAGATGGAAAAGGATATAAAAAGATATCAAAAGCCTTGCAAATGCCAGGCAGTACTGTTCAATCACTTATTAAGAAGTGAAAAATTTGAGGATTTCTTGATACCAAGCCAAGGTCAAGTAGACCAAGAAATATAAGCTCTATGCTGTGAAGCATGGTGGTGGCTCACTGATGTTTTGGGGGTGTGTGAGCTCTAACGGCTAAATTGATGGCAAGATAAATGCAGCATGTCATCAGAAAATACTAGCAGACAATTTGCATTCTTCTGCATGAAGGCTGCGCATGGGATGCTCTTGGACTTCCCAGAAGGACAATGATGGGCATCTATAACCTGTTATAAAAACGGTTAAATTAATTAATTACAATATTATTATTCATAATCATATTAATTATGATTATAATAATTATTCTAATCTCATCCTGAGATCTTGTTCTCTACGGATAAACAAATAAATAGATATATATTCAAGAGGCGTTACAGATTTATGGTTGCAAAATGTGCATTTATTAGAACACAATACTTAATACAAATACATTAATAATATATGATAATACTATGGAAACAACATATCTTAACTTAGCAGAAAGGCATTCTAATCTCTACCAATTATGTCCATGTGTACGTGTGAAGTATGATACTTTACCAGGCCTCCACAGTTTAGTGAAGAGAGCTCAGAGAGTGGTGTATTGCACAGAGCCAGGAAGCCAAAGAAGAAGAGAGTTTTCCTATGTTCATATGGCCTTATAAACCCTGTAATCTCAATTCCACCCCCATACTCCTCCCTAGCTCCCATTGGTCAATTAGGTCACATGTCCTTCACAAAGTCCTCTCACTGTTAGCTGTTCCACACAAAGGATTCCTATATCCACATGTAAAACTAGACATATCCGGTTCTCAAAGTTACACACCCACCCATGTGTTCTCAAGAATACCATATATGGTCTTCTGCTAATTCTCTGGATAAACTTGGGCTTAGTGAAGACCAGCGCCATCTTGTGTTCATTCGGCAAATCCATCCACTATTCAGAGTATAACCTCCAACTTAGTGAAGAAAAGAACGAATATAGATAGCCTTTCAGCCTTATATTAAAGCTGGTAATTTCTAACGCTAGTTGTGTGTTACATCCCCCTTCGGCAATGAAAGACACATAAACCTTTTCATTCCAGTAGAAGCTTAAGAAGAGTATAAGAGTGAGTATATGATTAATTTGAAAAGTTTGCTATACCCCGCTATGTGTGTGTGTTTCTGCTATTTTACTAGAGCTGTTTCAATACGTATACCATAGTACAAATGATATATACGTGCTATCATGGATTTTAGATAGCAACACATGCATATCTGAACAATAATACATAATATAGACATAATAAAAAATATTATGAATGGATGTAGTAGAAGGTTTCCAAAAGCAGAACCCCATGACGAGTGTTTTGAAAAGGAATTAACTTATTTCTGCCACCAGGATGCACTTGACAGATCAGAAAATGTATGTTCAATCCTTTGACGTTCTTGCTGTTGATGGTGAAAATGTATGTGTACCCTTTCTCCAAAATTTTGTAGGTGTTTGAGCAGTATATGATCATCTTTAAGTTGCATTACCCATTTCTGCCAAGGTGTGCTGTCTGATACAATTGGTACAATCAGAGGAGACCCCAGGGTTTTATTGTAAGTTAATATCTGTAGCACTGTGAGATTAAACTGCTGGGAACTTATTCTAACTGGATAGTCTATGACACAGTAAATTCCCTGAGTAATCTGTTCCCTAGATATACAATGTTTAAACCATATGTTTATCTCATCCCTTAGTTTCAACGAAACAAAACACACCTTTCCCTGTCCTAAGGGGAATATCAAATCTTGGGGTTTAACCTTTTCTACAAACCCTTGGCAGTATGAGTGGTTATGCCAGCATGAATCAAATACTGTTCTAACCTGATTGGGTAGACATAAGATTTTGGTGGGGAATCTCATGCAACCTTCCACATCTACTTGTTCTATGGTGGTACCATTTACTATGAAGTTGGGAAACTCTAACTCATGATGTATAACATGTGATTCTGTTACTGGAGTTCCCAATGATGTCATATGGTAGATGTTTTGGTATGGTATGTTCCCCTGGTTGGTACTAATGAATTAGCTCTACATATATTTCCCTTGCATCCGAGCCAACTGTTCACCCATAACTCTTTGTGGTCAGAAGCAAACCTGTTAATTTCAGCTTGCTGCCAACCTCCCAAAGGGGTATGGTTATTATCCATAGCTTGCGCCAGGATCTTAAAATCAGTTGATAGCTCGGTTTGCATGGAAAGACATACAAAATCCCAAGACACTTCCCTTAACCTCCCAATTACCCCTACCAATATCTCCTGAATATGCTGTACAGCAGGCCCCAGTCCCTCTACAAGTGTGTTTATGGTCTGTTGTGTGTGTAAACCTTTGGAATTTAACAAACCCTCAGACTTTAAGGTTGTAGTCAGACTGGAAATATCGATAGAATTCACAACCCCTAGACCAGTTCCTACACCTCCCAACACTGTATCCAAAATATCCCTCTTACTTCTTTTTCTGGTACCCATTACCCATCTAATTAAAGACCTTTCCATAGTAGCTGTAATTGTTGAACAAATTTGAAAGTGTTTAGAAATCTGTCAACCTTATTCTCCATGAAATCAGCTGAAATGTAGCATCCCCCAATATTGGTGTGGGGTTCATAGCAGTAATTTGAAAGGGACCACTGGAAAGTACTTTCTTATCCCCACACATGGGATTGTCAGCATAGTTATCCACCCTTGGTGGAGCAAGTGTGGTAGAATAGGTCAGAGGAGGGGCTCTTGTTGTAGGTTCCCTCCCCTCATCTATTGTTAATGTTACCTTCACTTGTCCACCCCAGTTGGATCCCACTACCTCCAATTTTACACCTTCTTTGGTCATGTTCTCTGTGATCACTTTTGTTATGCTATACCCTTGCTGATTCATGGACATAACAGGGTTTTGAAAATTAAGGGAAAACCTAATACCTTAACCAATCAGACCTATTGTCCATTTTCCCCAGTTTGTCCATTCACATTACCAGTTCCTTTTATTGCCTAGATTGTCTCTCCAAAACCCACTAATATTATTATGGCTTTTTGTCCCAACAATGTCCACAGTCCCACCCCCACTTAAAGTCAGTTAATCAAAACATGGTTCTTCCAATTTGTCATTGCTCCATATCTTTGTCCATGCCTTGATCGTCTGTGTATGACTTGATCTTCTTTGTCTTGTCGAAGAGGTAGTTTGTGGTCCATCGATTTCCTGATTAGTACATGTGAATATCATTGTCCATACAATCCCCAAAAACAAATGCATTTCCATCTTCCTTGTTGATTTCTCATTGCCAAATCTGAAAAGATCAAACAAGTATCAGTTCTTAGCAGAAATATCTACATCTGGGACTTCTGTCCCTTTATACAATTTACATTGGTCCACATGGACCCATTTGTGACCAGGCTGCCTTCTGGTTTTTCTGGGGTTTGATATCATTACCTTAAGCACTGTAGTACCTAATGTATCTAGAATGACATAGGGACCCTCCCAATTTGCATCCCATGGAGAATTTTTATTGAAATTGTTAATCATGATCATTCCCCCCTTTTCAAACAAAGTTTGATTTTTAGATGACACTTTACAATCAGTTGGGGCCATATTAGAGGCAGCAAAATGTAGCAGTAATCTTAACTGCTCCTGAATTTGGGAGAGATATTGGTCTCTTGACACAGCTTCTCTCAGGGGAGTGGACAATTGAGGATCACCTGGGTGGCCTAGAGCCATCTGTCTCCCTGTCATGAGCTCACAGGGAGAACATTTAGTAGCAGTGGCAGGTGTAGCTCTAATAGCTGCTGGTAAGTGTGTAACCCAAGAATTACCATATTGTGTAAGCATTTTGGCTAACCTAGACTTAATGGTTCGATTCATTCGTTCTACTATACCCGAGCATTGTGGGTGATACGGAACATGGAATCTCTGCTGTATTCCCAGTAGGGCACAGAGGCTTTGCATCATCTGTCCAGTAAAATGTGTACCTCTGTCTGACTCAATGAGTTCAGGAAAACCCCACCTTGAAAACACATGTTCCCATAATGCTTTTGCAGTAGCTTGTGCAGTGTCACGCCTAAGAGGAATAGCTTCAACCCATTTAGAAAAAATATCCACAATGACTAAGGCATATCTAAGACCCCCCCCCCCCCTTTGATAGTGGAAGTGGGCCTATAAAATCAATCTGAATAGATTTCCAGGGACCATCAGCTACTGGTACCCTCTGGAGAATTGGTCTTTGTCCTTTAGGGCGTGGATTTATCTGAGCACAGATAAGGCATTCTTGAATACACTGTTGAGCTGATGTTGCTAACTCTGGCCAAAAATATTTCTGTCTAAGGTGGTATTCTAAGGCACTGTGACCAATGTGTCCCAAAAGAGAGTGAGTTTGCTGTGTAATTTGTATCTGTAAATGCTTTGGGACTACAACAAGAAGTTTGGCCTGTGGCTCTGTATGACTACTATAGCAAATTAACACAAACTGAATAGAGTACTCACTAGGGGGAGTTTGCTGGTTCTGTAACAAAAGAGAAATATTAGCGTACTCCCTCAGTATTCCACAGTCATTTTTATGTTGGGCTCACATGTCAGGGAAATCCACCAACAACTTCCTCAGATCAGAGTGGCTACCAGTGTCCGGCCACACCATTTCTGAAGGAACTGATACAATGGATGCTACTGGACTCAGGGAAGACTCATCTAACATAACATGCTTCCTCCCTCTAGTATCCCTCCACAGTACATTATTACACAAATCAACTATCATCCCTTCTGCACTGATAACATCATCACCCAATAAAATACTTTCTGCATTCCTACTCTGCTAAATTGTAATTTCCTTTGTCCATTCATGTCCTAATGTAAATTGCTGTTGGGTTGGGAAAAACCTGGGACTGGGATCCCCAAGTTTCATAAAAAATATTTGATTTGCCTCATATGGGGGACTTAGTGGCATATCTGTTAAAGTCAGTGAAGCACCTGTGTCAATTAGTGATTTTGTGTCATGGCCTGAAATCACCCCATTAACACAGGGTAGTCCAGAATGATCCCTAAATGTACTGCAATTAGGAATCATGTCCCCCAGCAATGGTGTTAGCAGAGAGGAACTATTCTCATATTTTCTCTCATGATTCCTCTCCATCCCTGCCATCATCATTCTTAAAGCTTCCTGTGCTGGCCCATACAGATTATTAACAGTCCCGGTCTTTGGAGCAAATTCCTGTCCTGATTTATCAGGAGGTTTAGGCTCAGTATGTCTGAAAGCACCCTTCTCATCAATCCTATCTTTTGGAGACCCTTATGTATGTTGGTGTGCCTGCCATCCCTCACCTTGCTTATGCACCCTCATCCATCGCCTTCAATCTCTGAATCTATGTCCAGGCTTATTACAATAATTACAAATCCCTCTGAAGGAAATTTCCAAGGGATTACATTTTCCTTCATTAGTAGTTACAACTGCAATTTTGTGTGACCATGTGACTCCTTTCCTTAAAATGTTTTGCCGTGCTTTACCAATAATACACAACACAGCCTCCATGGTGTCTTTCTCTTCTGCCATCATGTGTGTGCTAGGGTCCAAATATGTAAATTTTCTTACCAGATACTGTAACATATCTGATGGGGTCTGATCTGGGGGCACTCTATGTGTGAGTCTGTACACTTGTTCAAGTTTAGAAGCAAAAACCCATGGGTCATCCTGTACAGTTACTCTCATCTCAGCAAGGGAATGGCTATCTATGTCTCTGTTTCCTGTGACTAACCTAGATACAGCTCTCAGCCTGTCCCCTTCTGTACCCCATTTGTGTTCTTTAAACCAATCTCTATTGCTATCATTTGGACCACTAAACTGGGGCCTCTAATCTAGAAGCTAGACCTCCTGGAAGCCACAATTTTAACATAACACATGCCTCTTTAGGAGAAAGCATGTATTGTTTCACAGATGACTCAAAATTAGAAATATTGGACAATACATCTATCTTTGCATCATATTGTGGGAATAGTGGTTTAAACTTTAATAAGTGTTTCACCATTTTATCTCGGTCTTGTTGCCTGATTATTGCAGATGCCTGTGATGTTACAGAATTCCTCTCTCTATTTCTCTCACATGGTGTTGAATGTGAAGCATCTGGTACTTGACTTAAACTTAGTAGATGAGATCTTACTATGTGAGGGGTTAAGTCTGGTATAGTCCTACTAACATCAGAACTATCCCATACATCATTTATTTCTCGTACTTGCTGCTCTTCTTCTACAAGATGTAATCCACCCTCTTCCTCTGATGTACAAGCTGGCTCATTAATATTAATTACTGCAATCTGATGTTGTTGATCAGATAAACATGCTCTGAGTGAGGCTACTAATTGCCCCCTTGCATGATAATTATCCTCTAAAGTATCCACATAATCTGCACTTATGCCACATTTTGGACAACAGTCTGTTTCTTGACTAGTTTCTGTAACTGCTGCAACTGGAATACTCCCCATTATACCCATATTCATCTGGTTCTTAATATACATTAACAATTTCATACAGTTCTGTAACTTATTTCTCTCTTTGGTTAAACACCATTTTTTCTTATCAATTTGCTTATTTTGCTTTTCACACTGTAACCATAAATAATGTATTCTGCTAAGCATACTTTCATTTTCAACAATCACTGGTTCAAAATCGCTACATTCAGCATATTTAGCAATTATCTCCATTACTTTGATGTGTCTTCAGCACGGTCCCTAATCAAAGAAGGTGTGCACCCCAAATTGATGTCTCCGCCTGGATAACAATGGATCCACAGAAATGACGTCTGTCTTACTTCAATTGTGTCTCACTCTGTTGCCCCGGGATCCCAAAAACCAAAAACGTTGTGGCCAATGACTTTCTTCGTAGAAAACGCTCTACAATATCACCAATTACCACCGGTTACATTTTTCGTCCGCTAATTTCACTTGTAACATCAAAGAGACTTTGGATTAAATCCCCCCCAAATGCAAGTGAATGTACACGTTAAGAAAAATGGGCAGGCTCGCCATTAACTGTTATAAAAAACGGTTAAATTAATTAATTACAATATTATTATTCATAATCATATTAATTATGATTATAATAATTATTCTAATCTCATCCTGAGTTCTTGTTCTCTACGGATAAACAAATAAATAGATATATATTCAAGAGGCGTTACAGATTTATGGTTACAAAATGTGCATTTATTAGAACACAATACTTAATACAAATACATTAATAATATATGATAATACTATGGAAACAACATCTCTTAACTTAGCAGAAAGGCATTCTAATCTCTACCAATTATGTCCATGTGTGTGTGTGAAGTATAATACTTTACCAGGCCTCCACAGTTTAGTGAAGAGAGCTCAGAGAGTGGTGTATTGCACAGAGCCAGGAAGCCAAAGAAGAAGAGAGTTTTCCTATGTTCATATGGCCTTATAAACCCTGTAATCTCAATTCCACCCCCATACTCCTCCCTAGCTCCCATTGGTCAATTAGGTCACATGTCCTTCACAAAGTCCTCCCACTGGTTAGCTGTTCCACACAAAGGATTCCTATATCCTCATGTAAAACTAGACATATCCGGTTCTCAAAGTTACACACCCACCCATGCGTTCTCAAGAATACCATATATGGTCTTCTGCTAATTCTCTGGATAAACCTGGGCTTAGTGAAGACCAGCGCCATCTTGTGTTCATTCGGCAAATCCATCCACTATTCAGAGTGTAACCTCCAACTTAGTGAAGAAAAGAACGAATATAGATAGCCTTTCAGCCTTATATTAAAGCTGGTAATTTCTAACGCTAGTTGTGTGTTACAACCACCTGCAAAAATTAGTCAACAATTACAAAAGACTGCATACTGTCATTGATGCTAAAGGAGGCAATACAAAATATTAAGAACAAAGGGTATGTAAACTTTTGATCAGGGTCATTTAGGTGATTTCTGTTATCATTATTATTATAATTGATAATAAATGACTTCATATGATCTCTATCCTTCAATAAAATATTTTTTTTACAGGATCAGTCATATTTTCTAAATAAATGCCAACATTTCACAGTTTTGGCCAGGGTATGTTAACTTTTGAGCACAACTGTCATATATGTGTGTGAGTGTGTGTATATGTAAATTTATACTTTACTTATTTATATATTTTTTGGGGATCAATAATATACTGTTTTTAGAAAGTAAAGAAAAAGGCAACATACATTTACATTTGAAACTTTGTATATGCAGTTATTCTATTTTCTCAGGAGGGTTTGTCCAGGTAAACTGAAGTTTCCATTAGCAGTGCTGAAGTGACTAATTTAGCTGCCACATTTCCATTCCATTGAGAAGAAGCTTCAATCAAAGTCTCCTCCCACAACGGAAGTTAATCATCAAAAAGCAACATAAGTGCATACAAAAAGTGAATAAATTATAGGCTGTATAATATCTTTACTTTTTAAAAGATTTCACCAATTTTCAAGTTCAGTTCTTCAAAATTGTATATTTTAAATAAAGGGGGACAGTGGTCCTTTAAGGAGCTGATTACTCCCATCTTCCAAAAAACACATATGACATTACTCAGTCTAACTGAGGCAGAAGATAATGGGTGGAATGTGTAGAGTCTGTGAACCAAGGGTTGAAAAGCCAGTTTGTGATAGTCATCCGCCCTACAAATTAAAAAATTCACCAGCCATCCTTTACTGAGATGAATACATTTACAACAATTTCCACGTGTTTTAATTGTGTCTATGTATTTTGTAATGAATATGCAGCATTATTTTACTTCTTGTCCAAGCAGAACCTGAATATTAATTCAAACCACAATATGTATTTTTGTTTAAACAGTGGGTACATATCTACAAAAAAAAACACAATTTGCCCCTTATTCTGTATTATTATTATTATTACTGATTTGGAATGCACCAACATATTCAGTAGCATTATACAAGGGTTAAGTACAAGGCAAAAAACAAAAATGTTTAACAAATTGCAAAAGAATGGGCTTTATACATTAGGGTCATAATTTAAAATGTTATTCTTTAAGCTATGGGAAGCCAGTGGAGTGATTGACAGAGAGATGTTTCAGACACCGGACGATGAGTATGGTAGATGAGTCTAGCAGAGACATTTATTATAGATTAGAGTAAAGACAGATGTATGATGGGGGGCCAGCAAGTAAATAGTTGCAGTAGTCGAGGTGAGATATGATGAGAGAATGGATTAAAATTGTATCTGTGTCTAGTGTAAGGTAGTGATGTATTTGTAAATAATTTTATGTGAAAAGACATGAAATTGTTATTGACTGTATATGAGGAATGAAAGAGAGGGCAGGGTCCATTAGACTACAGAGACAAGGGCCTGGGAGGTGATGGTGACACTGTTAACAGTGAGATATATTTGAGTAGTGGAAGCTGTAGTAGAGGGTGGGAAGATTAGGAGCTCATTCTTTGACATGTTGAGTTTGAGTTGTCAACTAGTGCACAATAGATCTGGTGCTGAGAGATAGATTTGAGTGCCATCTGCATATACTTGATACTGATATCCAAAAGGTTTTATTAGGGTACCAAGGGAGAATGTATAGATGTAAAAGAGGAGGGGCCTAGAACTGAACTGTAACTCCCCAGTGCCGGCAGCACTCATGCAGGCTCAGACCAAACATAAATACACATATGTCTATAAGTGTATATATGTTTTCTATAATATGTTTTGTTGATTCCACCTATATACATTTACCTGCTGATGTCAGATGCTGCCTCCACTCTCTCTGATTCGCTGTTTAAGTTCAAACTGAGGGTTTCATCTCATATCAGTGTTTTTGTGTTATTTGTGCCTTATCCGTAATTACCTCCAAACTGAACTTTTGGCTGCAGGTCAAAATTTTTCTAAATATTTAGATGTTTTCAATTATCTCTAACTCACATCTCCCCATTCCCAGCCTCCACAGGCAAACCATGCACTCGTAAGTAGCATTTCAGGGGGCATGATCATATGATCTGACAATATTTAAGCAAGCCCGTAATCTACTTCTTAAACACAGCCAATAGTAAATAAGACTGTCATCATGATATTAGTAAGACATGGAGTTTAAACTAATATCAATTAGTGTTTAGTAGCATAATTTGTTAATCCAGCAATGTAGAAATCAATAAAAATCATTAAAGCAATTGTACTAGTCCATGCGGGTTTCCATGATATTTATTAACCCCTTTATGCCCAGGATTGATATGACAGAAAAAAAAGTTAAAGAAAATTAATTTGTATTGCAGATTTGCGAGCTTGCAACAGTTGTGCGATTAATTCTAATTTCCTTCTATGCTTTCCCAGTATTTTAAAGAATAGTAGTGTGTGTTTATTTGCTGCTGCAGGTATACGAACAGGTGTTTAACACACTTGCGTATACTATGATATCTACTACTCAAATAATTGAATATCGATTTTGCGTCTTTAGCACTGTTAACATTTGCAGGCTTGAAAAATCAATGGAGGAGATAGGATAGAGTTTTTGACAAGCCTGCAGTGCTTTTGAGCCTGTAACTCACAACTGGAATGCCTAGGTACATGTAGCCAATTAAATATCTGTTACATTTATGGGCTTCATTACGGGTTCAAGTAATTGTGATTTGGCCAACTGAATGAGGCTCTATGCGACAGTTCAGTCCAGTAACTTACTACAACTCCATCAACGAATGCCCAAAAAGAACAACTTTCATGCACTTTAATGGTGACAAAATAAATTTCAGTGTACAGAAAGAGTGCTATATTGCATTTAGATGAATTCACATTGCAAAAAGTTACTGCTGTTAACTATGTATGTCAGCAGAGTAAAAGTATAACACACCTTACTGTGATGCCTTTACAAGGACAAAGAAATGTTTTGAGACCTTCTTTAAAACTATAGAGCCCTATTATATTTGAGCAACGCAAATTGTGTTGCAATCGTCTGCCAGAGATTTTTACTTGTAGTTTATATGTATACAAGCGACTTACCCATCCAAACATGACGGTCAATAAAATTTGAAGCCATGGCAATGCTGTTTGGCACACAATGTTAAGCTTTTTATACTCTAAGGACCTTCGGCGCTCATTGTGAGTCTCTCCTCCTTTGTCCTTTGGCTCCTCTCTATATTTTTTAAATACTAATAATCAATTAATTGAATAAAAAATCAATGTAGTTTACCTTTTTCTAATTAATATATGTAACAATCAAAAGCCTGAAGAGGTAACAATCTCGTTCTATTGTCCTGCAGCATATCATTTCTAGTTGGACTGTTGCTGGCCTGAGGAGATAGTTTTATGAATGTCCCAACTGTGCATTAGAAATAGGCTGCGTGCGCAAGGGCAAACCGTTGGTTATTTGTGTAAAGCGCTAGTTTAGATGCGTAATGTTGTTAGTGACAAGTTAGGATTGTAAAATAGCCTTGTTTGTCTATGTGCTACGCGGTTCGCAAACATTTGCTGTCCTTTATAATAGTGTATTTTGTACCTCCTAAGTTCCTGAGTGAAAGTCGAATGTGGTTGGCGGTGTTTTGCGCGGTTCAGGGCTGTGTAGCCTCATTTTCATTTTGTTTGGCCGACATTTTTCTTCTTGCTTAGCGGATTTTCGAGTGCCGAAACTCGTCCAAATTCACGTTCGACCTCACTCCCAGCTGTTCCTCCGTGCTGTGTGTAATGTTTTTGTTGTATTTTATTTTTTCTCTTTTGTGTGTTTCGTGTTTTTTGCTTTGAGCGGTTTGGCCGTTAACTTCATATTTTTCCTATCTCGCATTTGAGTCCTGAGTGTTTCATTGCCTCCACTGCACACCTCCAAGGCAATGAGCGCCTTTGGCGCTCATCACCCAAGTGCTGCGAGTTTTAGTGCCTTAACGGCACGCATAGAAAGACATATGCATAGAAAGACATATAAGGAGATGACAGGGTACAACCTCCAAATGAAGAGGTGATGATTTTCTGTGAACAACACACTCTTTTTGCTGTCACTGCATTATACACAATTGGGCCACGAACATCAGAACTGCTGCCTGGCCCATCCTCATCTCCCTATATGCCTCCAACATCTGCTGCTACACAGCCACAATATATGATATACCACACCCTCCAAATCCCCTCTTTGTGGGAGAGGGAGAAGGCATGGTGGCACTGGGGGTGGGGGCACGGAGCTGAGGAAGAGAAGATAGGGGGCTGCATCAATATTCTTTTCATCCTTATGAAAAACACTCCTCAGCGAGTATATTCATCAGTATGTCTAAACAGAGATTGCCAATGAGATGTTGATAATTGTAAACCATGTGTCTATCCACCCTCACAATGTCCATAATTCTCTTTTCTATGGACATGTATGGTTATTTTTATTTCTTTCATTATCCAAATGACATGCCTCCTCAAGATGAGGGCAATAAAATGTGAATCCTGGAAATGCTGTTTGCCACACAATGGGAGTCTCTCCCCCTCTACTTTACTGGACTCATTGCGATTCTCTCCCTTTGTCTACTTCCTCCCTTGTGTCTCGTTTCCCCCCTCCTATCCCTCCCTTGTGTCTCCTCCCCCCTTGTGTTTTTACCCCCTCACCCCCTGTGTCTTTACCCCATCCCCCATGTCTCTTTCCCCTCCTCTCCCTCCCCTGTGTCTCTTGCCCCCCTGTCGCTCCCCTGTGTCTCTTTCTCCCCCATGTCTCTTCACTCATGTCTATTCCCCCCCTAGTGTCTGTTCCCCCCATTTCCCTCCCCTGTGTCTCTTCCCCCTCCTCTCCCTCCCCTGTGTCTTTCCCCCTCCTCTTCCTCCCCTGTGTGTCTACTCCCCTCCTCTCCAACCGTGTGTGTCTCCCCCACCCCTTTATCTCCCCCCCTCCTCTCCCTCCGTTGTGTGTCTCCCCCTCCTCATCTGTGTCTCTTCCCCCTCCTCTTACTCCTTTTTGTCTCTTCCCCCTCTCACTCCCCTGTGTCTTTCCCCCCCTCCTCTCACTCACCTGTGTCTCCACCCTCCTTTGTGTCTCTCCCCCCTCTCATTTTCCTGTGTCTCTCCCTCCTCCTCTCCCTCCCCTATATGTCTACCCCCTTCCTCTCCTACCCCTGTGTCTCCCCCCTCATCTGTGTCTTTTGCCCCCTTCTCTCCCTCCATTGTGTATCTTCCCCCTCCTCTCACTCCTTTGTGTCTCTACCCCCTCCTCTCACTCCCCTGTGTCTTTCCCCCCTCCTCTCACTCCCCCTGTGTGTCTTCCCCCCTCCCCCTCCTCTGTGTCTCTTCCCCCCTCCCCTGTGTGTCTCCCCCTTCTCTCCCTCCCCTGTGTCTCTTCCCCCTCCTCTCCCTCCCCTGTGTCTTTCCCCCTCCTCTTCCTCCCCTGTGTGTCTACTCCCCTCCTCTCCAACCGTGTGTGTCTCCCCCACCCCTTTATCTCCCCCCCTCCTCTCCCTCCGTTGTGTGTCTCCCCCTCCTCATCTGTGTCTCTCCCCCTCCTCTTACTCCTTTTTGTCTCTTCCCCCTCTCACTCCCCTGTGTCTTTCCCCCCTCCTCTCACTCACCTGTGTCTCCACCCTCCTTTGTGTCTCTCCCCCCTCTCATTTTCCTGTGTCTCTCCCTCCTCCTCTCCCTCCCCTATATGTCTACCCCCTTCCTCTCCTACCCCTGTGTCTCCCCCCTCATCTGTGTCTTTTGCCCCCTTCTCTCCCTCCATTGTGTATCTTCCCCCTCCTCTCACTCCTTTGTGTCTCTACCCCCTCCTCTCACTCCCCTGTGTCTTTCCCCCCTCCTCTCACTCCCCTGTGTGTCTTCCCCCCTCCCCCTCCTCTGTGTCTCTTCCCCCCTCCCCTGTGTGTCTCCCCCTTCTCTCCCACCCCATGTGTCTCCCCCGCTCCCTTGTGTCTCTTCCCCCTCCTCTACCTTCCCTGTGTTGCTCCCCCCTCACTCCTTTGTGTCTCTCCCCCTCCTCTCCCTCCCCAGTGTCTCTCCCCCCCTCCTCTAACTCCTGTATCTCTCCCCCCTCCTCTCACTCCTTTGTGTCTTTCATTCCCCCCTCCTCTCACTCCTCTGTGTCTCTACCCCCTCCTCTCATTACCCTTTGCCTCTTACCCCTCCCCTGTGTGTCTACACCCCTCCTCTCCCACCCCTGTGTGTCTCCGCCCTCCCCTGTGTCTCTTCCCCCCTCCTCTCCCTGCCCTGAGACTCTCACCACTCCTCTCCCTGCCCTGTGTCTCTCCCCCCTCTCCTCTGTGCCTTCCCCCTCCTTCCCTGTGTGTCTCCCCTCCTCCTCTCTCTCTTCGGTGCGCAATGCATCTGTGCAGGTTGCAGCTGCTGCGCTGTGCTTCTGCACAGGCAGCCACGGCGCAGTGCACCTGCGTGGCCTGTTGCGCAATGCACCTGTGCGGCTTAAGCGGTGCAATGTACAAGCACAGCCCAATGCTCAATGCGCATGCATGGCTTACGCCTTTCAATGCGCAGCCCAATGCGCAATGCGCATGCACGACCCGTTGCATACTGCTTTTCCTCTTCCTGCTAACTATGGATCGCCCCCTTCCCCACTCAATACCGATCCCCTGTTCACTGATCTCCACATAGCAATCTACATAACCATGCAGGTCAATTGAGACCCCAATGGCATCTAAAATATAAAAACATGAAATGGAGGTCCTTTAGGACCCAGCCGCATGTAACTATTAACCCTTGCCATTGTCCCTAAAGGACCCCTTAATATGGGGTTTATTCATTAGGTGCCATGGGAGTCCTTTAAGAGCCTTGAAGGAACAGGGTTAAAATGTAGATGCTGGGGAGGTCCTTGATGGACCCCTGTGACAAGGGTTAATAGTGAGGGGATTGGGGTTAATTATAAGTGCCAGGGGGTGATAAGGATCCCTTTGGTGGGGGTTAACATTTTGGTGCCACTGGGGTCTTCTAAGGACCCCTGAGACACAAGGTTAATACTTAAGTTGCCATGGGGTCTCAATGCATCCCCATGGTTATGTAGATGGGGTGATCAGGGAAGGGGGATAGGTTTTGAGCAGAAAAGGGGGAGATCCCTGCATCCCCTGAGCTCCAGCCTGCATCCCCTCTGTCACAGAGGCTTCTCATGCGCGAACGACCCATCTCATATTTACTGGACCTGCTTCGCAAGGTAAGGGTCTGACAGTGTGGCATATGGGCCAGGCATTATGTGCACGTGTCACTAGGAGCATTTTGCATTGCATGTTTATCACACATGCAAATAATGACAGTGACATGTAGTGATAAACATGCAATGCAACATGCTCCTAGTGACACATGCATACAATGACAGTGACATTACATACAATATGCTCCTAGTGACACATGACAGTCCCACATGGCACATTGTCAGCCCCTTACCTTGGCCTTGGCAGCCTCCAGCAAGCAGGTCCAGTAAATATGAGATGGGGGCACGCTCATGAGAAGCCTCTGTGGCAGATGGGATGCAGGCTGGAGTGCAGAGCATCATCAGAGTTCTCAGCGCCCTGATGACGGCTCGCTGTTCTCCAGCGTGCAAAGGAAGTGCCACCCCAAATCAAGACCCCCAAAATGGCTTCTCAGCTAGGCTTTTAGATTTCCACTATTCATTTTCTATATCTGTTGCACACATTATTCAGATAGAATGTATGATTTATTCCTAATGTTTAAGAGTTTTGACCAATTACTGCTTAGATTTTTTTTTTTAAACTTGAATTTGTGAAGAGTGATTTCAGTGAGGCTTTTTGTATTCATGTAAGCAATATCTCAAACTACTTAGTCTATGGAATAATTTTGAACTCTATCTATTTTGACACAACCCCAGGACCTTATTATGGTTCCAGAATGTCTCATCAAGGTCCAAAATATCAACACATAATCCAAATCTCCCCATGGTCTTCACTTCAGGGCCATTAGAAGGACCCCAACAAGAGAAACGTTTTAGGGTAACTTTCTTGTAACTCCTGTAGACTCACACTAGATCTCTTTTATCCCATGAAACACAGTTTGGAAAAGACTGCCCTAAATCAAAATCTTTGCATTCTTTGTACAATTTTGCATGCACACTTTAGAAGTATAACAATATTCTTAATTTAATATTCTACATTGCTGTAATGTGCAATTGCAATGCTTTGCATTATTATTCACTAAAGCATTGACATTGATTTTCTACAACACTGCAAACAAACTTTGAAGGCACACATTTTATTTCCTGATTTTACATTTAGTATTCTTAGTAAGAGCTCCAGCATTTGTTAAAATCTGAGACTTTTGCAAGAGTGCAATACACTAAAACCAAAAGGCCAATTGTGATTGACAAGTTAGCAATTGTACTGTCTTAACAGTACCCATCTAACTTTACTGGATTGTCACTTTGTCATGGAGCTGTGAAGATGTGAGTTATATGATTCTACTGCTCCAGTTGGGCTCAGAAAGATCTTCGATCAATCTCACCTAGTAGGTCATGATGTTATTTGGAAAATACCTTTTTAGCAGCAATGAACCCAGCACAGAATAGAACCTTCACCGTTACCCAGTAAACAGTTCAACAGTAACAGTCCCAGTGATTAAAAGCAAAGCATCAGACAGGGTCCGTTGCTATAATTCCCTTGTGTAGAATTATTATCTTCCTTGCTGTATGTTTAACTGAACAACACTTTTTGATCTCCACAACCATAATGATCTACCACAGTCCCCAATCATAATCCTCCTTCCCCTCATCAGATGACAGCCTTCCTTTCTTCCTGGAGTCTGTAAAGGATGCCAGATGGTAATGTCCCCTATGGTTCGGGCTTACCAGGGGGTCTTTGATCATCCCCGAAGTGCAGATACCTTGTCTCAGAGTGTCTTTACATTTGTCCTAGCAATCATAGATCAAACGGATGCAGGGAGATTCCCCCACAGAGGATACTGTGGTCCCAGCTGAATATACATTTAATCTCTGACCCCCCTGTCAACTCTCTCTCTCCAAGTCACGTAGCCCCCTGAAAATTGGGAACTCCTTTGACCCATGCACAGAGAATCCTGGTATAACTTTTTACTAATTTTCCATGTGGAGAATGGTCCATTTTGAGACCAAACATGCCTGGGTATCCTTCATACATCAAAAAAAGAGCATAACTCAGTTTAACATGGCCCACAGGGAGACAACATGACTGAAATCCCCCACACAACTCCTAATGACCAACATAGCTTCCAGAGTCCTGATACTCCCGTTCAGATAAAGGTAGAAGAAATAGTTGCCCGCTAGTGATGTTTCAGGCCTCTTCTCAGTAATACAGTCACCAAAAGTGCAGTGGGCCCTCCTGAACATACATATACCATGTAGGGTCACACAAGATAAGTCAGACAAATCTCTGTCCACTGGAGAAGGAACTGGCAACCCCCACTCCATTATCTTAGCTATGATAATCTTATGGATAAGCACAACCAGAGACATAACAATATGATACCGGAAAATGAGCCCCTCAGGTCAGAAGGTACCTACCACTCTGGGGAAGAGCAGAGGGTAAGTCCCAGTAGCACCAGATCTAATGAAGTGGTTGGGCCATGTGTCTGGAACGGAAAGTCCACTGCTGCAAAGAAATATTCAGCATAGGAAACTGGAACGTTGAACTAAGGCAAACTGGATGTAAGATTAAACATTGATATCCCCGGAATTACTGAACTCAGATGGACTGGCAATGGATATTACATATCAGACAAGTTAACCACCAGATCAAAGGTTGACCAAAGCAATGCTTGGTTACAATTGAATAAATGACAGGCTGATTTCAATTCAAATTCAAGGAAAGCCATTTAACATCACAGTGATCCAAGTCTATGCTCCAACCATGGATAATGAAGCGGGTAAAGTTGTCTAATTGTATGAGGATATTCAACAAATACTGGATATAACACCAAAAAAATATGTTATTCTCATAATAGGAGATTGGAATGCAAAAGTAGGGAATAACGGACAAATTTGGTATTGGAGCATAATATGAAGCACATCAGAAATTAATAGTATTCTGTGAACATAATTCTCTGGTCATAGTAAATATCCACTTCCAACAGCCTCAAAAGAAGACTCTACACATGGACATCACCTGATGGACAATATAGAAATCATAGTTCTTTTTTTTTTGTAGCCAAAGATGGAGGAGCTCTAGATAGTCAGGAAAAACAAGACCTGGAGGTGAATGTGGATCAGATTATGAGCTTCTTATTGTAAAGTTCAGAATTACCAGACCAAGATATGAAATACATAATATCCACTGGGAATATGCAGTGGAGGTAAAGAATAGAAGAACTTTGGACAGAAGTACTGTATGTGAAATTTTGCAGAAAACTGCAACATAGAATATACCCAAAAGAAAGAATTTAAGAAGACAAACTGGCTGATGAGGCTTTGAAACCCAGTCCAGGAATAAAGTGAAATGAGCGATATAAAGAGACTAGCGGCTTGCCCGTCAATAATGACAGCAATAAAATTGTAAGGCTGGACATGCTGTTTGCCACACAATGTGGCCTTTTTGTTATATACAAAGGGCCTCATTCTATTATCGGCCGCAGCCGCTGCGGGGCCGCAAGGACCGGCCGCAAGCTATTCTGCTATTCTATTCCCTTACGGCTGTAGGCTCCGGCAGGCTTGCGGCCGGTGCCTTGCTATCTCTTGCGGCCGATCGCGCCGGAGGAAAGCCTTTGATCTAAAACGGCCGCAAGAGATTTGCAATTCAATTGCTCCGGGAAACCTCTCTGCAAGGCTAAAAACGAGCCGCAGTTACTTGCAGGAAAAAGGTCTCGCTAGCACCAATTAAGCACATAAAATAGCTCAAATAAAGCCATCCTGCACTTTGAGAAGACTATAAAGGGATTTTAGGTGTTAGAAAAAATAGCACATAATTATCCTGTACTCAAATCCGTAAAATATTTCATTTTTAATATCCGTAAAATATCCATGTAAAAAGTCCAGAGTGCTTGGAGCACCTCAGACACGCCCACGCCGCAGCCGGAAAATAAACAGTTAATTTGAACTCGGGTTTGGGCAGATGTGCAAGCTTGAGAGTGGGTTCCTTTTATTCCTCATGTCCCCCAATATGATCCCTAGCATTTACAGAGCTGTACAGTGCAGGCTTGAATTTATTTTTCAGTTTTTATATTTCACAGTTTACGGCCGGTTCCAAGATATGCGGCCGGCCGTAAAAGGAGATCCTTGCGGGGCCGTATAATAGAATCGCGAGTTAACTGAACCCTCGCAAGGAATCGCAGCCTTACGGCCGATTTACGGCCGATAATAGAATGAGGCCCCAAGTACAACAATTATAACACATTTTTTAATTTTTTTTTAACATTCAACTTGTACTTCAACAACTGTTGAACCATATTAACCTTTTAACTGTGATGTTTGCAGTAATAATATAACAATGCAGTGGAGGTAAAGAATAGAAGAACTTTGGACAGAAGTACTGTATGTGAAATTTTGCAGAAAACTGCAATATAGAATATACCCAAAAGAAAGAATTTAAGAAGACAAACTGGCTGATGAGGCTTTGAAACCCAGTCCAGGAATAAAGTGAAATGAGCGATATAAAGAGACTAGCAGCTTGCCCGTCAATAATGACAGCAATAAAATTGTAAGGCTGGACATGCTGTTTGCCACACAATGTGGCCTTTTTGTTATATACAAAGTACAACAATTATAACACATTTTTTATTTTTTTTTTAACATTCAACTTGTACTTCAACAACTGTTGAACCATATTAACCTTTTAACTGTGATGTTTGCAGTAATAATATAACAATGGATGAAATTTGAATGAATAAGTATTTTGAAGCATTACATAAAGCTTTGTAACATGAAACTTACATTGGAAACAGTGGTCAACCAATTATTTTTAACAATACTAACATTTTTATTTCTGAGCTATGCATGAGTAACATAACAATAGGGGAACTTTGTATGAATGAGTATTTTAAACCATTACAGAATGCTTCTTAACATGCACATTTTAGTTGACCTACTGTTAAAGCACATGGGTATTGAATCCAGAGGAAGGCAAACAGTAAACCCCCCCATTGAAACTTAGCTAATTGTATCAGAGAAGGGGGGGGGGGGTAATTTGTTCCTGACCCCAGTAACTGGCAATCGTATTACTCCCTAGATGAATCCTGTCTATTTAGTTATCCATTTAAATTGTTAACAAATGATTATGCTGCTACTGACATGAAGCCTAATAAGATCCAATAAAACAACTTTTGAAACCTTGTAAAATACAATGTTAACAATACAAACATTAACGTAATCTAATATCATTTAAAGTACAATTGTCAAAAAATACAGTGATCTTGAATATTGAATCCAGAGAAAGGCAAACACATAAAACTTAAGTGAAACTTGGTCAGTTGTTTCAAAGTGGTGAAAAAAATAATAATTATTTCCTGACCTCATTAACTGGTGATCGGATTCCTCCTTGGATCAATACTCGCTATGTAATGAAACATTTAAATTTAAGAAGAAATGGTCATCATTGTACTAACACGAACTCTTAATTATATACAATGAAACAACTTTCTCCACCATTTAAAATACAATTTTAACATTACAAACAGTAACTTAATGTAGTAACATGTAACCTTGAATTTTAAGAAAATGCAAGATAACTGTTGTGTGGGGCCAATCATGTGAAAAGGCCACTTCTAAGACATTACAATTTGTTTATTTGTTTGCATGTCCAAGTGGTTCCCTTGAAAAGAGCCCATAAGACTTGTAAGTTTGTCTATGAGATATAACCACTTTTTATTCTTGTTTTATTATTATTTTTACTTTTTTTGTTATTCTCGTAGTTCTGGAAAATGGCAGATAGAGTTTCCTAAGTGAAATAGTGATCCTCTAAGAGTCTCAGTGACATTCTAGTTCGTCCTGGAAGTTAAACACTTTTTTTTCTATGTTTTTTGCCATTTTATAGAGTTTCTTAGTGAAATAGCAGTCCTCTAAAAAGAGCCCGAGTGACATCAACTTTCGTCTTTGAAATAAATCCACTGTGCTCTATGTTTACAGAACCTCATTGTACACAATGTTTTTGGTAAAAATGCGTCCATCCTCTAATAAATCACCCTGACTTTGGTTTTCTTCAACATGAACTTTAATTTCCTGTGGATTGTTGCCTCTGGGAAAAGCAACATAGAATTGTCCATGGGCAAATACAGGTTCCTGTAAATAAATATCCACAGACTTAAAAGTTTGTCCTTGTGATTTATTAATGGTCATGACAAATGCCATGATAATGGGAAATTGTCTCCTTTGAAGGACAAAAGATAAACCACTCGCACTTGGAGCCAAATCAATTAGTGGTATAAAAACACATTCACCTTTATGGGTACCAGTCATTATTTCTGCATGTATAAAATGATCTTTTAAATCCTGCACAATTAATCTGGTCCCATTACAAACTCCTTTTTTTTCTCAGCAGCATGACAATTGCCCCTTTTTTAAGTTGCAAAACATGTGGTGGCATTCCAGAAAGAGTTCAAGAATTGATAAATGTGATAGAAAAGTTGGATTCACTGTCTTTGTCATCAGACAGAACCAAATCTGCAATATAGTACAATTTTGGTGGTGCATGCTCAGTGTCATAGTCATCAAAGTTACTTTCATCTATAAATCCTGGATGAGGCAAATTAAAACTTGCACAAGTTAATCCATGAGCCAGAAATATTTCTTGAATTTCCATTCATGCTCTTAATATTATTGGGCCCATTGTAATGTTTCAAATAGTCTTCACTCATATTTCATTTAAATATTTCCTACAAAGCTAATGCATCATGTGCATTGCAAAAGATGCAAATGAATGCAAATTATTCTCTCATTTGCTTTGGCATTTGACATAGTGCTGCTTCTTCCAAACACCTCTCCCATTCGGTATCATCTGCTATGAAGTTTTGATGTCTTGCAGCTAATTGGAAAGTATCATAAACTATGTAATTTACTGTGTGTAAATGTTCATAACTTTGTGCACTGGGAACATGTAAAAGAAGTAATCTTAAACTGACGGTATAAATTTGTGGGATAATTTTATGAGTATGTTTTTTCCGTTGTCGTAATTGGCCATTTACGAATACATAGTGATATGGAATCTCAATGTATAAAAATTGTCTGGCCTCAGTGTCCTGACAATTTAATTGAAACCAAGCAGTAAGTGTTGTTGCTCTATGTTCATTTTGTGCTAGAGAATTTCTTTCATTCCCTGCAGTAAGCAAACAAATTTACCTTGTGGCAAATGTACAGCTAACCGATACACAGCATGTGACCAATCATGCATCTCAAATTTGAGAAGATGCCATATTGCTTCTGGAGCACTGACATAGCGAGCATCTAAATAATTAAAAAGTTTGTCTTGTAAAATTTGATTGTCTTGTTCATTTTGTGCACCTCGCACAACAACAGTTGCTGCATCATAACCTTTGTATGTATATTTATACACATATTTAATGGATTCGATAGAAGTGCAAGCTTCCACATTTATGTGTGCATTGTATTTCATCAGCAAATGTGGATTTTTTGGAACTACATATCTTCTGGCCACGAATAATAGCAGTTTGTCCTTCTCTTCTTTTATACAAAGGGTGTCCATCACAGTTTGCATAAGTCTGCATTTGAAATTGTTTTGAGAATTATTTTGTGCATTTTTTTATTTTCCATACATGGTGAATTTGGATTGATATCTCCACATGGACCATAAATCATTCTGTGTTACAATGTCATAAAGTTTTGAATATTTTTCTGGATGTGGCAGTTCAGCAGTAATTACTGCATCCATTCTCTCTGCAGTATTCAATTTATCTTTTTCTTGCATGATTAAAAGTATGTGAGCATGTGGCAGGCCTCTTTTTTGAAATTCAATGGTATAAACAAAAGCCATACATTTTCCAAATAACTCTGCTTTAGTTATATCACGCATTAATTAATTGAGTTTTATTTTGAATACTCTCGCCACTAAATCTGTTAGAAGTATTTTGGGCAAGTTTTACATTTTCCTTGATCTCTGGCCATTGTGGATTACATGTGATTACATGTGAAAATTTTCCAAATTTTGTCACAATAGCAATGGCATCCTTGTATCTTTCTTGCATATTGCGAGGAGATCCTTGGAAAGTGGATGGCAAAATGATTGCTCTTCCAGCTGTAATGTCTCTGTTTGCAGCCAATTTAGCTTGTTTTGTTAAAATTTGATAAAATTTTGATTATTTGCTTTGACTTGTAGATATGAATCAATAATCCATTGTTGCTTGAGTTTTCCCTTACATAAAATATGATTAAAATGATCGCGAATAGCAGTTTGTGCCACTTTATATTCCAGCATAGAAATATTGTTTCCAACTTTAGTATTGGGATAACTTTGCAAATGTAATTGTGGTTGCCATCCTGGCTCACCATTTGGAAAGAAATTTGCATATGTCATTGGATCCAAATTACAACTCAATATATTGATTTTTTTAAAGGTTGTTTTTCATTGCGTGGATCTATTCTAATATCCTGCTGAAAAGGGGGTTCACCATCATCATTTTTAAAGACCATGGCGACCTCATTTACTGTTGGTAAATTATACTACCTTTGAACAGAATTGTGATCTCTTTTTAAAACCATATTTACTCTTGGCATTGGCAATTGATGTATTTGAGCATATTCCTATTGTTCTTTTTCAACCTCTGCTAATTTTTTGTATGCTTGACTATATGGGTTGTTGTCCATAATTTTATCCAGCTGTTCAATGACAATGGGCAAACACAGTTTATTTTCAGGAGGCTTCATCCGTTGTTCAACAGCTTCCATTGTATCTAGGACATATAACTGTGCACATTTCCTTTGCTCTCCTTCTTGTGGGTGTAAATGTAAAGTGCTGTGGTAAATTTGACCTTGAACTCTAAAACAGTAAGGACCATATCCTGGGACATTTTCCCATTGAAGCAAATTAAATTGCACTGTTATAAGACCTGATTTTTTTTTTTTAAATTAGTATAATTTGGAAACGTTGGATCGCTCATTATATTTTCTAAATATTCAGGAAATGTGTGTCTTTCTGGAAGTCTTACCTTTCCTTTCTGACAGCAACTAATGAAGTCTCCATCACTTGGTCTTTCCTTCAAAAATGATAGACCCCACAAAACTGACAAACCACATTCATTAATCCACAATAATGAGTGTTTACTGTTAGTGATGTAAATAAAGGACTATCCTGAGCTTCCTGAACATAGCTATCAGTACCAGTGTGTATATCAACGTTGGTGTCATGTGTATCAACATTGGTTGTTTCACAGACATGTTTTTTTTTACTTTTTCTTTTCTTTGAATGTCCAGCACAGTCAGTTTGTCCTATTTCATTCATTTTTCTTTTATTGGCAAATATCTGTTGGTCTTCTTCTCTTAGTCTTTGGGAAGTCTCGGGCGACTGTGCATTTTTCCATCTTTGCTTCCGTTCCCTTGCCACTCTTCTTTTCCGTTCTTTCTTTGTTTCTGCTTTGTCTGCCATTTTAATTTGGAATTGTAAATACAGGCATTTTAGTTTAAATAGTAAACTTTTATTGTATAGCAAACAACATGAATCATCATATTCTTAACATTCACTATCTCCTACCCCTTCTAAAGCTCATAAGCAGAAACACTTCTGAAAGTCCAAATCCCACTTCCACTCCCTCTCTCTCTCTTTTTTCTGCTGGCTTCTTGTGACATACCTCCTAACACAGGCCCCTCACCTTCCACTCGCAGATTATACTATCTGACCACTAGGGCCAGATAACATATTACATACTAGGATCACTTACCAAATTACTTTCTCAGATGCTTTCCTTTTTCTTCAATATGAAAAAAACATTCTAACTTTGCATACCATCCTACCTAATGAAACTTCACTTTCTTCCTTACTCTTGCTATTTCTTATCTGCCTCTTCCATCCCCTTTAGATTGTAAGTAGAGAGTTTTCAATCTTGTAGAGTGCTTTGGGAAAAAAACACTTTCTACAAAGATTCTAAGCTCAAAACCGGCCCTCCATTTTTTGCAGTTTGTGAAAATTATATTTTTCCTTATTCTTTCCCCCTGTATAGCGCTACGGAATATGTTGGCTCGTTACAAACAAAAGTATTAATAATAATAATAAGTATTAAAGGATTAACTTCATTTCCACTTTCTGATGGTGTTGAAGTTGTATTTTTTTCTCTCTTCAAATCTGTAGGATATATAATGTATTTTTATTGTACATTACATACATGAATTAATGAATCAATAACCTTCATCAAACCAAAAGTAAAATACTTAATCATGTTTTGATAAAGTAGGGCATCATTAAATCATATAACTGTAATGGTGATGTAATTGCAGATGAAATGCTGCAGAGCTCAGGGTCTGTCTTCATTCATGTCCAGTGTTCACAGAGATGAGCAAACTGTAAAATGACATGAAAAGCATTGTTAATGTTTGTATTAAATTAATTCATTAGTCAATGAAAGTTTAATGTTTAATTTGCATACATGCCAAATGTAAAGGCCTAAGCATTATTATGAAATGTCTCACGGGTAAGAGCATAATAAACAGATTTAAATCTGTAACTGCTTTGAGGGTCCTATCCCTGTCAGGCAATGAGCATTAATACAAATATATAAGTGCAGTGCAAAATATATATTTTTTTACTGCAGTATAAAATATAATTTTTTTGTAGATCCAGAGCATAATAAAGTTATATAAATAATTGCACTGTAAAGTAGCTTTGCGAGGGACGAAAAGCGTGATGACAACTCGCAGTTTGACAATTATAATATGTGATAAAGGAAGGTAACACAATGGGAAAGTCAAAAGATCTCTTCAAGAAAATTGTGAATCTCAAAGAAACTGTTCATGCAAAAGTGAGGGTGATAAACGCAAAAACTATGGGACTTAACAGAAGCAAATCAGATAAAGAAGATAGAAAGAAGAGATGGAAGGAATATATGGATGATACTATAAGGATGGCTGAAAATGAGGATAAACTTAAGGTCCTATTGATGAGGGTGAAAGCTGGCATTAAAACATGAAGATGATGGCAAACAGCAAGCTGAATTCCTGGCAAATAGATGGGCAAGTAGAGGCAGTGACAAATTTTATTTTCCTTGTAAATATGTTAGAAAGAAGTGCAGGTGGCGACAGGTTTTATTTTCCTGGGCTCCAAGATCTTTGTAGACGGTGAATTTAGTCATTAGATTTAAAAAAAGTGTTTGCTTCTGGGGAGGGAAGCTTTAATAGCAAGTCTGTACAAACTATTAAAAAGCAAAAATATTAAATTATCAACAAAGGTTAGAACAATGGTATTCCAAGTAGTAACATAAAGAAGTAAGGTCTGGACCATAAGGAAGAGCTCCATAGAATTGACAGCTTTGCATTATGGTGTTGGAGAAAACTTCTTAGAGTACATTGGACTGCAAGAAGCAGGGGTGGAACGACTGCCAGTGCAGGTGGTGCAATGCACCTTGGTCCTGCTCTGGAGGGCCCTAGGGCTGTCTTTATTTTTTTAACTTGATATTACAAGGTCGAAGAAACGCTTTTTAGCAATACAATCGTATTTTTTGTACAACACAAAACAATGATGTCACATACCATTACAGGAAACAGGCCTGTTAGACTACCTAAGCAGTAAATGTGTATTCTACTGTGTGTACCCCATTAACTGTAAAAACCTAAATTAAAGAAACACAACACTCGTGACACTTCCTGATGTTGGGAAAACTCTGATGCTGGGAACGATTGAAGGCACACAAAGAAGGGGATGGCAGAGGTAAAGATGGATAGATGAGGTCAACTGCCATATTGCACTGTGGTGATAGCTGCTACATTGCTGTTAATTCAAATTCTGCACCCACCTCAGGAAGCATTTTAACCAATTACTGCTATAATTACAAAGTTTAATTAAGTACTTTAATTTTAGCAGTCATTATATATATATATAGTACGGTGGTCCTTTAAATAAATTAATAAAGTGGCCCTTTAAACTGATTCCAAGTGGTGGAAAAGAAAAGTTTGTGACCCACTGCTCAAGCTTTGAATTTTAAGTTCTTTCTTCACCAATGTATTGGGAATGCAGACCATACAGTCTAATTTTTGTAAAACAGCCCTTGCTTTTTTGTTGCATTGACAACTCTTGTAATTTGGAAGCCTAATTGATTCCTGCAGATGGTCATTCAGTAAATACTATCTTTGCTTTGTCCTTTTCTTAAATATTCAGTTATATTGACTCTTATTTTACAGTTCAGCAATAATTAGCAATGATGTAATGCTTGTAATAGCTCTTAGATTATATGTTAACTATTATTATAACCCATCCAAAATGTTTGAAATGTAGGTGTGTCACATACACATATAACAGGGCAATTTGCATAACTTTTTTTAGCCAGAAATAAAATAGAAACACAGAAACATTAACCCAAGCATTAAATATAGCATTCTGTCCTATTGCTTTATACTCATGTTGATTCATTGTAGCTGTTCTATTTCATTTCCAGATTTTCCTTTTTTAATGGTCAGGGATGGCAAATAATACTTTATGCAGTGCCTTATAATGAATTCGATGAATTTAGCAACAGTGAATCACTGCCCAAGAGAGGTCATATTTTATTTTTTGGTGCTTGAGGGTATAAGCTGATAAAGTAATAAAACATGTTTGGGCGGACGGCAGTTTATCATAGCACCTAAGATTAACTTGGTGGTTTATGTTTCCTATGACCTGAATAGATCAATGTGCATAGCAGATTGTAATCCTGAATGATAAATATTTCAAGACACACTTTGAGATAGTTTATTTGCCATTCAAAAATATATTAAATATCAGAAAAACAATAATCAGCAAACATATTAATAAAATATCACTTCTGTCGATTAAAATTAATAGTTATTTTGTTTTATGTATAGATGAGCAAGAGTATAGAAGGTGTATGACATCAAAATGAAAAATGTTCCTTGAATGGTAATGTCACAACTGGCTATAATGTCCCAGGGCTTAAAATTGAATTAATTCAAATTGTGCTAGTTTGATTAAACGTGCTACATAGATGGGTTGTAAGCGTTCAGATGCTTGAGAAACACACCAAAACTTCTGTTCTAAAACAGTGACCTGGAATTGTATTACAAAAATAAAAATCACAATAATTAATTTAATCTAAAAAAAGAAACCATTGAATGCAAGGCAATTAAATCAGTAAGTAGCGATTCCAATCAACAGAAAAAACAGTGCTATGTTAAGACAGGGCTGGTTAGTGTAAAATGTTATAAGTTGGCAATTTAGGTGTAGCTGTCACATTTACATTCCCCCCCATTCCAGTTCAAAAAATGATTGATACACGTTGCTTACTGAGGACATATCAGGTTTTTTTAGGAGGACGTACGTACCTTTCATTGGCCAGAAGATGAGGACCACTGGCATCTATTAAGATTGAAGAAGACAAGTGACTAAAAGCAACATGAATAACCTGTTTATCCAGGGCAGAAGAGTGAGAACTATTTTCTCCATCTCTTTTTTAATTTTTTATATTTTTATTTTATTTTAATGTAGACTTGAAGATTTCCATGGCACATAAGGGATAATTTTAGATAATTTTAGGTTTCATGTGGTCTAAAGAGGTGATCGGAAGAGGGGTCATAAATCCGCTGCATATTTATTTTAATTATTGACCTCCTCCCTGCCATGTGAAGGGGTTTATATAGATAGCTAGGTTTGGCCACAACAGCCTTATCAAGCTCCACCGAAGAAAGCAGATATTCAAAGGTGTGGAATAGGGAAGATGTTAGAACTATGAAGTGTTAATGCAGCACTGCTACAGAGACTACTGAGCTTCAATCAAAGTCTCTTACGAGCAGGCTGCATGCACATGTTAGGGCGAGAGAACAGGCTTGATACATGTTACCTAAAATATGGGGAGGTTTGAGAAAAGTTGGAATGGAATACCTCTGTAGAATGAGAAAAAAAATGTTTCACAACTTTGACCCTCATTCAATTAGAAGCCAGCATCTCGCTGTATACAGGCTATATGTCTGCGGGCCTGCTGCAGGCTCATACTCTGCTACAATTACGGTGCTATTCAATTGAACAAATCTGCAAGTTACGGGCCGAAACTGTAAACCAGGCAATTGTATGTCGTATTTCGGGGGCGAGGACATGATCAATTAAGCAAGGCCATAATTACCCATTTCAAAACAGAAAATGAGACCATCATCATTACGGCAGTATAAAATGGAGGTTATATGTCAATCAATTAGCGTTTAGAGGTCCGATATGCGATTGGACTTGCAAAACAACAAAATAATAAAAATGAATGCCTATATTGTTCTAGTCCATGTGGGTGACCTGATATGTATTAACTCATTGATTCCCGATATCGATATAACCCACTGAATTGAAACATAAAAAAAAAATATTTTTGATTGGGGATTTGTGTGCTTGAGACTGTTGTGCAACTAATTCTACTGTCTCACATTGCTTTCCCAGTCATTTACATTGCAGTCTTAATATTTTATTTGCATTTGCAGTGCTACAGACATGTCTTTAACCCCATAGCGAGTCCTCTCTAGTACTCATAGGATTTGTTTCTAAATTTGCCGTTTACAGGTGTGAAAACATTTTCAGGCTTGCAGAATTGTAGCAATTGAATAGCGATTTGCGATTTTAGCGATCGTAACTCTTGAGGATGGGAAAGATCAAAGGCTTAGAAGGGGTGAAAGCTCCGGTTGTAACAACCACAAGGATTTCAAGCCCCTAACCCATAGACTTGCAAAAAGACGCCAATTAAATAGCAAATTAGCATAATGGAGCCCGTAACTTACAATTGCTTAATTGAATGAGGCTCCAAGTGTCTGACTGGAATAGGGGAGCCCATAGTCAGTTAACAGTTACAGACCTTTTAGCATGCTGAGACAATGCTGCAGTAATTTTGGTGTGGTATGGAGAGAAAAGAAAGATTTCAAAATGTGTTGTCTTGCAGTATATACAAACCACCACACCATGTGGCAGTAATGGACAACTTGTCATAGAAGGGCTTCCATAAGTCCAGGATTTCTTGATTTCTCTGTGTATTCAGGTATCTCTAAATCAGTACACTTAAATTAGTCAGTTTACTTTATTCTGACTGATTCAACTGTGTGGATAGATACTGAAATCCTGAACTTTTGACAGCCCTTGTAGGACTGAGTTGCCCGACACTGTTCTAATTATGCCTCACTTCTCATAGTAAAATCATTGCAACTGGAAAGTACTTGACATGCACTAAACTCTGGTCGATATATGTAAAACATTGTCAAACTGTCATCTTGGACCCATTTTACCCATTTTATTGCTATTTTATTGTACATTTATGTGCCCAGCACAATTTATGCCACCACTCTCTTATCTACAAAAAGTCAATATAGCAAGCATGTGTAGGGATAAATAACAGCTGTCCAACTAAACTAAATCAGTGCTAAAACATATCGCCAATAAGGTAAATACAGTGCCTTGCAAAAGTATTCACCCCCTTGACTTTTTACCTTTTTTGTTACATTACAGCCTTAAATTCAATGTTTTGTTAATCTGAATTTTATGTCATGAATCAGAACACAATAGTCTAAGTTGGTGAAGTGAAATGAGAAAAATATACACATAAAACTATTTTTTAGAAATAAAAAACAGAAAATTGGCATGTGCATGTGTATTCACCCTTTTGTTATGAAGCCCATAAAAAGCTCTGGTGCAACCAATTACATTCAGAAGTCACATAATTAGATAAATGGTGTCCACCTGTGTGCAATCTAAGTGTCACATGATCTGTCATTACATATACACAACTTTTTTGAAAGGCCCCAGAGGCTACAACACCTAAGCAAGAGGCAACACTAACCAAACACTGCCATGAAGACCAAGGAACTCTCAAAAAAAGTAAGAGACAATGTTGTTGAGAAGTACAAGTCAGGGTTAGGTTATAAAAAAATATCCAAATCTTTGATGATCCCCAGGAGCACCATCAAATCTATCATAACCAAATGGAAAGAACATGGCACAACAGCAAACCTGACAAGAGACGGCCACCCACCAAAACTAACGGAGCGGGCAAGGAGGGCATTAATCAGAGAGGCAGCACAGAGACCTAAGGTAACCCTGGAGGAGCTGCAGAGTTTCACAGCAGAGACTGGAGTATCTGTACATAGGACGACAATAAGCTGTACGCTCCATAGAGTTGGGCTTTATGGCAGAGTGGCCAGAAAAAAGACATTGCTTTCAGCAAAAAGCAAATGGCACGTTTTGAGTTTGCGAAAAGGCATGTGAGAGACTCCTAAAATGTATGGAGGAAGGTGCTCTCGTCTCATGAGAGTAAAATTGAACTTTTTGGCCATCAAAAAAAACGCTATGTCTGGTGCAAACCCAACAAATCACATCACCCAAAGAACACCATCCCCATAATGGTGGCGCATCATGCTGTGGGGATGTTTTTCAGCAGCCGGGACTGCGAAATTGGTCAGAGTTGAGGGAAAGATGGATGGTGCTAAATACAGGGATATTCTTTAGCAAAACCTGTACCACTCTGTGCGTGATTTGAGGATAGGACGGAGGTTCACTGCTAAAGCAACATTTGAGTGGTTTAAGGGGAAACATGTGTTGGAATGGCCTACTCAAAGCCCAGACCTCAATCCAATAGAAACCCAGTGGTCAGACTTTAATTTTGCTGTTCACAAGCACAAACCATCCAACTTGAAGGAGCTGGAGCAGTTTTGCAAGGAGGAATGGGCAACAATCCCAATGGTAAGAAGTGGCAAGCTCATAGAGACTTATCCAAAGCAACTTGGAGCTGTGATTGCCACAAAAGGTGGCTCTACAAAGTATTGACTTTAAGGGTGGGAATAGTTATGCACATTTACTTTTTATGTTCTTTTGTCCTATTTGTTGTTTGCTTCACAAAAATGTTTTCAAAGTTGTGGGCATGTTCTGTAAATTAAATTATGTAAATCCTCAAACAATCCATGTTAATTCCAGGTTGTGAGGCAACAAAACACAAAAAATGTTAAGGGGCGTGAATACTTTTGCAAGGCACTGTATATAGCGAAAATATTCTACAAACTTCTCACAAACATAAAGATTTTATCACTTAGCAATAAAAGTTTCGAACATGGACCCCGTTAGGTAATTTTTAATAAGACCATTTGTGATCTTTACACCACGATTGTGCTATAGGTTCTACAGTAGATAAGCATATTCTCATGGTCTACTTCAAGAAACTAACACATGGAATGTGGTGTGCTGCAAAAGCAATAATTCCAATCACATATGATAGTTGTCAAACTGCGATTTGTCGTCACGCTTGCAAGCCTCGCAAAGCGTGGTGAGCCCTTTGTGGCCCTGAGGGCCGCAACTGTGAGCCTCGCAAAGCATAGAAACCTTCTGAGCTCGAAGGACTTGAGCGTGAAGCGAAGCGAGCAGTTGAGGCATGGAAACACGCGGTACTTAGGCTGACATGAGCACCGAAGGCGCTCCTGCGAGCCTCACAAAGTGAGGCGAGCAGTTGAGACATTGAAGCACGCGGCTGCAAGCAGGTGAGGAATAGGGGAATTACTTAGGCTGCCAGCACTTGAGGAACGCGGGACTTAGAAAAAAAATCCAACCTCAGAATCTCTGGAGCAAAAAAAATCCGACCTCAGAAAAATACGAATGTAACGGCCTAACCCGCGGAAATCGATAAACAAGAAAAACCACAAAAAATATATATATATTTTTTTTTAAACCACACACAGCACAAGGGGAGAGCAAGGACGCCTGGGAGTGAGGTTGCACGAACGCACATACAGTAACACTTACATGAACAACGCTAGGTACGCGGGACGTAGAAAATACACAACGCCAAACACATTAACACTTGCACACAAAAAAATACGACTTAGAAAAATACGAATGTAACGGCCGAACCGCGGAAATCGAAAAACACAAAGAGCAACAAAAAATGTTTTATTAATTAATTAAAACACACTCACACACAGCACAGGGGGAGAGCCAGGACGCCTGTGAGTGAGGTTGCAAGCGAATTTAAGGCTAATTTGCCGTGTTTCGTTACTCAAAAATCGCCTAAGAAAGAAAAAAAAATGGTGGACGAAAAACGTTAAAAAAAAATCTGAAAACGGAATGAAAACGAGGCTAAGCACATTCTGACTTCGGAAAAATACTGAACTCTAAATAATAGGACTTTGAAAATAAAAGCAACAGAGAGATTCAGCAGACACACAGAGGAGAAACACGCAGGGAAGGGACGGGGGGAGATGCTGGAAAGAGACAAATGGTATTCCCAAGCACAAAACTTGCAGGTTAATAAACCCTGCAAAGAGCGGCCAGTGCAGTAGGCAGGAGGAAAGGTTCACAATGAGCCCCATGATGAGCGCCATAGGCTCTCATCATGGTGCTCGTGATGAGCGACGAAGGTGATCCATGCAAAGTAGGAAAGTTGAAGTACACGAGGGGAGAGGCTCGCAATGAGCAACGAAGGCGTTCAGCGCGGGGCTCGTAATGAGTCCCAAAGGTGCTCAGAGGGCCAAAAGACTTATATTGTGTGGCAAACAGGCTTCAAACTTTATTGCCATAATTTTAGACGGGCAAGTCGCTAATAAAAAAATAAACATCGCAGCAATCTGCTTCTCAGCCCCGACGAAAACGAGGCCGATGGACGTAAATACGAGCCCTAAGCACTAAGACTTAATGCAATCCAGTAACACTTAATACAAGGTAGTAACATTTAACTCAAGCCAGTAACACTGAACCCAAGGCAGTAACACTTAACCAAAGGCAGTAGGCCCCTAAACTACACAGGCATATAAAGTACACAGGGGGAGACGCACGCAATGAGCTTTGAAGGCGCTCATCGTGGGGGTCGCAATGAGAGCAGAAGGGGTTCATTGCAAAGCAGGAAAGGTGCTCATCGCAGTGCCTGTAAAGTAGACGGGGGAAGAGGCTAGCGATGAGCGCCGAAGGTGCTCAGAGGGGCCATATCCTTTAATTTTGTGGCAAATAGCATTGCCAGGCTTCAAATTTTACTGCTGTCATTTTTTGACGGGCAAGTCGTTTGTTTATATATGACCTTTATGTCACCATAAACCATAAAAAGAGATGGTAGAGGAAAAAGTTAATGTGGAAAGCTATGGCAACAAGGATGGTTCCTCGATACTCTAGGTTGTTCATGGCTGTCCTATTAATTGATTTCTTGTCCATCTGTAGTGCCAAACCTCAGGCATACTTCAACAATATCGATGACATCCTGATAATTTAGACAGCAGGTGAAAAAATCTTCCTCCATCTCCATAATAGATTTAACAATTTCCATACACCTGTTAAACTGACTTGAAATCACTCCACCATAAACATAAATTTTTGTCTTATATTTTATCATACAGATCAGTATCCCTCAAAACAATATCATACAGATCAGCTTCTACCCAAAACATACCAATCACATCACAGAGCTGCCATCACATATATAGTTGTGGATCTTGTGATGTTGGTGACGTTTGCGATGTTGGTCACGCAGTTGCGACCTCACAAAGCGAGGCGAGCCAGCAGTGCCGTCACACAAGCGAGCCTCGCGAAGCTCGGTGAAGCAGCCACGCAGCACTTAGGCTGCAATGAGCGCTGAAGGCACTCATTGCAGCCAGCGGCGCCGTCACACATGCGAGGACAAACAGCGGCGCAGTACTTAGGCTGCATTGTGAGGGGAGCAACTGCAACAAACGCGTAACTCTAAAAACCTAAAAACAAAATAAATTATTTAAGACATATAATAACACACTCACAGACAGCACAGGAGAAGGCTCTCATTGCAGCCAGCAGTACCGTCACACATGTAAGCCTCGCTAGGCGAGTCGAAGCAGTGGAGCAGTACTTAAGCAGCATTGTGAGGGGCGCAACTGCGACACAAGCGCGTAACTAAAAACCCTAAAAACAGAAAAAAATATTTAACAAATATAATAATACACTTACAGACAGCACAGGGGGAGAGCCAGGAAGCCTGGGAGTGAGGTTGCAAGCGATTTTGAGCCATATTTGGGGGGTTTCGTCAATCCAAAATCGGCTAAGCAAGGAAAAAAATGGCGGACAAAAAAATGCAAAAAATTCTGAAACTGCATGAAAATGAGGCTAACACTTACACCAACAGTAACACTTACACCAACAATGCCGGGCATGCAGGACTTTGAAAATAAAACAAACAGCCTTCAGCGAGTTACACGCAAATAGTCAGTAGACACAGAGGAGAAAGACACAGGGAAGGGACAGGGGGGGAGATGGTGGAAAGAGGCACAGGGCATTCCCAAGCACAAAACTTGCAGGTTAACAAAACCTGCAATGAGCGGCCCGTACAGTAGGCGGGAGGAAAGGCTTGCGATGAGCACCAAAGGTGCTCAGAGAAGCAAAAGCCTCACATTGTGTGGCAAACCGCATTGCCAGCCTTACAATTTTAATCCCGTCATTTATACAAGCAAGTTCCTCGTAATACCTAAAAAGAAACTGCTTGAATACAAAACTAAATCAGAGAATGCCACATACAATCCATAGTTGGAAATCCTAAGACTAATTGCCAAGGATTTATTTCAACTCTCCACAAGGACAACAGGCAGTAGGAAAACAGTTTTGCAACCCAAGCCACAACCTTAAAGACCTGAAAGTGACAATAATGAAAGAACATAACAAAGATCTGAGAAAAAATATTTTGGGAATACAAACTCATGAGGATGTTTATGAGGTCTTTATGTCACTTTATGCTACATAGAAAGAGATGTTATACTGTATGGTATGGATCACATATATAGTTGTGAGCGTACGGGCCGTTGCTCATGCTTGCGGGCTCGCCGAAGGCGCTCCTTGCCAGCAACTGCGACCCTCGCAAACTTTACGTCACAACGCAAACAACACGACACACCAATTACGACCCTCGCAAACTTTTACTCGCAACGCAAACAACATACGACACACGTTAACACACATTACGACCTCGCAACACTCGGACGCAACTCGCGAACATTACAAAATTCAAAACACAATACATACACACAGCGCATACATAAAAAACTTACCTACAGCAACAGGGAGCATCCAGGACCTCAAAAAACCAACTTACACCTTGATTTCCCTCAAAATAAAAGAGTTTACACACTAAAAAATTTCATAAGCGACAGAAAAAATGGCCGCCGAGCAAAACGAAAACGAGGCTACACACGCAAACACCATACGAGACACGTTAGCACACATTACAACCTCGCAAAATTTGCACGCAACATGCCAACATACAAACATTTAAAACACAATAAATACACACAACACACACATAAAAAGCTTACCTACAGCGAGAGGAACCATCCAGCACCTCAAAAAAGCAAGTTACACCTTCATTTAAATAAAAATAAAACACTTTAGACACTAATAAAATCGCTAAGCGAGAGAAAAAATGGGCGACGAACAAAACAAAAACGAGGCTACAGCACTCTCAACACGGAAAACACTACAACACACTCGCAAAACACCACAAGAAACTCGCAAAACACCACAAAGCACCTACGGATAATCTGCGAAGACGCATAACATAGATAACCCGCCATTTTACGCCAATGCGGAAGTACACCACTACGTTAACGGTTTAGTCTCGCGCATGCACAGTATAACACTGCACACATTCACCACACTTACACAGCAGCTCCACACCACTAATGCTGCAGCAACATCAAAACACATTGACAGCTCTTTAACACAATGCTTCAAAATAGGTAAAGTATATTCATTTATGAATGTATTATATATTTCATTATTACACACCAAACAGCATTAGCTCACTTACAATTTCATTGCCGTCATTTTTTGTCGGGCAATTCGCTAGTTTGATATAATTACTAATGTAATGTAATTTGACTGGTATATTCTAGACAGTTCTTTAAAAGCAAGGCGCTAACTGAATAGTAAATGAGACAGTCATCATGACGCAAGTATAACATGGCGGTTAAACGTCAATCAATTCACGTTTAGAAGTCCGATATGTAATCAGACTCGCAATCCGGCAATGTACAAAATAATAAAAATGAATGGCGATACTGTTCTAGTGCATGTGGGTTGCCTAATATGTATTAACTCCTTGATTACCAAGATTGATATAATACGGAAATAAAACGTAAAAATATATATATTTCAGATTTGTGAGTCTGAGACTGCTGTGCAATTAATTCTAATGTCTTTCATCACTTTCCCCGTCTTTTAAAGTGCAGTATTGATTTTTTCATTTGCATTTACAGTGCTACGAACAGTTGTTTAACCCCCTTGCGAGTCTGGTATTTGTTGGATTTTCATTATACTTGCCATTAACGGGTGTGAAAACATTTGCGTGCTTGAGGAATTGTAGAAATTGAATAGTGGTTTGATTATAACATTCATGGCCTTGAAAGTTCAAAGGCTTAGCTGGGTTACAGTTATGATTTTGAAAACCACCGAGATTTTCAGCCTGTAACCTGCATATCGTTTGTTGTTAGCTAAAAGATGCCAATTGAATAGCAGACTAGTTTACAGGCTACATTACGGGCTCCAGTAACCAACAATTGCTCATTTGAATAAGGCCCTAAGTCTGGTGAAGGTGTTATAGTGCTCCGAAAGCTCACTTTATTTTTCTCATCAATTAGCCATTAAAGGCATTATCTTTAAACCACGTTTGTTATTATTATTTTTAAAGAGTGAGCTTAAAAGCAGGCATTTGACAATATTTTGTCATGTTTGGGATTACACTTAGACACTCTGTAAAGTTTATGGAAGTGGTCTATTTCTGATCTGGTACTTTAAAAAAAAATAGAAAAGAAATCATGTTACTGAAACTATACACATAAAATCTGACCAAGATTAAAATGAAATGCCTGAAATATACCCAGTCTACTTCAACAGTTTCTGAGCACTTGGCTAATAAATCACAAAAATTCTATATAATTCTCAATATTTTGTATTTCTGGACCTTTTAAAATCTGAAATGTGTAGGATTACATTTTTTACGGCACTGACCTAGGGCATAATGAATTAAGGGAATTGATCTATATAAAATAAAATAGCTATTCTTTGTAGCTGTGTGTGAACGTAAAAATGTTTCTGAACACTATAAGAAACAGCAACCCCTGTCAAGTGCAATAAATAACACTTGTCCAATGAAAAGTCAGACTGATTGAAACAAAATATTTTTCATTGTCAGACTTGCTGGGTCATAATGGAGAACCAGAGTTATTAATATTACATGACAGCACAAGACAAGCAACAACAGCCTTTGGGAACATCACTTTACTCGTCTGCCTTATCTGACAAGTGTTTACTCCTGCCTGCCGATTACAGACTGACACATACAAACAACACATAAATAATGTTACCCTTTTGGAGGTTTTAAAATTAGAAGTGAACGAGTTGAGTGACAGAAGAGGGCACAATGAATTCAGAAATGAGGCACACAATTGGCAATAGCATCTAAGAAAGCCTGTGTAATTATATTATAGAAATATTTTAGGTTTAGATTTTGTTCTGACAATCATTTCACATTCAGAAAATGACTAGTACATACTTTAAGAATAATTTGAAAAGTCAATGCTTACATTCACCCTGTACATTTCTGATGAGTTTATTTTATATATAGATATAGAAAAATACTAAGGATAAACACTGCTAAAATCCTACACAGGAGAGGAATGTGAAGTAAAATATGAAGAATTTCAGGATCTTTTACACATTATATTGCATCTTATAAACACATGCACAAATTCAACTAGTGCTAATTTCACTCAGTTGAAGACTTTTTCTTTAATTTGAATTGGGACACCATGTGATACACTAGTAATTAAACTATGTCATCTCATTAAACTTCAGTTTAATTTTAGATATCTTAAACTTAAATGAAAACATAACACTTTTGAATTTGTTGGTGTGAAAATCCCACGTAAAAAAATAGAGTTTCTATTTTATGTTGCACATAAAAACCCCAATGTGTACACCTTTGGCAGTGCTAGCTCTGTTTACCTTATACCCTGCTTTAGTCTAAAGTAGTATTATTCAACACTATTTATGTATATTTCATTCACAATGATTTGAGACAGGTCAAAAAATAATACTAATTTCAAGTACCTGCTAAGGTTTTGAAATTAACTAAAATCAATCAGATTGGCAGATTTCATATTTTACACTGATTGGCAGAAATGTCAAATGTCAACATATCATAGGCCTAGAAAATCCATAAGGGGGTTGGGCAAGGCCCAATGTTTGTTATTTGTCACTGGTAACAACTCATGGAATTTTTCCCTGACCCCAAAGCTTCAATCAAGCAAGAAGAAACATTTTCCAGTTGGCCAGAATACTGGGATCCAATGTTTCAACATTACATAACGGCAACTATATAGGCCTTAAATCACCTAAATAAATTATATAATAAATAGCTTGACCTTAGTTTATGATAAACAACTTATCACAATAATTAAACCCTTTCATATTTTAAACTTTTCAAAGTTTTAAGTACATTAAACTTACATGAAAACATAGGCCTCAATTACATTTTTATGTGTGAAAATCCCACATAAAAAATTAAGTTACCATTACATGCTGCTCAACAAAAAAAACAGTGCTTGCTCTGTTAAAATTATGCCCTGCATTAGTTTAAAATGCTATTACTTGACACACTCTAAGAATTAGCTTGTGCTCGCACAGATTTGAATCCACTTGCTATTGGCCCAAAAATAACATTAATTTAAAAAACTTAAGGTTTTGAAATGGAAGGGGTCAGTAATAAATAAAATGTATGCAGAGGGAACTAAAACCCCCTCAGTATATTGGCTATCACATATAGAGTTGTGAGTATAGCGGGTTGTTGCTAATGCCTGCGGACTCGCACAGCAAGACCGCCGCAACTCCGGTCCTCGCTGTTGATGGCAAGGAATGCCAAAAGCAATCCATGTGTATGTAAAGATGAGCGCTCATCCCTACGACCCCGTACGACTTAGGCAATGAGCGCCAAGGTTGCTCATTGAGCTGGTGGAGATATGCGACATAATCGCTCATCCCTATAACCCTGCTCGACTTAGGCAGTGACCGCTAAAGGCGGTCATTGCACTGGTGGAGATGAGCGCCGTAGGTGCTCATCCATATGACCCGCGGGACTACAGATCAACAGAAATCTCAATTATCCAATTCACAGTGCGAGCCCCGTAGCAGTTTGAAAAAAATCACGTTTAAAAATGACGGCCCGTAACACTTTGCAAATGTTTAGGTGGGGTAAAATGGTGTATATTTGGTGTAAATTTAAAAATAAGAAAAAAGGAGATATGTAAACAAGAAAATAGCTTTTATTAAGACATGTTTGAAAACATAATTTATGCTTTTAGCAAAAACAAATATTTATTCATATTTACAGTGGATTTCAACATTTCCATGTTTTTGTTATTTTCAACAGACTCTGCCTAATTTGCAGCACTGCACAGTTTCACACAGGCTGTAAAATCTGCAGAAATGTACAGACAACAGATTAAACCCAACAGGTAATTTGCAAAAATACATTTGCTTAACATCAATACTATGGTTTTAGTAAAAAATAAAAAATATTGAAAACTTATTTCAACATTTGCCTCTCTGTCTCTCATTTTCAACAGACACTGCCTGAAGAGTGTTGTGGAAAGATTGACAGCAGGGGACCCTCTATCATTCATAGACAACAAAGTCAAGACAACAAAGTACAGTATAACAAGTAAAAAAATAAATAATCTATCCTCTTTGATGTGCGCCAATGTGAAAACGCACTGCAAGCTAACTAACCCTCCAAGCTTAACGTCATAACCTACAACCCTAATGCCAATGTGAAAACACACTGCAACATAACTAACCCTCTAAGCCTAACCCCATAACCTACAATCCTAATGCCAACAGTCCACAAAAGATGATCAAAAAATAAAATAAACGTACCCTAAGTCCCTAATGCCAATAGTGGGGCACACAAAACAGGATACATAAACAAATGTTGTTAACAGATATAAAATGGAAGCATCTAGACTCTTCTGTGTGCCGCAACCTATAAGCCTAACCCCATAACCTAAACCTCTAATGCCAACAGTGGCGCAGACAAAACAGGATACTACAACAAATGTTGTTAACACATATAAAATGGAAGAATACATCCTATTTTGTCTGCACCAACCTCTAAGCCTAACCCTATGACCTAAACCTATAATGCCAACAGTGGCGCACACAAAACAGGATACTACAACAAATGTTCTTAAAACATAATAAATGGAAGGATCTATCCTGTTTTCTATGCACCGGTGTCTAAGCCTCTGCCATAAGCTAAACCTCTCTGAATACATACAAAATGGAAGCATATATCCTGTTTTGTATGGTCTTAATACCAAAACAAATTGATTTAAATGTTATTTTAACATTTGCATCTCTCTCTTTAATTCTCAACAGACAGTGCCTGAAGAGTCTTATCATCTCTACATGAATTTATACACAACACATTGAAGACAAGAGATACAGTATTACAAGTTTTAAAAAAATACATTAAGTACTGCTGTTTACACATATAAAATGGAAAGGCCCATCCTGTTTTGTGTCTGCCTTTCTAGAAACGTACTGCAACCTAACTAACACTCTAAGCCTAACCCCATAACCGTAAACCCCTAATGACAACATAGTTGCATGCAAAACACTATACCAACAAAAATAATAATGCCAACAGTGGTGCACAAAACCCTCTAAGCCCCACTCTATGCCCTAAACACTTAATGACAACAGTAGAGAACAAAAAACACCACTAAACCCATAATGACAACACTGCCACACACAAAACAGGATAACACAAGAAATGCTGATAACATATACAAAATAGAAGGACCACAAAATAGACTGCAACCTAACTAACCTCTTAAAGCTAACCCCATAATGCAAACTGTGGTGCATACAAAACAGGATAGGAGAAAAAATAACCAAAACAAAATAACAAAGGGTTTATTTAAACAAAATTAAAAAATAAACAGAGGAGCAAAAGTACTAATGTACTACTTCAATTTACAGATTAATATGGCAGCTACTGTAAACAAAGAGGAAAAGAAAATACTTCAAACTAGAGAACGTCAAAAAACATGGGCAGATCAACAGGCGCCCGAGCAAAAGGAAATTCAACGACAAAAAGAATGGGAGAGACTCGCAAGCAAAAGACTAGCGGCTAACAAACTAACATCCAAGCCCAAGAAGGCAACTAAACAACAAAAGCATTTAGAAAATGTTTCTGAACAATCTGATACCAATTCTAATGATGATTTAGAGAGTCATATTGATATCTGTTCTCAGAACTGTCCTTTACTTAAATCTTTAAAAGTAGAGGTTCATAATTGTGGTATTATGAATATTGTCTGTCAGTTTTGTGGGGCTTATCATTTCAAACAGGAAAGACCCAGAGATGACAGTTCGTTAGTTGCTGTCAAAAAGGCAAGGAAAGACTTTCACAAAGACAACACTTCCCAACATATTTAAAAATGATTATGATTGAGCCTACTTTCCCTAATTACCAATATTTCAAAACAAACATAAGATTGTATAATAGTGCCTTATCCTTTGCATCTATGGATGCAACATTAGCTGCTAATGTGCCAGTACATGGCCCTTACTGTTTCAAAGTACAAGGACAAATTTACCATCGTACTTCTCATTTCAAGCAGAACTACATCAATTACCAATCTCGAAAGTCAATATGATTCTTAAAATAGATTGCCTTATTGATAAACGCTGTTACAACTTACCAACATCAAATGAGGTTGCAATGGTCTTTCAAAATGACGAGGGAGAACCAACATTTCAAAGGGATATTAGAATATATCCCAGAAATCAGTAGCAACCTTACATCAACATAAGTATCTTAAGTACTCATTTAGATCCAATGACATATCCCATTTTTTTGCCCAATGGGGAAGCCGTATGGCAACCCAAATTAACACTTGACAGTTACCCAAATTCAAAAGCACATGTCAGAAAAAATATTTCCATGCTTAAAATTTAAATAGGCTCAAATTGCCATTCGAGATGTATTGAATCCCATTTTATGTGGTGGAAAACTGACACAACGATGGATCATTGATTCATATTTGCAAGCCGAGGCAAATAATATAAATGTCATAAAATATCAACAAGAGAAACTATGTGTAGAACAGTATTGTGGACTGATGGATTATGTCGCAGAGGGAGCTACAAACAGAGAGCTTGCAGCTGGCAAAGCCACAATTTTGCCTTCTTCTTTCCAAGGATCTACTCACAATATGCAAGAAAGATACAATGATGCTATGGCTATCGTAACCAACTTTGGAAACCAGATTCATTTATTACATTTACATGTAATCCACAATGGCCAGAGATTGTGCAGAATGTGAAAGGTGTCTAGAAGAAGCAGCACTGTGTCAAATGCCATGGCAGATGAGAGAACAATTTGCATCTTCTCAAATGCTCCAAATGCATTAGCTTTGTGGGACACATTTAAAACAAATATGTCTGAAGACTTTTTGCAACTATACAATGAGCCTATTGCAGAATTAAAATCATTAATTGAAATTCAAGAGGTCTTTCTCTCTCATGGATTAAATTGTGCAAATTTTAATCTGCCAGATCCAGGACTCATAGATGTAATAAACTTTGAAGACTATGATACTCAGCTTCAAAAATAAAAACCACAAGAAAAACTTGCAACTTTAAATACATTACAATTGCAAGCATTTAACGCCATAAAACGTGCACTAGAAGATGAGTTGCTCAAAGTGTGTTATTTCTATGTAGATGAACCTGGTTGATCAGGAAAAACGTATCTATATAATTTATTGATGAGTATCGTTCGCCCACTAGGGCAAATTTTACTGCCATTTAAAATAACTGGAATTGCCACACTTTTGTTAGAAGGTGGAAGGACTGTGCATAGTGGATTTAAAATACCAGTTCCTATTCTGGAAACATCAGTGTCGGATATTCTAATGACATTATTACAAGCAAAAAAAAAAATAAGAAAAGTAAATTAATTATAATCAAGGAAGCTACAATGATGTCATGCCATGCTCTCCAATGTATTGACCGTTTGTTGTGTGAAGTCATGGATAATGATTTGCCTTTTGGTGGAACGGTGATGTTATTGGGTGGAAATTTTAGGCAAACATTACCTGTTGTTGTCCATGGAAATCGCACAGACATTGTAGAAACATGTATCGTCAAGTACACTACTCACCTCAAATTAGAACAAAATAAGAAAACAGAAGGACAAAATTAATTCAATGAGTGGCTCATCAAAATTGGAGAAGGACAAGCAGAACAAATTCATAATTTACCAGACGATACTGTGGAAATTCCATTGCAAATGATTTGCAAACAGGACATTATATTGGCTATATTCCAAAATACAATAACTAATGACGATTATGCAGAGCTTGCAACCAAAGTAATAATAACGTCTAAAAATAAAGATGCATTGCTTCTGAATAATGAAATATTAAATTTAATAGATGCACAAATATAGAGAACAGCGGTTTTAATTCGAGGATGCAATCTTATGTCACTCTGACTCTTTTAGGAGGACCACTATTTCGCTAAGGAAACTTTATAAAATGGCAACAAACATAGAGAACAGTGGTTATATCCCGCAGATGAACTTGGAAGTCTAGGGGTCACTTTGTAGAGGACCAGTATTTCACATAGGAAACTCTATGTGCCATTTTCAATAACGACAAGAATAGAAAAATCAAGTAAAAAAAAAGAAAAAACAACAACAATAAACAGTGGTTATATCCCATAGACAAAATTACAAGTCTGCTGAATTATTTTTAAGGGAACCACTTTGACATGCCGGGATAGGCGCCACAAAACAGTTACCTTGCATTTTCTTACATTTACTGTTTACATTTTAATACATTAAGTTAATGTTTGTAATGTTAAAATTATGTTTTCAAAGGACTGAAAAGTTGTTTCATTGTATGTAATTAAGGGTTCATGTTAGTAGGAGTATGATTATTTGTTGTAAAATGTAAATGTTTAATTACATAGAGAGTATTGATCGCCAGTTAATTGGGTGAGGAAGGAATTCATTTTTTTGCCCACTTTGAAACAATTGACCAAGTTTCACTGTTTTTTGGGGGGTTTGCCTTCCTCTGGAAATACTAACTTTACAATTGCGAGTAAGAAGTTAGCGCTCAAGCAAGTATTTGTACAATTAAATGTATTTTCTCAAAAAAAGGTGGACACGCTAATGCTCAATAATAAGAAGCGCTTTTATGTTCCTAGTTACAAATTTACTTTTATTAATATGCATTAAAAACATAAAGAAGAGTTAAATAAAACAATGTGGGTCCCAATAAAGAACAATAAAGCCAGTAGTTTAATTAAACAATACAGAAATCCTCTTAGTTACTCTGGTTATGTTAGTTAAATGTTTATAATTAGTAAATAATTACAATTATTAACCAAATATTAATGCTTATGTATAATATAACAATCAGTAAAGCAATTTGTTTTGGGTCTGTAAAGGTACGCATGTTGTGCGTCTTAGTGTTATGTCAGCACCACGTGAGTCAATCAGTATAAGTTTATTCTAGTAGCTAACGCACAGTTTAGTTCTGCACGCTATTGATATCTGCAGTGCTTGAGCTACAGAAGCTAATACATATACTATTCTAAATGAGACATACAAATCACAACAGCACTATATAATTAAAATTTGATAACATGGCTGTTTGCCATTAAGGGTGTTTAAAGTGGGGGGCGTGTTCAACCGCCTACAGTGACAAGCTCCGCAGCAAAAGTGCACAAATTAGAACTTTTTCACTTACTTTTGGGATAAATTTCTCCCACCATTAGTTGCCCTGACTTGTGAGGTGAAGAGGAACAAATTGATACCAATATCATATATTTACCACCCTATGAGGTCTGGCGCCGGCATGCGTTAGATGCCTATTACATCTGGCCTTCCGCGATCTCGTCTCCCTGTGACACCCCATACGGGCAGTACACAGGGCTGATCGCCGTAGTCATCCATCCTAGAGATCCACTTTCTACAGAGACCACCAGGTGCAGCACTGCGGTGACCCATAGGTAGAGCCTGCGGGAGGCTGAGGCTGGCTAGAAGGAGGAAGGTTATCTGCCACGTCCAGTAGACTGCGCTGAGGACCTCAGGCCGAGAAGGGAGGTGTACGTGCGGCCCGGATGAGGAATAGATTCGGCAGAGCAGAGGGGGCAGGTCGGTGTAATCGCTCCATGGACAACAGAGACCTAAAGAGTGGGCCATTTTCCTCCTCGTGGCGGAGGCTCCAGAGGTGGTCTGGGCCGATCAAGTAACTACATCCAGTCAGGTAGACACGCGCAAGGGGACACAAGCAGGGGATCAACTGTGGGGCCTGTGGCAGAACGCCCCCTTCTGGCGGGATCAACGCTCTGTTTATCCAACTTTTTATGCTCTTTATGGAGGACTCTGGAGCCTTTGTATGCTTTCACAGGCTTTAATAAGTGGTTGGCATAATATAAATAAACATAGCTTATGGTCAGCATGAAATAAACACCTACTCAAACAGGCTTACTTACTTGCAGGAACGCCACTGACTAGCCCTGGGACCGCTAATCGGCCTGCAGGTAAAACAGTACCTTTTGTATCACAAAGGGGTGGTACCTTTAAGTCCAGTCACTTAGCTGCAATGGATCCTCTTCTGCTTGCAGCGAATGTTTTCCTTCAAATCAGGTGTAGTCACACAGCCTGATCCCACAATGGCAGCTTCACTTGCTGCTCTGGCACACTTGCTTCTCAGTCTCTGGTGCTCTCTCTCTCTGGAGCTCACTGGTGCTCTCTCTCTCTGGAGCTCACTGGTGCTCGCTCTCTCTCTGGAGCTCTCTGGTGCTCTCTCTCTCTCTCTCTGGAGCTCTCTGGTGCTCTCTCTCTCTCTGGAGCTCTCTGGTGCTCGCTCTCTCTCTCTCTGGAGCTCTCTGCCGCTCTCTCTCTCTCTGGAGCTCTCTGGGTCCACACCCAGCCTGAAACCCCCCTGCTGGTTGCTTCAGGAGGCCTTTTAAAGAAACTTCCAGCTGGGCCTGATTACACCTCAAGCTTAACTCCGTAGCTCCTGGTGTAAATAATAATGTCTCAGGGATTAGTCCTCTTCCTAGCGCTGCGTCCACACTGGCCTCTGGGGGCAAACCATCACATCTCCTCCCCCTCAGCTCGACACCATAGGGTTGAGCGACAACGCAGAGAGGCCGTGTATGCCACCATCCTACCGTCCGGCCATTCTTGCGCCAGTAAGACCTTCCCAATAGTGCTGAAGCGTCTGCTTTATCAGCTTTCTCATCTTGAAGCGCTCTTTTCTTCGCACCGCCAGGGACATTGCCCATACATCATGGGTAGGACACCGGCGCGCCCGTCACTCCGAGTGCCCTCCTCCAGGGACCCTTGAAAAGTACTTGTCGTACTACTGTATGAGAACGCACTTCTCCATACCGTCTCTTCCCTGGGGGTAAATCACAGATATTATGGGTTTCAGTGACCTTATCTTCCACCCGATATATCTTTTCTTCTAGATCCATCATCTCACTCTCGCGGCTCTGACTTATCATCTTTGAATCATTAATGCGAGGCCTACAGTTTGCCAGTTCACCCTCCATCTTGGCTTCTACTTTCTCTTTTAATTCGTCTGCTAAATGTTCTCTCTTTGCTCTCAACTCTGCAGTCTCTTTAATAGATTTGTGCAGAATTTTATTTTCTTTTTCAATATCTTTCATCCTTGCTTCAGCATCAATTTGAGATCTTTGTCTCACGGAGTTCTCACGAAGCGTCTCTATGATCTTTTCCAGCTGGGATTTCTCCTTCATTAGGTCATCACTCAGATGTTGGCTGCTCTGAATGCTCTGTCTTTGGTTTTCTGTCTCCATTTGCAGGGCCTTTGTGGCGATGTCCTCAGTAGATCCCAGGGCATTTCTTAGCTCCTCTATAGTGCTTAGCAGGGTCTGGTCCTCCTTCTCCAGTTTCAGAAGCCGACTGAATGCCAGCTTATTCACTTCATGTCCAAGCGACTTCTGTGGGGTATCAAGCAGATCACTTAGTTGCTCCCTCCTTACAACCTGATGGGGTTTAGTGTAGGGCTCAAATATCAGAGAGTCAGCTGCCCTCGCCGAGTACAATTCTTGGCCAAATTTTGTGACCTCTTGAGATTGTCGTGCTTTTTTTCTCAGTCCATTCTGTAGGGTCTCCAATTCTCCCCCTGTAGGCTCATCAGTAGCATCCCTTTCAACTTCATTATACAACAGCAACTTCCTGGGCTGTCTTTCTTCCCTCTGTTCCTGGCTCCCTTTATTCCAGGTGCTCCTATTGTCTGGCTGACAATTCTCACCAGAAAGTATGAGCTTCATACAAGCACCTTGCTTCTGTTCTGGCCCAGGATCCGCTATAGACTCCAAAGGTAGGCCCCCTCTCACTGCAGCGTCTTGCTCTTGGGTCTGTACTTCATCTCTCTTTCTGTGCAGAGTAGGCATGCTCTCCGTCTTTGCTAGAAAGAAGCTCTCAGACTCTTGTTTTTCCTGGAATAACTCCAGCTGTTTAGCAACGTCCAGCTGACTACCAACAGATAGGCTAGTATACTTCTTAGTAGCCTCTTGTACCCTGAATTCCTGTACAACATTTTTATTTTCTGCATCCTCAGCCTTCACCCATTTTATTTCTTCTTTTAGTGACTTCTCTAATAGCTTTGCCTCCAAGGCGTTCAGCTTTTCATGAACATTTTCTAAATTTTCTTCTTTAATAGAGTGGTCATTATGGATTACTTGTTGGTCATTGGTTTGTGGCTCAGAGGACTCATTTTCTAATTCTTCAGCCGCGGTTTCATGGTTTGGCACTTGTTCTTGAGAAATTCTTTGGGCAGATGGGTCATGCACTTCTTTTGTTGCCGAGTCACTATTCATAACCTCAGGGTTAGAAGAAGATTCATTTTCTTTCTGGGATGTCTCTACCCCCTGACCATCTTGTCCTGATTCATGTTTATCTGCATCCTGATGGATTTGCTGTTTATCTCTTTGTTTACCTAAATTTATATCTGGTGTCTTCTGCTCTGTTAATTGCACTTTTGCCAATTTTTCTTCATGAGACTCTTTCTCTCCTGTGCATACAGTCTCAGATAACTGTTCTGATGATACAGTTTCAGCTGATATGGTCTGTGACTTATGAGTGTCCATAACCTGTTCCCCACTATCAAAAGACTCTTTATTTATGGAATGCTCATTAACATGAGCAGACATCTCAGGCACTTGGGTTGATTTTGGTGGTTCTGCGATTGGCTCATGCATTGCGGACTCTTCTGGCTCGGAAGTCGGTATAGATCCTCCTACCGGTTCATGAGCTTCCTGCGAACATCGTTCTGCATTTAATGTAGCGTCTTGAGTACACAGGTTCTGAAGGTCAGTGTTAGTCTCTTCTGGAGATGCTTCACACTGAACCAACTGTCTTTTCATATCAGATGAATTGGCCATCCTCGGTATTTGTGGAGCATGAAATAGCAGCTCCCTCTGTATTACAGTTGCTTTCCTCTGTTTACGGGATTCCTCTATCTCTTGTGGCTGAGAGCTGGAAATGGTGATTTCTCCTTCTCTCTGAGATGCACAATTAGGGAGGAGATCTGGCCTCTCCTGTTTATCCTTGTGCTGCAGCTCCCACACAACGGATTCTTTCAGCTTATACCTGGGAGGACTCCTCCTCTGGTTCCATCTAGGCATCTGTAATTTACTCCTGTAGGACACTCTGTAGTCTTCCAACGAAGTCTTCCTTCTCCATTCAGGAATATCATTAGGCATCTTCCGGATACCCTTCCTTTTAGTAGTAACTTTCCCGTCTGTCTTCTCTTTAGAAAGGCTTCCAGTTACTTCTTCTTTTGTAAAAACACTGGCTTTATTCATTTGTTTGATCTCTTCTTTCTCTGAATCAGAGATCTTTATCAGGCACTTTCTTTGTCTAGACACCTCAGGAGTATTCACCCCGGGCAGGTGACTGTGTCTGTCCCTTTTTCCTTGTTCTTGGCTCACGACTTTAGTTGCTTTTAAATCATCATTAGCTTGCTTCAGGGACAAAAGTTCTTTTTCAGACTCCTCTGTCTCTTTTGCCGTCTCTTTTCCAGCAGTTTCTGTTATTTTCCCAGCAATCGTGTACGCCGTTTCATCGGTCTCTTTCACCGTGTCAGCTGTTCCTGCAGTCTTTTCCACTTTCTCTGCAGTCTCATCAGCGGCTCCTGCCGTCTCTGCGCCGGCTCCTGCCGTCTCTGCGCCGGCTCCTGCCGTCTCTGCGCCGGCTCCTGCCGTCTCTGCGCCGGCTCCTCTGTCAGCCCGCCAGTTCCTTGCTTGTCTATTTTTGACAATATCATAAAATGACTTCTCAACGCCAAGCTCCAATGGGGTGTCCATAATATTTGGATGGAAATCTCTCCTTGTCGTTGCCACTTCTCTGTGGCCTCTCTCAGGCAGATTATTTCCTCCTCTGCTTGTCGCCGCCACTTCTCTGTGACCTCTCCAAAACATGCAGCAGCACCTCTTAGTTTACCCTCTTTTGCAGCATGGGCTCTGTCCGCTGCAATTACTTTTTGCCATTCCTGCTGACAAGTTCCGCCCACTTTCTGGCGTGTAGTGGCATCTACCAGGGCTTTCACTAGTTCCTCCATGGACATCTTGTAAGGTGGGCTGTCTTCTTAATACAGACAATTTAGCATCCCACTTCTGATACCAACTGTGGCAGAGCGCCCCCTTCTGGCGGGATCAACGCTCTGTTTATCCAACTTTTTATGCTCTTTATGGAGGACTCTGGAGCCTTTGTATGCTTTCACAGGCTTTAATAAGTGGTTGGCATAATATAAATAAACATAGCTTATGGTCAGCATGAAATAAACACCTACTCAAACAGGCTTACTTACTTGCAGGAACGCCACTGACTAGCCCTGGGACCGCTAATCGGCCTGCAGGTAAAACAGTACCTTTTGTATCACAAAGGGGTGGTACCTTTAAGTCCAGTCACTTAGCTGCAATGGATCCTCTTCTGCTTGCAGCGAATGTTTTCCTTCAAATCAGGTGTAGTCACACAGCCTGATCCCACAATGGCAGCTTCACTTGCTGCTCTGGCACACTTGCTTCTCAGTCTCTGGTGCTCTCTCTCTCTGGAGCTCACTGGTGCTCGCTCTCTCTCTCTGGAGCTCTCTGGTGCTCTCTCTCTCTGGAGCTCACTGGTGCTCGCTCTCTCTCTGGAGCTCTCTGGTGCTCTCTCTCTCTCTCTCTGGAGCTCTCTGGTGCTCTCTCTCTCTCTGGAGCTCTCTGGTGCTCGCTCTCTCTCTCTCTGGAGCTCTCTGCCGCTCTCTCTCTCTCTGGAGCTCTCTGGGTCCACACCCAGCCTGAACCCCCCCTGCTGGTTGCTTCAGGAGGCCTTTTAAAGAAACTTCCAGCTGGGCCTGATTACACCTCAAGCTTAACTCCGTAGCTCCTGGTGTAAATAATAATGTCTCAGGGATTAGTCCTCTTCCTAGCGCTGCGTCCACACTGGCCTCTGGGGGCAAACCATCACAGGCCCAAAACCCTACAGGTTAGCCACAGGGTTTTAAACACACAGGGAAGACCCCCCCATAGCGTTCCCGCCAAACAACAGGCAGACATCTTGGGCTTCCATATTATACCAGCCCAAACATTCCCATCTTGCATCTTACTGATCCCCCTGTTGAGCCCTGCTTTCCAAGTCAGCTGTTTCACGCAGCAGCTCACCTAGGAGAGACCAGAGGCCATTTTGGGCTACCACATTACATTAACACTAGCATCTCTCCACGGCCACTATATTGTAACCACAAGGCAGTACAGACCTGATCTTTATCACACGGTGTACATACATATAGCTCAGGGAGCCTCTTTCGAACCTGGCTTAGCTGTAGGAACTATTTTCATCAACTTTCAGGGTTGTATGTACAGCAATGGTCATATATTATCATCAGAGAACCAACTTTGAAATAAGTGACCTCTAACCAGTGCAAAAGGTGACTGGTTTGCCACAGCAGATACAACTTTATCATGTGCCAAAATAATTATAAGACATTGGTTGTAAATCAGCATGTCAACTTTTACTGATTTGTGTTACAAGGTGCAGGTGCAGGCTGCCATCTGATGGTGGTTTAAGAAATTGCAAACTATGAAACTTTGAGATGAGCCTAATGGAAATATAGCGTCAGCTAAAGCCATTTATACTCAAGAGATTGGGCTTCACTACGTTCGTATAAGTTTGCACAAAAACATTTGTGGAAAGCACAGACACATGTACGTATGAAAATAAATAAGCAGCAGGCTGCAGCTACACCAATTCCTATGTGGAATTTTCAGGTGTTTGGCAAGCATCTGATAAAGCCTCAGCTACTCTTTGCTTGCCCATCATAGATGGCAGTCTCCCTTGGACATGGAGAAAATCTAATTTTTTCTACAGTATCAACCAAAGTGGAGGTGTATAGGCTCATATGCACCCCTTGCAGGTCAACTCTGGAGGTCAACACCCAGATGTGGTAGTTTGTCCCTGCAAATGAGGTTCACTAATATGTAATCCCCACACTGGCCACTGGGATCGACCTACTAGCCCCTCTGATGCTGTGTACAGATAGGCTTACACTGTAGGGAACCCCCACCCTTGGGAAAGCTACTTGATGTTATTAATACATTTTTGAGACCTTAAATCCCTAGATTACATATCTAATATTGCTGGTTTTATGAACTAGATTTAAAGATGGGTAAATCAAAACAGAATTTGCCCTCCAGGAGAATCCAGGAACATTTTACGGCACAACAACAAGCCCAAGCCTCTCTACATACTTCCATAATGGGCTCATTGGAAGGCTCAGATATAGAGGAGGATACTTCACCTACAAAACAGCATGCTAAATTGTCAGACATATCTTTATCAGATTTTAATAACCTGCTTTGATCTCACTTTGACAAGGCGGTTATAAAGAAATCAGGCAGGATTGACAGGATCTTAGGCACCGTACCCATTTACTGGAAACAGTAACTGATCAGATTGTGGATACCCATTAGAAAGACCGATTTGATATAACCCTGAATTGTACCCATATTGCTATGTTAGAAAATAAACTCGAAGATCTGGAAAAAAGGTCCAGACGTTATAATGTAAGATTCAGAGGGATTCCAAAGTCAGTGGGGGATCTGAAAATATATTTGAATGTGATCATTCATAATATGTTACCAAAAGCCCTCAGGACTCTTAAGAAATCGAAAGGGCCCTGGGTGGTCCAATTTCATCAGAGCAGGCGAAATCTGTCATAGCTCGATTTCTTACGTCAGGGGAGGAGAGACTTGATTCTTGCAACATCTAGAAAGTCACAGTCTATTGCCAGCCCTGATGGCATCCAGATACATATCTTTGCTGACTTGGCTCCCTTCACTCTTATAAAACACAAACAATTAAAACTGGCTTTATCAATTTTGATCAAAAATAATATTTAGTACAGGTGGGGTTTCCCCTACAGCCTATAATTTCAGGTGGGTGCAACTAATCATATAGTCCACTCTTTAGAGGAATGTCATACAGTTCTATCAGACTTAAATCCCTTACCCAGTGAAGACACTCTAGAAATTCCGCTAGGCGCAAGTTTCCCTCAAAGGCCGGCAAGACAGTGGACAGAGGCCCAGCAAATAACTAAACTGGAATAACCACATTGGACTAAGGAGAGATTATGGCAAAGTGTGGTGTTCACTAATCTGCCTGGATTGCTATTAACCTTACTAGCGGTAATCCAGAGAGTGACTCAGGGTTAATTTCCTGTTCCTAAATCGGAAACCCAGAGCCACACTCAGGGTTACTGAAGGAGGATTTGGAGGGGGCCCAGTGCTGCCGAGTTTGCCTTGGCCCCCTCAGCACACCATTCCTCTTCCTTCCTACTCCCCATCTTCCTCTTCCCATCCTCCTACTCCCTCCTCTTCCCCATCCTTTTCCTCTCTCCTTCCCCCTTCCCCCCTCTCACCTCTTCTTATTAGCCTCTGTCACAAGCTCGTCACGTCATTAGCATATGCCGGTTCCATAGAAAGGCATACGACACCCTGCAGGGCTCCGATCAGCAGCAAGAGCTGATCGGAGGCTAATAAGAAGAGGTGAGAGGAGGAAGGAGGGAGGATAAGGAGGGAAGAGGAGGATGGGGGGGAGAGGAGGGAAGAGGGGGAAAAGGAGGATTAGGGGGAAGTGGAGGGTGAGAGGGGAAGAGAAGGGTGAGGGGAAAGAGGAGGATGATGGGGAAGGGGGGAAGAGGAGGATGGGGAAGAGGGGGATGAGGCGGGAAGAGGAGGATGAGGGGGAAGAGGAGGATGAGGGGGGAAAAGAGGAGGATGAGGGGGTGGAGGATAAGGGGAAATGGGATCAGATAAGGGAGGAGAGGGGGGAAATGGAGGGGTGGTTAAGGGGCAAGAGGGGGGAAATGGAGGAGGAGGATAAGGGCAAAGGGAGGAGGAGAGGGGAAAGGGGTAATGGGGTCAAAAGGCGGTATGATTATGTCAGTATTTTAACATTCTAAATACTGACATAATCATACCGCCAGGAAGGTTAAATTTGATTTATAAAGATAGAATGATCACACTTCTCATAGCTCATGAACACTGCCTGGGCTCACAGCATAGCATCTGAGAAACTTGAGGCTATTTGGACAGAGTGCCATGGCCAAAGAAGTTTATAGCATTGGACTGTGGTTGAATCATTGAGACGACTGTATACTTTGCAGCAAAATGTTCTAGCACTATATAATATTTGTATCATAGTTTGAGGAATGGGTGATCTGAGCAAGCGGGTCGAGAAAACTCTAGGTCCAGTGGTTGGAGAACTTACACATGGGCATCTTAGTAGAGGGTTAAATGTGGTTCGGGTCCCTAGGTGTAGGTTTTTTGGTGGGGTATTATTTAATTGATTTTAGGTAATAATATATAACCGATTGTTTATCAGGTGTTTCTTCCTCAGTAGGGGGGATTTGTAGAAAAATGGGTACCTGGTTGAGAAAGGGTCAGAGTTTATATGTTACCAGGTTATGGTTATGTTTGTTATGTCTTTTTTCCCTTCTTATTTCAGTTCCAGATTCCAGGCTACTTGATGAAATCCTTCCGCCGCCTTCAGGGCCAGTTCCAAATGCCGTCAGATCTCAAGTCCATATGGCAGTATGGGGTGATAGAGATATTAACTGGGATTGGCAGAGCTTCTTCATACCTACAGAGGTACCATGACAGACACCTCTTTTGTTTTTGTTTCACATAATGTTAGGGGTTTTAACTCTCAGTTTAGGAGGCGCAAGGCTTTTTTGTCCTATAAACGCTTACATCCGGATATGATTTTTCTACAGGAAACACATTTCATGCATAATAGACTCCCCAAATTTTTGCATAACACATACCCCGTTTTTGTAGCTACAACCCAACCTACCAAGAAGGCGGGAGTGGTTATTTTATTACATAAAATTTTTCCATGTATTATTGAGCACAAGAAAAAAGACTCAGAGCGCAATTTTGTGGTTTTGATTGGTACACTTATGGGTACGAGACTATCTTTGGTATAATTTTACTACAAAACTACTACCCCACATAAATCATTTATTGCTCTTCTCAAATACCTAAAGTCAGCGGATCTAGGGAGGATTGTGCTGGGGGAGATCTTAACCTGGTCTTAGAACCTAATTTAGACAGATCAGGTCAGGACAGGAGTGGTAAATACTCAAACAAATTGAAGCAGATTAACTCGTTACTCAATGACCTGCATGGAGATGCATGGAGACAGCTACATCAGAGTGAGAGGGGATATACCTTTCATTTGTCAGTACATGGCAAGTATTCCCGAATAGATACCATTATGACAGACTTATCACTTTCAGTTAATATTGATAAGGCAGATATCCATCCATGCCCGTGGTCTAACCATTCCCAGGTTAGTGTTTCAGTAGATATGGGCCAGAAAAGTAAACCTCCTTACACTTGGAGACTCAATGAAAATTTTTTATCAAACCCAAATGTCGCAGGATAAATAGCTTATGATCTTGAGCTATTTTTCTCAACCAATATCAACCAGGAATCAGACATGGGATGGATCTGGGTGGCTCACAAGGCCTTTATCATGGGCTCTCTTATAAAAATCGCTTAGACACAAAAGACAAACAAAATGAGAGAGGAGTCCCAGAGGAAGGACTTGATAGATCTAGAAATATTGAAAATAGATACAGTTAGATTAGAGCTGGATTTATTATTGTCTAATCATATTGAAAAAATGACCAGATGGACAAATCACAAGTTTTATGCCAAGGCTAATAAACCGGGCAACTTACTAGCCAGGAAACTCAGAAGCAAAATTTCTCTGTCAAAAATGTTTGAATCAGAACTTCTGCAGGTGATATCACAGCTAGCTCTAATAAGATACAAAAAACCTTCTTGAACTTTTTCCAGAAGATATATTCATCCTGTCCGCACCAGCATCAGCAGGAGCAACTGAGATTTGCCTTTCTTGGCTCATGTAATTTGCCCACTCTGTCATAGGAGGAAGGGGATCTCCTTAACTCTAAGGTTACGGAAACAGAGGTTATGAAGACTATTAATAGCTTGATGGGTGGGAAGGCCCCGGGCCTGGATGGATTCACCAACTTAGATTTTAAGAAATATATTGACATTGTCTCCCATCATTTAACAAATCTTTTTAATGAAATTTTAGAAGGTCACCAAATGCCCCAAGAAATAAATCAGGCTGATATGATATTTTTCCCCAAAGAAGGTTGGGATTCCATAGAAGTTAAAAATGATCGTCCAATATCACTCCTAAATGCAGATATCAAAATTTTAGCAAAGCTTATTACCAATAGAATCTCCCAGTTCCTTCCCAGACTCATTCATATAGACCAAGTGGGCTTTGTCCCTCACAAACAGGGGATAACATTAGGCACACGTTGAGTTTAATATCCCAAAACCGTATCCCAACCTGTTTATTGGCCTTAGATATAGAAAAGGCTTTTAGAATGGCCTTATCTTAAAGTGGTTCTATTCAAATTTGGCTTTGGGGGGAAATTAATGCACCTGATTGAGAAATACTATAGATCTCCCAAAGCATGGTTGAAATTACCAGGCGAATCCACGGTGCAAATTGAGGTACAACAGTGCACCAGACAGGGATGTCCCCTCTCACCCTTACTCTTCGCATTAGCAATATAGCCACTTGCTCAGTCTATACATTCAAATCAAGATATCCATGGGATTCTCTTTGCTGATGACTTCCTAGGGTCATTCACAAATCCTGCCACCTCAATTCCTGAACTACTACGAATTCTTACTCATTTTGGAAACCTCTCTGGACTCAAAAAAAAGGTTGCTAAGATGGAAGCATTAGGTATTGCACTCTCTCAACCAGAGATTCAATATCTTAAGCAAAACTTTGATTTTTCATGGCCTAAATCACATATTAAGTATTTAGGGGTTAATATAACCAATTAAGTGACAGATCTATATAAAGCTAATTATATATCTTTGTACAAAGAAATGATGCTGGATTTGCAGAGATCGTCGAAAGGGAGAATTTCATCGTTAGGCAGGATAAATGCGGTTAAAATGATTATTCTTCCCCGGCTTTTATATTTATTTTGCACGCTTCCGATTCCAATTGTTTGTAGGAATCTCGAGAGGTTTCAAAATCATGTTTTTAAATGTATATAGAACTACAAATCCTTGAGGATTTCAAAATCTAATATGTATAAAGATAGAACAAAAGGGGGGCTCTTGTGTCCCAACTTTAAATTGTACTATAAAGCAGTACAGCTTTCGTTTATTCCCCTAGCGCACTCCTCTCAACACCATCCCCTGTGGGTCATTATAGAAAAAATACACATGCCCCCATATTCATGGCACAACATTATCTGGCTTCCAAGCCAAGTATTATCCTTGGGAGCATAATTAACCCATTTATCAAACACTCATTGGTGGTATGGGCATAGGCGATCCAAAATTATCATTTAGCCCCAAAACTACCTAGTATATCCCCTATTATACCCAATCCATTACTAACTATTCAGCTAACTCCAACTTCAAGAAACAGGTGGAGTTCCCGGAACTACTGACTTTTGGGGTCTGGTATCAAAATTGCGCAGTGGTTACTTTTGAATATATGAGAGACAAATATAACCTACATTTGGTAGAGCATTACACCTACTGCAGATTCAGGCATTTTGTGTGTTCCACTATAAATTATTTGGGAGTCCCGGAAACCAACTGGCTCGCTAGACTTTGCAGGGATCTTCCACTGTCGATTAAGGTTATAAGCTTATTATATGATACCTTCAATGAGACTTCGCAGTCACAAAAACCAAAATATATGCAATTATGGGAAGAGGATTTGGGATACACACTAGACCAAAAAGATTGGGAGCAGAATTTAGGCAGTCTTACAAGAGGATCTCTAAACTATAGTATGTTGGAGACTTCAATAAAGGTCCTGCACAGAATCTATCACACGCCAGTTAAACTCTTTGAATGGGGATTAGCCCGAGACTCTAAATGCTTTAGAGATTGCGGGGATTCGGGTACATTTTTGCACATATGTAGGGTGTGTCCTGGGATGCAATGTCTTTGGACAGAGGTATTTCAATTGGCTTCAAAAATCTTTAAAACTAAAATGTACAGGTCCATTGAGGTTTGCCTTTTAGGCCTTTCAAGCTCATTTCTAACATCCCATCAGAATCAACTGATACAGTTTCTGATACTGGCCACAAAAATCCTCAAATTTGAGTTTGCAGGCAGTTAAAAACAAATTAAGTTTAATTCTAATGAGCGAATAACCCATTTATTGGAGGACTCAGTTAGTAAGTTTATGGACATTTGGGCTCCATGGCTAATGGAACCCGATAGTATTTAGCTGGAGTCCAATGCGAGCGGTTGATTTGTGGGTAGTCCCCTAGTGAAAGGGTCTGGGGGAGTGGATGTCCTTGGAGGAGGTGGACAGAGGTAAGTAGCATTTGACCTTATTTAGTCACCCTCGGTGAACAAACTGTTTTATGATTTCATGCCCTCCTCCCCCCACTCCCCAATTGATGATTTGACTGTATCATTGTTACATGTTTGAAAGATTATAATATATTAAAAAACACAAAGATAGGCTTTGGTAAATGGCTCATCTGGGAAGGTCTCCTGTGTCTAACAGTTTGATACTCCGGGATTTTGAGACCAGATAATAAGCACAGTTTATTAGATAATGTTTTATATGTGAAGGATGTATCTACCTGACATGAAAGCTTATACACTGTAATGTGATTTGGCAATGAATAATACAAATTACTTACTTACTAGTGGTTGTTTTATCATCCCATAGAAACAGATCTACTATACATGCCATCTATGGTATTATTTATGGTACTGGATTGCTAATTATCAGCCCTATTAAATTGAGGCAACATGTTAAAACGTAGCTCGTAACTCCGACGGACGAGAATAGGCTACGTGCTGAGCAACGTTGAACTTCACGCAGATAAATCCTTTGATCTGACAAGCCTGCAAACGCTACTTGTTCCATTAAGCTATTAAATTGCAACGTGGTCATTCGCGAGCAAATGGAGCCCAAAGGCCAACGTGTGCTCTAGAGAAGGGGTCCCCAAGCCCCGGCCGCGGCCCAACAGCAAAAGTGCTTTGTATAGTGACTTTTTTGTGTGGAAGCCCGGCCTGCACCCAGACATTGTGCTGCCTGTCAGATACTTCTGCATCCAGGGGGGTGAGCAGCGATGGCCAAAACCTCACACACACCCTCCAGGCTGAGTACCAGGGAGGAGTCAGCACTTACCCATGTCCCTGAGCCTCTGCATGCAGCATTTACCCGGGAGTGTGTGAGGTTCTGCCCATCGCTGCTCACCTCCTGGATGTAGAAGTATCTGACAGGCAGCACAATGTCTGGGTGCAGGCCAGGCCCCCACACCAGGCTCCTGTCTGCACTCACATCACCAGCACTCACACTCACCAGGACAAACAGATAGACAGGCCACTAGGAGCCAGGCATGCAGTGACACACAGGCCATGTGTACCCCCAGCACTTACACTGAGCCTCCCCCAGCACTGCCTGCCCTGGGCTGCTGGACTAATCTGTAACATTTGTTTCTTTTACATCTTCCACAGAGTTATTGTGTTAACTCAAAGGGTGCTGGCTGTAACTGTGAGACATGTACACTGCCATTGTGTGTCTGAGTAGTGAGTGTGTCTGAAAGTGTCAGAAGTCCCTGCTGGTTTGTTTGAGAGGACAGCGGACCATGCGAGCTTAAACCCCTGTCCTAAGCATCTCTGTGAAGCAGAACAGTAGTAAATGTGCATTCTAGACATCAGTGGTCATTTAGAAATCCCTCCGCTCAGCAGCTCTGATCAGCTGACCAGGGGGGAGAGAGCTAGGTGGCATACAGCTCCAGCGCCATCTACTGGCCAGCAGCGCTGCCTGGCGCATTACTGATACACAAGGTTCACCAAGGAGAGAGGCTGTAGAGCTTGGTAGCACATGTAATGTGTGTATATATGTGTGTGTGTGTATATGTGTTTGGGAATGTGTGTGTATATGTGTGTAAAGTAAATTTATGTGTGTGTGGAGTGTATGTGTGGTGTGTGTATGTGTGTGTGTTGTGGGTATGTCTGTGTCTAGTGCTGTATGTGTATATATGTGTGTGTATATATGTGTGTGGTGTGTGTGTGATGGTTTGGTGTGTGTTTATCTGTGTTTATATGTGTGTGTATATATATGTGTGGTGTGTGTATATGTGTGTGTATATGTATGTGGTGTTTGTTTATATGTGTGTATATATGTGTGTGGTGTGTATATATATATGCGTGTGGTGTGTGTATATATGTGTGTGGTGTGTGTATATGTGTGTGTATATGTGTGTGGTGTATGTTTATATGTGTGTGGTGTGCGTATATATGTGTGTGGTGTGTGTATATGTGTGGTGTGTGTGAATATGTGTGTGTATATGTGTGTGGTGTGTGTTTATATGTGTGTGGTGTGTGTATATATGTGTGTGGGTGGGTGAATATAAGTGTGTGGGTGTGTGTATATGCTCCCAACCCCCCCGCCCGCTTCCCCGGGCCATGAAAAAATAAATTCAATTGAAACGGTCCCTGGTGCAAGATAGGTTGAGGATCACTTTTTAATAGGTTGTTTAGGGTATTCTCACACCTCTCATTTGTTTCCATTACTAGAGCTGTAGGATAAACATAAATCACACAAGATGTATCATGGTATCTCGGTGTGCTGAGTACCCGCTGGCACATTGATACATTACCATGCAAAAAATCATACCTTCTATTTATGTAAATTGTAGGTCATGTTCAGACCCTTCAAAATACAGCTAATTTTGCTTTCATTAATCTCATCCTAAGTAAAAAATAATATAGTGTTTGAGAGAACCAAATATTTGTTTTTGTGAAAGGTCAAAAACAAAAATGTAGAAAAACATCTTGAAATATAAAGCTGTATCAGGAACATAATGCAGCTGTATAACATTAACTAGGGCATCTAGTTTATCATGAAAGGTATTGTTGGGGGAGATGCATTCACCTTCAAACAGATATCGGGTTTAGCAGCCTGAAATTGCCTTCAGTCTATTTTATTCTGCATAAAAGCATCCAAACTCTTTATTTTATTTCTGAAAAGAATGTATATTTCGGTTTTCAACATATAAACCATCAGCAGATAATCGTTTGTAGCACTTCATATTATTAGAGCTGTATTGTCTGCTAAGTAGCTATTACAGGTGTTCTAAGGACTTTTATAGAAAATGATCAACCTTGTTTAGAAGCAAATGCTTATAAAATATGTAATGCTAATCGGTGTCTACAGTTTAGATAAATGAGCACATACCTCTTAGTTCTTGGAGTTCAGATGGGGATAGCAGCCATTATAAAGTAATTTAGGTATATAGCACCATACCATAAATTTATTTTATATAAATATATGTGTATAAAAACAATAAAATGGTTTTAAACAATGCCAATTACATAATCATTTAGTGGCTAAATTTCTACTTTCTCTCTTGTGTTTTTAATCCCACTATTAATACTTCTTTGCTTGCATCTCTCTTTTACTTTGTACCTCTTCACCTCCTTTTTGTGACTTACTTCCCTTCTTACAGTTTTGCCTCTTTTAGCCACCTCTCATCTCTTTTTATTTCTGACACAAAACTCTCCCAACTTTCAACGTTCATTCATATCCATTTTTAACCATAAGCACTAACAGCTCACATTCCCATACCCCTCTCTATTCTTTTAACACCTCTCACTCTTTTTCACATTTCACTGTCCTTCTATTTTACTTCATGAAAAAGATGGTAATAGTGTAGTGTGGTGGGCTCCCTGTGCCCCCCTCAGCTGCAGCAGTAACCCTCTCCCACGCACATATATTAAAGACATATCCAAGTTTCCTGGGTTATTAGATCTTTGCACTATTTATGCAAAAATCATTATTTATGTATGCAGCACATTTCATAAAAGATTTCATGTTGCCCATGCCCTTCACACACTACATATCCCAGGCTGCTTTGCAGCACAAACAGGAACCCCGAAGTTTGTTAAAATGTATCAGCTGCAGTGCCCGATTGGCCAAAATGAATTTTTTAATATTATGGAAATTTAGGCTTGGTTTGGGGGCATTTTGATAACTTCAAGGTAAGTGTTTAAATGTTTATTTTAATATTTTTTCATGCAAATAATGTTTTCATACACTATTATTAATTATCCTTTATCAGAGGCACTCCTAATCCAGCAAACTTAGATATGCCTTTAATGTGGTTCATTGGTGGTTCAGCGGTACTGCTAACCCTCTCCTGCTGGTGCTTTTTGGCAGGGAACATTCATTCGGCATTCCCTGTCCTGGAGAGAAGATGCACTGGCAAAGGATAGAGGACTGGTGTAACACCAATTAATCCCACCTAGATTCCCCTTAACAAACTTATATTAAGGTAGGGTGCTGGTGCTGCTTTGGAGGCCGCAGCGGCCACAGGAGGTAACTACACTACAGAAATAGAGAGAGAGAAAAAGAGATGTATAAAAATGTACACCCTTATTAAATTGCAATTCAGCAAATTCTAAAGGGCTCTATATAAGCACATAGCATATGTTTTTTACAGAAGTTTTTAGTTAGTGAACTTTTATGCAAAAGCAAGGTCTTTACCAACTAAAAACTTCTGTAATAGAGCCCTTTAGAATTTGCAGAGTTGCAATTTAATAAGGGTTTTAGTATATAAATGTGTGTAAGAAAATAAATAAATATATATATATATATATATATATATATATATATATATATATATATGACAATGAGGTGGGCCCACTCACTCAGGGTACAGTTTCTCAAGTTGCACATTATATCATTGTATATTAAACTAGGACACAATGAATCGGGAATGCTAAGCAAGTCTTTTCTGGACAGGGAAATCAGCATCCCTCAGAGGTACATTTCAGTCAAAAATAAACATTGTCAACGTGTTACTGATCTCCCTAGGCTCAGTCAGCAAAGTTCACATGTCTGATTACTCAAACATAATGACATATAAAAAAGTGAGATGCACTCATGAGAACAGACACAGTGACATAGGTGAGGCCTTTCACCCCTCTATTTTATTTGTGTATGTGTTTCATAATGACAACAATATCAAAGGAGTTAAACATCCTAAACTATAGCATGTTTTAGTGTCACTTTTATGGTGCCAAAAGTTATTTTATTATCATATCTACAATGATATAAATGGCTTGATATATCCTGACATGCTGTTTAAAATCATGTTATGTGCATTAAGAAAATAATAACATTTGGCAAGTTACAAAACTTATTTAAGTTTTACACATAATTATGAACTATACTATACACTGAGCTTTGTGGCAGAAACTTTGACCACCTCTTTTTAAACTCAGCTGGACAAATGTTGGTTACTAACATAATTCTTGTGATGAATGCTATGTATAAACAAACATCAAAACATTTGTTGTAGTTTACATTATAGTTACATAGTAACTGAGGTTGAAAAAAGACGTTTAGTCCATCAAGTTAACCCTTTTTAGATCTGCTCTGATCTTTGTAATATGCGGATTCATTATTAATTGATAATTGATCCAGCGAAAAGCAAACAGAAAAAGACCCCCCTGAAACATTGTCAATTGTCTCAAAAAGGGAGAAAAAATAAAATTCCTTCCTGACCCCAAATACTGGCAATCATTCTCTAGTTATCCAGGATAACCCTGAATGCCCTTTTTATTCAAAAATGTATTCAAGCCCTTTTTAAAGTTATATATCGAATCCGCTTTCACCACCTCCTTTGGTAGAGAATTCCACAGATTAACCACCCTTAGGGCCTCATTCAATTGCGATGTGGGCAATTGAATAGGGCCCTAAAGAAGCACATAGCATATTTTTATTAAAAAAGTTTTTAGTTAGTGAAAACATTTCTTTTGGATAGATGCTTGCTAACTAAAAACTTCTTTAAAAAATATATGTTATGTGCTTATTTAGGGCCCTATTCAATTGGCCAAATTGCAATTGAATGAGGGCCTTACTGTGAAGAACCGCTTCCATTCTTTACTTCTAACCTCAAAAGACGTCCTCTTGTCAGTTGAAAACTTCTTAGCACAAAAAGTTAATTTGACAAAGCCTTATATTGACCCTGGATATATATTTGTCTAAGGTAATCATGTGCCCTCTTAGATGTCTTTTTTCTAGAGAAAATACATTTAATTTAGTTAGTCTTTCTTCATAACTTAGCCCCTTCATTCCCCTTATTAGTTTTGTTGTCCTTCTCTGTACTTTTTCCAGTTCTAAAATCGCCTTTTTTTGAAGTGGTGCCCAAAATTGTACTCCATATTCTAAATAAGGGTGTACTAGAGATTTGTATAGTGACATAATTATATTTGCTTCCCTTGCTACCATACCCTTCTTAATACATGCTAATATTGTATTTGCCTTTGCAGCTGCTGCTTGGCATTGAGCACTGTTACCTAGGTGGTTGTCCACAATCACTCCCAAATCTCTTTCAATATATGATACACCTAAATTTGGTCCATTAAGATTATAAATGGCATGGCGATTTTTCCTTCATAAATGCATAACTTTACATTTTTTTTGTATTAAAATCTCATCTGCCATTTAGATGCCCATAGATTTAATTTATCCAGATCGTGTTGGAGGGAAAGTACATCATTTTCTGATTTAATTACCTTACACAACTTTGTGTCATCTGCAAAAATGGAGACACTACTTTCTAGTCCGACTTCTGAGTCATTAATAAATATGTTAAAAATAAGATGACCTAATACTGAACCCTAAGGAACCTCACTTACCACATTAATCTAATCAAAGTATGTTCCAATTAGAACAATTCATGTATTCCTTAGTTTGCACAATAGTCTTCTATGCGGCACTTTATGAACAGCCTTTGCAAAATACAAGAAGACTACATACTCTGAATTGCCTTGATCCAAGTTCTTACTAACCTCCTCATAGAAACTAATTAGATTTGTTTTACATGACGTATCCTTTATAAATTCATGTTGACTCCTACTTATAATATTGTTAAAATATACGTATTCTTGTTTACTGTCCCTTATTAACCTTTCTAAAAGCTTTCCCACTACAGAAGTGGTGCTTATAGGTCTATAATTCACTGGATTTGCTCTTGCTCCCTTCTTAAATATAGGTTTCACATCTGCTTTTCTCCAGTTATCTGGCACCTTGTGGTGATTGAGTCTTGAAAAATTAGATATAATGGTTTGGCTATTACAGAACCCACTTCCGTCAGTACCCTTGGGTGTATTCCATCAGGACTTTATTTACATTTATTTTTTTCCAACCTCTTTTGGATTCCTCTTTTGGATTCCTTCAATTATGTGGTGAAAGTAATGTAGCTCCATTTTGTGTCGCAACCACTGAGATGCGGGTTTGCAATTGAATCAGGCTTCAAGTCTTTATACAGGAAAAAAAAAACTTATTTTGCTTCATCTGCCTTTTCCTGGTCACTATTTATCAGACAGCCTGCTTCACTTTATAATGTATCTATAGCTTCTATCCTGGCCTTCTTCCCATTAATATATTTAAATAAATAGAGTTAGGTACTCTCTTTGCAACTAACTTTCAATTTTCTATTTTAGATGAGTAGTCTGATTTGCAAGTGTTGTTCATTTTCTTGTTCTCACGTTAAGCAGTCTCTGTTCCCTTTTTTTGTATAATTTAAATGTTTTTTTTGCTCCATATCTTGATCTTTAAATAATTGTTAAGGCACATCGCATGTGATTTATTCCCTTTACTTTTATTTCCTTTACTTTTATTTCCATGTGGTATATGGTGATAAGTATGTATATTTAGTAAGAATTTGAATGTTGTCCATTTATATTCAGTATTTTTACTGTTCAGTTCTTTGTGTCAGTCTATATGTTGTATTGCTGTCCTTAGACCTTTAAAATCTGCACTTTTTAAATTAAGAGTTTTTGTTGACCCCTTATAGCTTTGCTTGTTTAAATTCAATTTCAAATTAGACTGTGTTTCCATCACTGTTTCCCAAAGGTTCCCCTATTTCAACGTTTGATACCATATCAATCTTATTTGTAATAACTAAATCCAAGATAGTCTCATTTTTAGTAGGCTCTTGTATAAACTGGGTCAGATAATGATCTCTGAGTGTACTCAAGAAACTTTGCTGAACTGCTGGTCTCATTCATCCAGTTTATTTCAGGGTAGTTAAAATCTCCCATTATTAGAATTTGATTATGCATTTCCATCTGTAAAAATAATTGCAGTTCCTCACTTTCAATTAAATTTGGAGGTTTATAGAATATGCCTACCAATATTCTTTTAAAATGTGTCCATCTGCTATTTAGCTCAACCCACTATCATCTTCTCTGACTGTATTCTCACCATGTTTCATTAAAGCCTATTAAGTCCCATTTCTCATTTACTGATAATAATTCTAACCCATTTTCCATGGTAAGCTTCTGACATTAAAGCATGCACTTAATGTTGTTATGAGTCTGCAGTTTTGAAGTGCTTGCCACTGTTTCTTAGTTACTTAGCAATACCTCCCTATTGCAAATACTAACTCTTCTGCCCTTCTCCTCCCCCATGACTAATTCATTCATTCCTGCATGTATTCCCTTCCTCCATCTACTAGTTTAAAAGCTCCCCCAGCCAATCTACCATCCTTTCGCCTAGCACAGCAGCTCCCTCATCATTAAGGTACAGTCCATCCCTGCTATAGACATTGTACCCAAGTGAGAAGTCAGCTCAGTGCTCTAAATATTAAAACCAGACTTTTTAGCCACACATTAACCTCCCTAAGCTCCTTCACCCTGGGCTAGCACGTGGCACTTGTAATATCTCTGAAAACACTACTTTGTAGGTCCTTGCCTTAAGCTTACTTCCTAGTTCTGTAAAATCATTCATTAGCACACTCCATCTTCCACTTACTTTGTCATTGATACTAGTTTGTACCAAGACCACTGGTTCCTTTCCAGTTCCTCGCAATAATTTAGCTGCATGATCCACAAAATGACGAACCCGAGCACGCGGGACACAGCAAACTGTTTGATTGCTGGGTTCTGGGTGACAAATCAAACTGTCTACCTTCCTAATGGTACAGTCCCTACCACCAAAACCTGTCTGTTGCTCTTCCTATTCTGCCCTCCCACTCCTCCAGTAGAACGGTTCTCCCAGCTGTTAGAGGGAACAGCTTTATCTGGCATTACCATTCCCGAATGAACATCCCCAACAGTTTAATCTGGCAAATCTATTGGTGCTTGCCAACTCATAACTGTCCGGCCTCCTGCTCCTGTTCCCTCTGATTACCCTTGTATCTGTAACCCATCTACCTCCCTGGATATCCTCGCTAGCCCCAACTCCATCCTCTTTTCTTGGACCAGCTAAACTGTGCTCAGCGAGCACCAACTCCCTTACAAGTGTAGCTATATCATGAAGTGTTGCAATTCTTCTCTCCAGTTCCCCAATTTGAGCTTCAAGAGAGGTAACATGCTCACACCTGTCACAGATGTATGGACTCTGGATGAGCTGTTAAAGTGCATACATATGGCAAGATGTACACCGAGTGAGGTTGCCACTGGCCTGATTATGTCATGATTATGGTTTACAAAAATATAATGAGAAAACAAATCAATATATTTGTATAAAGCTTGTTTTTCTGTACCTTAAAAAAAATTATCTGTTTTTCCTTTTTTTCCTCCAATCTACTTAACCCTTCCTTCTGGCTTCTTTCTTTTTCTGTCTACAATGTAACCCCTTTTATTTAAACTCCCACATTTATGACTGCACTTTTACTTGAACTGTTTGCAAGCTCACATGTTGGCTCCTTCCCCTGTTTAAATGAGATTATGACTACTCCCCTGTACAATTATCAGCACACACAGTAAAGAAACACCCTTTACTTTTTAGTAATAAAACACAGTTATAAACATATACATGCTAAAGAATGTATTATAATTTACCACAAAGGATACATACTTTTCCCTATAGCATTGTCACAGTGCCTGTGAGGTTTGCTGTCCTTCATAGACCTCCATAGTATAAGGAAATCCTAATACTGTGATAATGTCACCTTGGTGATCCATACTCCAATATATAAAGAGCAGAGATTTTTTTGTACTTTTATTAAAACGTCCAAAAATTACAAGGAAACAGCTAATTTCAGCACAAAACAAAAATCAACATAAACAGACTAGCTCACAGCTTAATACTCTAGATAGCCCTGAAAAACATTTCTCGTCTATCAGGTAAAACAATTTTCGTTTTACAGTCCACTTGTTGAATAGTCCTTTTTAACCGTGTCAAGTGTCTTTTCTCTTCAGGCAGTCTTCTTACAAATACACACATATGGGTGGGGTACTGGCCCGCCCACTCTCCAGGTAACCCAACCTCCAGGGACCCTTGACACCCTTTTTTTGGTGAAGGCTAGCAACACTTAACTATACAGAATTCTCTGTGGGGTATATGAGTTTTCTCTATAACGTTACCTTCTTTCTCCAGTCAATCTCCAGGCTTTTCTGCAAAAGCTGTTGTGGCACAAACTTTGCAGCAGCTCCTCTGCAAATCCTTTTATTTCAAATGGCTATAATACACTCAGACAGACTCTCTCTCTGGTCTTCCTCTTGAAAGCACCTTGCACCTTGTGAGTCTTTAGGTGCTCTCTCAAGCTCTGCAATCCAAAACTGGGACCTCCAGTAAACAATATTCTCTTCCAAATCTGATTTCCCAGTTCTCATAACTGTAGGCTAACACATAGCCAGCTGTCCTGTCTAGCTTGCACCCACTGTTGTCTCACAGTGCTTAGGCCAACAGACTCTCATGGCAGGGGGCCACTCCCCTTTCCCTGTGTGTGTCTTTTAAAAGGCTAACCACACCTGCAGCTTCATTTAGTCTCTTAACACTGCTCCAGGGAGTTGACTCTCTCTTCCCTGGAGAGAATTCTTCAATAATTTGTGTCTTGCACCATCCTCTGGGGGGGGGGGGGCTCTGTCACAATACACACAGAGAATTTCAAAGCAGCATAGAGCAACTAACTTTAAAATTACTCCTCATCAGCACATCTGGCTCAATCTGTTTGGCACCATTAATCTTCTGCATTTCATGCCAATTATAAAGACACAATATGCTTGTTTTGCACAGCAGAAAACTTGTGGAAATTGTTTTCAAAATGTGTGCTGTTATACGTAGAACAACCATCCTGCATAAGACAATAAAGACTTGGAGCCTGATTCAATTGCAAACCCGCATCTCGCAGGATACAGGCCGTATGTCTGTGGATGTCCTGCTGGCTTCCGTACATCTCCAATTCTGGTGCTATTCAATTGAAGGAACTGAAAGCCAACTCCATAAACCATGCACTCATCCGTAGCAGTTCAGGGCGTGAATATGACCAATTAAGCAAGACCGTAACCTCCCATTTTGAAACAGCCAATAGAAAATGAGACTGCCATCATTATGGAAGTAAACCATGGAGGTTACATGTCAATCAATTAAGTTTGGGGGTCCCATATGCGATCAGACTCGCAAACCCTCAAAAAACAAAATAAGAAACATGAATGCCAATACTGTTTTAGTGCATATGGGTGGCCTGATATATATTAACTTATTGATTCCCGAGATTGATATAACCCCAAAATTAAACATTAAAATAAATACATTTTTGCTGCCAATTTGAGAGCTTAAGACTGTTGTGCAATTAATTTCTAATGTCTTTCCTCCCTTTCCCCGTCATTTACAGTGCAACATTATTTTTTTATTTTCCTTTACAGTGCTACGATCAGTTGTTTAACCCCCTTGCGGGTCCTCTCTAGCACTCGTAGGATTTTTGCCTACATTTGTCGTTTACGTGTGTGAAAACATTTGCGGGCTTGGGGTATTGGAGCAATTGAATAGCGATTTGCCATTTTAGCCAATTTAAAAATCAAAGGCTTCGGGTATGCTGTAGGTTCCGGGTTTAACCATCGCAGAGTTTTCAAGCCTGTAATCTGTAAATCATTTGGAGCCCGCAAAACAACACTAAATAAACCTACAGCCTCACTTACGGGCTTCAGTAACTTACGATTGCTCAATTGAATCGGGCCTTTGATGTTTTACTTTGTAAAAAATATTTTTTATTATCACTCCTTCAAAAGATGCTCTTATATTTTCTTCTAGAAACAACTGCAGTTTACTTGAATACACATAGATAAATATTTTACAAAAATATTTTATTATCCTTTATTTGTAGCATGTCAACATTTTCTGTAGTGCCATACAAGGGTTAAGTATATATTAAAATGCAATATTAAAAACATGGCAAAAAAATGGAGGGCCTGGTCTAAAATCTTGTGTGGAAATTGCTTACTTCCCCCAAAGCACCTTACAACATTTAAAACCTGCACATTTACTATCTAAAGGGAATGGTCTCATCTCATGCTCTCATTTCTCTCTCTTCCTGTTCTATCTTTCCCTATTACCTGTTTCCATTTTATTTCAGTGTTAATTTAAACCTGCAACTAGGCCTACTGAAACTGAGATTCTGAGAACATTCTACACACCAGCAGTGCTAAGTGAAACCTGACAACAGAAAAGAAACAGACTTCCACTGGAACCGGTCGACCTTATATATATCATTATTTCTAGTATGTAATAAATATCACAATCCAATTAATCCAAAAATATATATCTTTATTGGTACACAATATAAAATTGTTAAAACAAGTAGTTTAGAATAGAAAAAGCCACTCCTGATTTCAGAGCTTACCCGAGTGTCTCACATCTCAAAAAGAGCATACATTAATCAATACTTCAAATATCATTGTCACATGCTGGAAATACCACAATAGCTGAAGGTGATTAACAGTGTAAAGTTAAGTTACAGTGCCAAAAGAACTATTAAAGTTACCCTATCTAAGTTGCAGTAATGGAGCCCCCACTTTCTCCTTATATGTGCAAAAAAGAATCTAAACCCTCATACAAAGCTAAACCTTCTCTAAGAGAAGAAACACCTGTTAGTATGTGGAGGTATTGGGGATTGCCACAAGTCCCCCTTACCTCAGAAATGCAAAAAATAATCTAGACTACTCTGAATATGGAACAACTACCAGAAAATCATGGAACAGCATCAATGTGATAGTACAGCTTATACATAAATACATATCAATCATCAATGATGTCAATAAAGGTTTGTACTCAATATGCTTGGATACACTGGGGTATCTCATGGAAAGTGAATCACCAGCCTCTATAGACCATTAGAGTAAGTCCCATGTCATTTGTATGTCAGTGTTTACAGCGTGTAAATCGCTCATTTGATTCTTGGACCACTTCTGGTTCAGCACGGTGACGTCACTTCTCTGGCAAACAGGAGTAGAGGGCCGACGCAATCTTTTCGCCTTGGGCTTCTCTTTGCCTTGGGTCCTGCAAGGTATATGATAATCAGTAAAGGCATAAATAAATCCCAAAGTCTCCTATAAATAAATATATGTTAATATAGACTTTTAAAAAATATTTTAATCCTTTAAATATATAAGTTAAAATATTTGTATTACAAGTGGAATTATAATGTATAAATGGGATATCTTTCTATTAAGGATCCTATCATTACTTGATGTGTATTCATATACATCCTATATCGTTATTAAGGTCCTAACAAAAACATAATTTTAATTAAATCCATGTGTACTTCTCAGAATCCAGCTTCAAAATTCGGAAATTCCATTAATAAAGATATAACAAAATCTTCTTAAATGACAACGATCTTCTTAAATGATATTACAATTTATGTATAAGATCTAGATCAATAATTGATTGCTTAGTAAGGATTCATATATGTTAATTTGTTGACTGCAGGTCCTGTAAGGTATATATTACAGAGTAATTCAAGTGATTTGTATCAGGTACATGACAACAAGATGTAGTTGGCAAACTCTATCAAATATTCCAAAGGTTAAAAGATTTCAGCAAATTGTAATAACTATTTCATCATACCCAGATTGCTCTAAATGTATCAAATAAAATCAAAATCAAACATCACACCTGTTTATACAAATCAGTGTCCATTTTAATGATAAGTTATTATCTCTTCTGTATTATCTCGTAAGATAGCTTCTCTATTGGATGTTGGCATAAATATACCTTGTTTCCCAAATCCAATAAAGAGGTACCCCATAACAAATGTTATAATTGTCAATAGACACAGAGTGCAACACCAGCACTATCAACCATATCTATTGGTATATAAGTTGTTATATATGTTCATTCATGTACACATAAGGGACCATAAAACACTCAATTAATTAGTTTAAAATCAAATATTCTGATTGATACACGAAAGTGAGTAATAGAGGAATATCATTTATCCATATGAAATTGTAAGACAATTCTTACAGAGAAACAGCAAAATCCACATTCAGGCCATACAGCATCAAGGTGTTTAATAGTGTGATGCATTTGCTCTCTGCTTTTAATAGTTCATCTTCAAGATTTCCACCTCTAATTCCCAAGTTAATCTGTTGCAATATTGTGCATTGTGCATTTCTTACACCGATGCTTCTGTAAATAGTGTCTCGCAACAGTCATAAGGGTTTTACCCTTCTCTTGATGCTTCTTGCTGTTCTTAATACTGTTGATATGTTCTCCTAATCTCTTACGTATTTCCCTAGAGGTCATTCCAATGTACCTCATGCCACATAAACATTCTAAACAGTATATAACATTTTTAGATCCACAATTGTAGAAACCCATGATGTTATGTTTTCTTCATGTCCTATCTTCCACTAAATCTGAGATTCTGAGTACACTCTACACACCAGCAGTGTTAATTTAAACCTGCAACCAGGCCTACTGAATATGGGATCCTGAGAACATCCTACACACCAGCAGTGCTAATTTAAACCTGCAAGCAGGCCTACTGAATATGAGATCCTGAGAACATCCTACACACCAGCAGTGCTAATTTAAACCTGCAACCAGGCCTACTGAATATGAGATCCTGAGAACATCCTACACACCAGCAGCGCTAATTTAAACCTGCAACCAGGCCTACTGAATCTGAGATCTTGAAAACATCATTACAAATTATTATTGTTTATTTGTAATGCGTCAACATATTCCATAACCCAAAGGCTAAAAAAATATGATACTGCATAAATCTATCTCCTTGATTTTTTCAGGTCTACTCCATCATCAACATAATATGAACAATGAGTCTGCTCATCTTTTCTATGGCAATGTGCTTCATAAAGCTATAGATCAATATCACGACTGCTGACACCTAACTCTAAGAAATATTATTTGTAAGCAGCATATCAGAGCTCTTAGGAAAGAACAAGATACAATAATCCAGAGTATTCAAATGATAGGGAATGTTGTAAATGCTGGGTAAACTCTGAAGATTTCTTTGATCTACTTTTGCACCAGATAGTATTAATAACAAAAGACTCTCGGTACAACAAATATCTCACACTAATTTTGAATGTAAGGGTCACGAAAAGTACTTTACATCCAGGATGAGGCATATTCTGTTTACACCAAGGACAGTGGTGGTCATCTTAATTATACACATTCAACACCACTTGAACACCATAGCTCTACCAGAATTAACTATTCCATATCCATCCATAAAATAATTGAGCCCCTTCCAAAGTTGAAACACCCTTTCAAACTTACATATAGAACTACTATGGTTTAAATGTAAAGTGTCCATTATTATATGGACCTATATGATAGAAGAAAATGGGATATTTCAAGCTACTATGCAAATGGAAAGCCCCTAGTAAATCCTGTTGTAGATTCATATAGTCAGTGGAGTAACCAATAACAAAGGGGGGGGAGGGATACCTTAGGTGTAGGCACCCGGGTGGGTTTCCTTAATGTGGTAAATATAGAGACAATATACAGTTTAATTCAAGCTTTGGGATTTGATACATGTGATGGTTTGAAGGGTCAAGTGGAAATAAATAAGCCACTGTTACAGTTAAGTGAAAGACACACTGATACCATAATAAACATAAACTTGCATCTCATTGAGTTAGTACACATCTTGATTGCTGGGGAAATTAACTCTACACCAGAAGAAGCTTAATTTGGTTTAGCTTGTACTCAGGCTCAAGCAGAATTGTCAGTTTTAACATTTTAATGCAGACATTATCCAGTGGCCATGTGCCTATAATGTTCTTCACTTCCAAACACAGATTGACAGACTTTGCGCTGAGCAATAGTAATGACTAGCATTGGGTGACTTCATCAAGTTAAATGCGTCCTCTCTTATTCTTATATCAGGACTTCAAACAGAGCTTCAGAAATTGGTATCCTCAGGAATACCGATCTCTGACATTCAAACCATGTTGGGCAAATTAAGGCACGGTATTCTTGTATTTTGCAAAAGGGAATGGACACAAATGGATCTGTCACTATGTGGCCAACACTTTGTTACTAAGACATATTTTGTTCTCCTGGTCAGTATCGGCAGGTGACTACATCATGTTGGCACAACAATTCCTAATGTGAGGTGATTGTTGAGACTGTTTTGCCTACCCATACTGTGCCATACATGGATTATTGCAGAATATGCTTAATTATTTTGCAGTAATTAAACAAAATTCAATGGTTTTCTGTTGAGAGGTCTATATTGTGGAGATAATCTGCACCTCTTAAATATATCAGGTGTTGCATTTAAGGTTTCAGTTACTACATATCACATATAAATCCTTCAATCTAGTAGTTTCTAGTGTTGTTTCTTGCAGTCAGTTATAAGTTAACTGGTAGTTGGAATATACAGATAGAATTACAGTATTTTAGGAAACTTGTAACAATATGTATAAAAGAGAATTAAGTGTTAACATGCAGCCTCATTAAATTGGGGCTACGTTGTAACATGTAACTCGTAACTCGAGATTTACGTGTTAAGGCTATTAAATTAGGCCCGCAGCGGGCTTTGCATGTTAACACGGAGGACGGCTGAGAATAGACTACGTGCTAAGCAAGGTTGTGCTTCGCACATGTAAATCTTTTGATCTGTCATGCCCATAACCGCTACTTGTTCAATTCAGCTATTAAATTGCAACTTGGTCACTTGTGAGCAAGCACGTAACACACAAATGGAGCCCAAAGGCCAATGTGTGCTCGAGAGCACCTGTAAGGGGGGTAAAGTCCAATATGTAGCACTTGTAATGCAAATAACAACACTCTACTGTAAATTTATTATAAGGGAAAGTGATGTTAGGTCTTAGAATTAATAGCACAACATTCTCAAGCCCGCAAATCGGCCGCCCAAAAAATCTTTATTTCATGATTATATTGTGTGTTATATTGATCCTTGCAATCAATGTTTTAAGACGTATACTGTGACTCGCATGTAATAGAATACCGTATTTACAGCTTTATTAATATTGCATCATATCTGGCCTGTGGGTACGATCGCAAACTGTAACTGAAACACGTAGGACTTTGAAATCTACTCTCCCCTTTTTCAGTAAAAAAATAAACATAAGACCTGTAATGTTATCTCGCAATTAGACTCCTCTACCACTGTTATCATGGGCTTCAAAATAAATTCTAAATCTTTCAAAAAGGATTTACTGTAGTGCAAAAAAACTAGTACAATGTATAGCCAAATTAAATAAACTTCCAATTAAGGTGACAGAGTCCCTTTAAAACAAATGTGTACTCAGCAAATGTTTTTCTTACTTTCAGCAGTTATTCAGAAGAAACCTTACAAATACTTGAATACAGACAAGCAACAAAATGTGAGGCAAATGCACCTTGCATGGGAGTTCGTAAATTTATACACACTGTGACAAGGATGGCCGTTTGCCACAGGAATTCTTTATGACAAAAGGTTCAGCAATACAGATTTTAGATGCAGAAGACTTGTTTATTAATATGTCTCAAACAAGGATTAGAAGTAGCAAAATGAAAATAAAAATCTACATATACGCTTCTTACTAGACGTGCAGGAACACCCTGAATACACCCGAGCAGCTTCTCTGCTCTGGAGAAATTATAATTCATAAAGAAAACACAGTCTCTTCTAGTGCCACCTTGTGGCCAGGATACAAACAGTGTCTTGTAGCGCCACCTTGTGGCCAGGATACAAACAGTGTCTTGTAGCTCCACCTTATGGCCAGGATACAAACAGTGTCTTATTATTAAAAGTCTTTACTCTGTAGACCGTCATCTTTAAACTTCATACCACAGGGTGGGGTTCTGGCCCGCCCTACTCTCCAGATACCCCAACCTCCAGGGACCCTTAACACCATCTTTTGGTGAAGGTTACAAATCTGTTTAACGACACAGACTTCTCCCTGGGGTTATCAGACTCTGCAATGGTACCTTTACATCCAGGATTTCCACAATTAGCCTGCAGGGCTGCCGTTGCTCCAACAGCAGCTTCACTTTGGTATCTGTGTGAGCAAACTATCACACAATCTCCTCTTATAGCAGTCCACCCAGCTGACAATGTTCTCTTGTTAGCTGCAACTCCCAGACTCCTCACTGGCATAGACCTTGTCTCTTTTTAGGCTACTCTGCCTGGGAATCCTCCTCAGTCTGTCATTAACTTACTTGGTGCCTTTTGTAGCTTCACCTCCTGATGGTGTAGTTGCTCTGACCGCTCTGTTAGTCCAACGACTTCAAGACAACACACACTTCTTTCTGTCATCCAAATCTGGCAGCCACAGTAAAACAAGATTTCCTCCAGGTTTGTTTTCCAAAGTTCAAACGGTAGATCCACACAGGATCAGCCAGCAAGCTCCTCTCTTGTGGCTTGCTCTGGCTGCTAGCAGCAGCAGTACAAAACTTAGGCCAGAGCCTATTCAGCCACCCCTTTCAGTGTCTGCTTTCCAGGCTTTAAAGAGAAACTGCACCTGCACCAATTAGTAGTTCTTCAGGGGTTAACTCCGTCACTCCTGTCAAGAACTCTTTACTCTTCTTTACTTGGCACCATCCTCTAGGGGGCAAACGACCTCAACACTTAAAACCACTCTTAAAATTGCAACATATTCTATTTTCTACTCGCAATCTGTTTATGAGTTACCCACCCACAATTACTATGGGCCAGCCACAGATGTAAATTAGGGCTTAGAACTCCATTGGTTTTAGTACAGCTTAAACACTATGGCCCTCATTCAATTGCGATTTGGCTAATTGAATAGTGCTCTAAATAAGCATATAACATATTTTTTTTAAATAAGTTTTTAGTTAGTGAAAACCTTGCTTTTGGATAGATGTTTACTAACTAAAAACTTCTTTAAAAAAATATGTTATGTGCTTATTTAGACCCCTATTCAATTGGCCAAATTGCAATTGAATGAGGGCCTATGAATGATAATTAATTAAAGTTACACAAAATTGATATTCTATTAGACCCATAGGTCTAGCTCTCAAATTAAGTCTGACCCGTAATTTCTGAAAAATTACGAGTAGTAAATAGGACTCTCAAAGGGTTTTAATGCCAGTTCTGATTGCTGTAGCAGCAACTAAACACACACCATTGTACTTTAAAATCAGGAGAAATCATGGAAAGACATTCAATTTAATTGCAGAACAGTCTCAAAGTACCAAATATGCAAGTAAAATATTTTATTTTTAACTGTTATTTATGTGTAAAATCGATCCAGGTGCTCAAGGGGTTAATACATATACATATATGCATATAATGAAACACACATGGATTAATCTAGATGCTTTAATGCATTGTCTAGAGTGCTAGAGGGCTAGCCCGATGGGCAAACATTACTTATTGGCTCTCATTAATGCTTAGTCTCCAATTGCAGTGACGTCTATATTCTGTTATTTACTGACATCACAATGTAATCATTGTCTATTGGCTGTGTCTAAGAAGTAAACTGCAGGCTTTGATTAATATTGTGAGCTCACATAATCATGCCCCTGAAATCTTACTTACGAAGGTACGGTTTATGTATGGAGGCTGAGAGACTTAAGTCAGGGGTTGCAGACAACAGAAGAGTCCAGAAGTTTAGAGAAAAAAACTCTTGCAGCCAAATTTATGCTTTAAAGTAAGTTACGCTGTCATAGGCCCCTGTTAAATTGCAGTAGCAGTTACAGAGCGATTAAATTGAACTAGCCCGCAACTACATGGCTGAAAGCCAAAACCGTAAACCATGCACCCGTAAGTAGCACTTCAGGGCAGGATCATGATAAATTAAGCAAGCCCATAACTACCTATTTAGAAACAGCCAATAGTAAATGAGACAGCCATCATGACGGTCATAATGGAGGTTAAACCACAATTAATTGGAAACGAAAAATGTTTTGCAGATTTGCGAGCTTGAGACTGTTGAGCAATTAATTCTGTCTTTCATCGCTTTCCCCATCTTCTAAAGTGCAGTATTGATTTTTTATTTGCTTTTACAGTGCTACGAACAGATGTTTAACCCCCTTGCGAGTCCTCTCTAGTACATATTGAGATTTTTGGTTACATTTGCCATTTACCGATGTGAAAGCAATTGCATGCTTGAGGAATTGTAGCAATTTTAGTGATTGCGGGCTTGACAGATCAAAGGCTTAGCTGGGTCAGAGTTACGATTTTGAGAACCGCAGTTGATTTTCAGCCTTTAACCCGCAAATAGATTGCTGGTAGCTACAAGAGGAAAATTTAATAGCAGTAACTTTTGCGGGCTACATTACAGGCTACAGTAACTATGATTTCGACAATTTAATAGGGGCCATAGAGTCCTTTTCTACTCCCTTTTCTATATCGCAAAGTTACACAGTCAAAAAGTGCAAAGTAAATATCCCTAGTTATTCTATTTACCCATCGCAGCATCATTGCAAGAGAACTTCCCCTGATAACTATGGAAAGCCAGAGAAGCAAGATATGGCAAACTTTCCAATTAATTTCCCCACATCAGGAATATTAAGAGTTGCTTGATCTCCAAAAAGCTATTCAATTCAAATAACTTAAAATTACTTGGCATATATTGCGAATAATCCAAAGCACTCGTAAAAACATAAAAATGCCTTTGCGACATCTTTACCTCTCCTCCACTAACTCTCTAATCGACCCAATTTGTATTTCATTTTTATTTTTTCTATATTTATTACAATACTGTCTTGATTATATAATATAGTATTGATATTATTAGGGCCTCATTCAAATATGATTTGGCCGATTGAATAGGGCTCTATATAAGCACATAGCATATTTTTTTACAGAAGTTTTTAGTTAGTGAACTTCTGTCCAAAAGCAAGGTCTTCACTAACTAAAAACTTCTGTAAAAAAAAATATGCTATGTGCTTATATAGAGCCCTATTCAATTGGCCAAATCACATTTGAATGAGGCCCTTAGTTAGGTATAATGTATTTTAAAAATATTATATATTCCTTTTTGCACTCTTTTTTGTTTTGTATTGAAGTGTAATTATTTATATGTGATTTTTTTATTTCTGCAGTAACTCTGACCTCTGCCATGTCATTTTGCTGTGTCATTTTAAGTTGTCATTACTATTGATCAGTTTAGATTTTTTTGTTGTAAATTTTATTTGATTTAGCCACATTCAGCAGTGCTCCAGTAACTGTCTATTTTTCTAGTTCTGTGCTTGCCATAACATTGATCTTGTTTCACTAACGCAACAATATTGTTCACATTAAACGTTCTGAACCATATATTCTCGGATGTGCAGCGGTAGGACTCTTTAATATTTAATGTACAATTGTCTGGCTTGCTGTGTGTGTTTTCAGCAGAGTTTGCAAATTGCAGAGCCATTTTTATTGATTTCATTGATTTCATGTGAAATGACTAGCGAGTGCTGACTACAAAAATGTGTGTTTTTATTTATAATGTTTATTATTCTTATACACAAAAGTGTGATCTAGGCTGATAAGTTAAAAGACCTCCGTACCAATTTTTTTTCCCTACATGGTTTTAGGTAATAAAATGGACAAGCTCATGTCAGAATGCAAACATATATAAATAAAAAAAAGACCAACAGCCTTATTAAATTGCGATTCGGCAAATTTAAAAGGGCTCTATTTAAGCACATAGCAATTTTTTTTTACAGACGTTTTTAGTTAGTGAAGATTCTGCTTTTGGATAGAAGGTCACTAACTAAGAACTTCTGTAAAAAGAATATGATGTGTGCTTAAATAGAGCCCTTTTAAATTTGCAGAATTGCAATTTAATAAGGCTGAAGATGTTTATGTTTTCTATGCAATTATATTACACTTTAAGTACACTTTAAGTAATCACAATTTCACTTATATTTAAAATAGTTTTACTAAAACATTATACAAAGTAAAAGCTGACAATCATATGGCAATGCTTTGTGAATGCAACCTACAGTAAGATCACATTTTAACTGAATTCATGTAGATGATATTTTTTTAAGAATTGCTACTTTTTAACTTATTGTAAAAACAGTCTGAAAGAGCTAAAAGTAACGAAGCAAAGGCTTAGGTTATCATTCTTATTTTCAAAATGATATAGTAGTAATTTAAATATTAGAAATTATTACGTAATAATATTAAAGTGCAGTCTAACAGTAATCATAAAGTCTTGCAAGCATACTTGAGACTGCCTTTTCAGGGACCACATTGCTGTAGACAGAAAATAAATTCCTCTAGAGTATGTGTCACCTTGTAATAGTTTTCTTGGATCCTTAATGGCAGTTGATAATATATATCAAATTGAAAGTACAGCTAACCAATGTATATTGATTATTCATAACAGACTGAAGATGGTAAACAGAATGAAACACAACATATTACCATAAGACAATTCGGTAGCAGTAGTTATTTCAAATAGACTCTAACAGAGCACAGTATACAAGTGCAATTGCACCTTACAGCGAGGCACAGTTCAAGCACAGCAGAGGCAGTATATAGTAATACTTTGAGATACAGTTCATAGATGTATTGTGCACCACTCAAGAGTATACACTTGCCTCCTCCGTAACAAGAGGTAGGTTACTTGCGTTTCTTCTTGTTGTATGTCCCAAGAATCCTCTGGTACTAGGTTGGTACTCTTATAAGAAGATGGATGATCCCAACAAGACTAGAAGAAGTCTAGATTGAGTTGCCGATGGTCCGTTTCACCCAATATTGCTTGGGCTTCCACCAGGGCTGTTAATCTCTAGTTTACCTAATTGTTATTATGTACTGAGTTTCATGGGAATTGTGGTAAGCTGAAACCCTTTTGGAACATCAACACAAAATAGTCAAAACTCCAGATGTCAAGCCTAGATATCTGTGTGGTCTTATAATTAGACGGGGTTGTTATAGTTGGGTTAAGTGATATAGGAGTCAGGCCAGGTGGTTATTTTATTTGAAATATTTTCCTACCATGGGAGCTACTGAATCTCAAAGGTGAATTAAATGAAGACCATGAAGCTATGATTAACCCCTGTACTATGCTAGTGCTTATGGACCTGATGGTATTCTATTATCATGAGGGTCCTTTTTGCACTTATGTTACCCTAATACTACTATGAGGGTCCATTATGGACCTTCATGGAACCTGTATCCACATTGGGGTCCATAATAAGCTGATAGTCCCTAACTAACTGCCTACACTAAACTAAATATAAAAAAACAAGAAAAACATACCTGACAAAAAATAATTACAGAAAATAAAAAAATAGTATTACAATAAAAAATATTACAAATAAAAATGTATATTACAATTAAAAAAATAATAAGATTAACAAAATGTAGCCCTGGATAAGTGAGCACATCCATGTTCATTGAAGAAACATGTTCGATTCTGTCCTTTTGGAAGACCCTTAATCCTTTCTGCAGCCCACTGAAAGGGCCTGTGCCTTAAAAATCCCACCACTCTATAAAGAGATTGGTGTTCCCCTTCCAGATTACATCTTTTTGATAGTACCCTAGCCTTATATACTCTTTTTATAATCTTCTGAATGACTAAAATATGTGCTAATCATATTTCAGCCAACCAGAATTGTGCATGTGAAGTGAATAACTGTGATTGGTTATTCAGAAACCAATATGGGTTAATAACCCCCCACTCCAAAGTACCAGGTGTTTTGAGGTTCCAAGGTCTTGTAGGTGGTAATGGGTAATAGGAGACTGTTTAGGGGGAGACCCAGGCAATACTTTGGCTCATAGCAGGTAGCAGGTCATAGGCAGAGGGGTTATTAATCCTGTTCACTCGTTTTTTTATCATTTAACCCCTTCCATGTCACTGGAAGAAGTATCCTACGGGTATACTTTAGGCGGCTGCAAACAAACGTTACAGCTAGAGAGATATGTGCAAAAGCCCCTGGGTACACCTCAGTAAGTTTTGCAGGACCCATGTAATAGCTCCACAAATTCGCTTGTAATTTCACCTGTAGCTACTTATCAGCTTTGCTGGAGTTCTTATGGGAGTCATGTAATTGAGACATTTATTGTTTAAAAATCAGAAATATTTAGATGATATAATAAAGCAATGGTTAATGCAAGGTAACTGTGTTTTGGCTTTTAATGGAATTATTTGAACACGTATTTGAACATAAACAACAGAAAATAGCTATATAGGGATCCTAAACTCCATACTCAGAAAACCAACCTGCTGTGCTATTTGTATAACTAATACTTTAATTTGCTAAAACATATACAAATCTATATAGATAATATTAATGATAAGGATGAACTCTGAAACTGTTAGTATGTATTGATATGAATTGCTATACAATATTCCATAAATTATGTTAGATGTAATCTTTGACTATATAGATGTATATAGCATTTTTGTAATGAATTATCTGTACAAAGTCATATTAAAACAATCTAAGAATTATTAGATAACAAATTTGAGTAATAACAAATTTGCAAAGCTCATACACACGGAAAATGATTTCAAACCTTTTTCCAACACAACACGTTTCAAGAACTAATTCTGCTAATCCTCTCACGCGGCACTTGACGATGCCCTGCTGATTTTATCTACACTTCTGGATATATATAGTCCTATAAGCCTACTTAAAAAAGAAAACCTTTGAGATTTGAAAGCTGCTTACGTCATATACTGTATGAGAAACCTTGATTCTAGCCCTCAAAGGTATCAACAACTGCAATCTGCTTGCACTGAATGTGAAAAAATAAACTTTTGCAAGAGCTTCTTTAAACTATAGATGCAGAAAATCTTATAAAAGCATAACAATATTTAATAATATGCACTTTAAAGTACCAGTAATTGATCTTTGTATTTAGCATGTAACATAAAAATCAGTCCCAGCCCAGGCTTCTTGAGAACTGCAAGGGATCCTACCGTATGCTTGTGCAAGACAAAAAGGAAAGAGGACATCACCTAATAGGTATTCACAGCACCGATATAGATCAATGAGCAGTATATGGAAAAGTATTAAAGAATTATTTTATTTGAAAAATGCATTCAAATGTAATTTACTTACCAACTAACCAAAACAGGTCCTACTCAAGGGGAAGGAATATGGTACTCTGTTGAAAAATGACATGCTCCACATCTAAAACAAAAAAGAAAGGTAAGTATTGTGAAAAAGAATCAGAACAATATTCAAAATAACACAAGTTGAATAAATCCCCTTTCTGTAATATATCTTCCCACTAGGGTCACTAACAAAATACTGACTTTAAAGAGGTTTAAATTAAAGCAATCTACCAAATATACACAAATCATACCCACCCATCCTTATATATTATTTAATAACATATAGGTAGATACAATAAATAGTTCAGGAAACATTTCACATGTTGATGAAGTATGTTACAGACTAACAAAATGAGCAGCTATGTAAATCCATGAGCATAGCATCATTTTTACACATTATGCTTGGGTATAGAAGGTTCCATTTTTGTCTACAGCTCTGAGCTCAGAGACTGAGGGGATATGCTTTTGTACATTGAACAGTAAAGGGCATGAAGGAACAGAGGAGGGCTATTTGTCTATCACTGGACCTTTTAGTAACTGACGTCAACACCCATCCCTCACATGCTCAGAAAAAGGCAGCAGTAAGGTAAACTTCAAACTCTGCTCATGCAGTTCTGTGAAACCCCTCTCTCACATATGGATCCAAAGTACCATGGATGACTTCAGGGACCAATAAATACAATGTTTATATTTTTCTAAATATCATCTAGCTGTGTGAGCTTTTTGCTACATTTTCTTGTTTTTTGTCACATACATACTTTTAAGATACGTATATTTTATCTTTTTACAGTGTTCCTTTAAAACATGTAAATCCAAAGTAAACGAGACAAGAATTGTTGTTTTCTGTGCCCACTTTAAAATGATTTTGATATTTGGAATATTTCAAAGTTCAATTAGCTCAGTTCAGTATGCAATTAGTCTAATAGGGAAAAACCAGAGCCAAATTTCTAATTACACAGAGTAGGCAGTTGCCTAATGCATGCCCTTAGGGGGTGCATCTACCAACATTTGAAATGTCTTTCAATACTCACTGCATCATCTGCTACTTACACAATATTTAAGGAACTTGAATGTCTTGGGTGAGGATAAACACCCTATTGGAGTGTTGCAAAAATAACAGTTACCTGAACAGTGCCTCTCCTGTGTTTACAGGTGACAAACCTCATCAGTTTCTCTTTTTAAAAACAGTTGTTGCTCTTGTCAGTGTTAGAACTAATCATCTGACGCTCATAACTGGGGACTAAAAGCACAGCTCCATAATACCATCTTTGACCTAATTTTAAATCTAGTTTATATTTAAAGAATAATTAATTTTTAATTTTTAATAAATAATTAACGTGGGGTTAGTTCAAATAAAACTGTTGACCTTTTATCTATTTTCCAAATGAATAGTTTGCCCTCATTTTCCAAAGCAGATGGCTTCGAATGTTATGAAGGCAAGCATTGGCAGGCAGACAAGTGCATTAAGGGAATGAAGTGAAGAAAATGCTATGTATATTTTATTCTGAATGTTTCAGAAAACTGAGCAGTCAAATTGAAACTACTAGTATATCAATTGGCGTATATCTCATTTATGGATTGCCTTCATTTAAAAATAAGTGTATGTAAGGATATGTTTTTTAAACTTTTAGGGCCTCATTCTATTACCGGCCGTAAATCGGCCGTAAGGCTGCGATTCCTTGCGGGGGTTCAGTTAACTCGCGATTCTATTATACGGCCCGCAAGGATCTCCCCTTACGGCCGGCCGCATATCTTGAAACCGGCCGTAAGCTCTGAAATCTAAAAACGCAAAAATAAATTCAAGCCTGCACTGGACAGCTCTGTAAATGCTAGGGATCATATTGGGGTACATGAGGATTAAAAGTAACCCACTCTCAAGCTTGCACATCAGCCCAAACCCGAGTTCAAATTAACTGTTTATTTTGCGGCGTGGGCGTGTCTGAAGTGCTCCAAGCCCTATGGACTCTTTTACATGGATATTTTACGTATATTAAAAAATAATTATTTTATGGATTTGAGTATAGGGTAATTATGTGCTATTTTTTCTAACACCGAATATCACTTTATAGACTCCGCAAAGTGCAGGATGGCTTTATTTGAGCTATTTTATGTGCTTAATTGGTGCTAGCGGGACCTGTTTGCTGCAAGTAAGCTGCGGCTCGTTTTTAGCCTTGCAGACAGGGTTCCCGGAGCAATAGAATCGCAACCAGGCTTTTCTTACGGCCGATTTCCTTGCGGCCGTTTTAGATCAAAGGCTTTCGTCCGGCGCGATCGGCCGCAAGAGATAGCAAGGCGCCGGCCGCAAGCCTGCCAGAGTCCCCGGCCGGAGGGGAATAGAATAGCCGGAAAGCTTGCGGCCGGTCCTTGCGGCCCCGCAGCGGCTGCGGCCGGTAATAGAATGAGGCCCTTAGTATTTTGCATTAGTGCATTGAAAGCTATTTATTAGTTGATAAAAAAAGCTCAATTTTATTCTACGAATAGAATTCTAGGAATGATATTCCAAATGCATTTTAATGTAATCACTAAAATTTTGTTTTAGAATATTTTGTGTGTGTTTCTTTCTTTATGGAGTAACCTATGGTCACTAACAAATGTGATCCTAGAGGAAAGCAAGATGGAGTTAGAGATTAGTAGAACATATTTAGTCAAAGCAACACTTTGATGCTTGAAATTCACACAGCCAATTGTACCAAGGTATTTCACTCTTGACTATAATGCTTTCTTTTACATTTGAAGCAATATTTGTACAGTAAATGTACCAAATTCTTTGAAATGTTTATATTGTTTCTTGCTGACAAAATAATAACCACAACAGTTACATTATAATCATGTTCATCAGGTTTTAATAACTATACAGAAAAAGCAAATAGATAGCATATATCATATTTTGTAAGGTGTAGCTCTAAGATGTATACTATTTATTTAACTTTTCCATATACTGTATGTTCTACATACATAGAGCAATATCTAAATTGAATGTCTTTTGATAGATGGTGTGCATACAATTGTGTGCAATTTAAGAATTATACACCAGACACCTATAAAGTACAACATACAATTTATATTGCTTGTTAAATTAATTGTGGCTACATTGTTAAAACTAGTGTAGCACTTAAACTACTTGATTTTAAAGCTCACTTTACTTTGGACTTGAATGTGCAGGTCTCCCCGTACTTGTGAGCTGAGATTTTTCCCAAATTCCGTTTTGCCTGATTTACACTGCAGCAAACTTCTGTTTAGATTTTTGCACTGTCTCTAGAAAAGAAATGAGTGGGAAGATGGCGGTTTGGGAGACAAATTATTTGGCATGAAAGTGAAATAACATAGTTTAGTTGTACACCTATTTTAATATATGTGTAACTTGTCTATACCATGAAGGGTCAGCCAACAAGGACAGGTCATAGCAGAGAGGTCAGAAAAATAGTGATCCACTGGAGAAGGAGCTGGCAACCCACTCTAGTAATTTGTCAAGAAAAATTAATGGATAAGCACAATCAGAGACATAATGATATGTTTGGCACCGGAAGACAATCTTTTCAGGTCTGAAGATGCCTACCACATTATTGGGAAAGAGAATAAGATGAATACGAGAATGTACTAATTATGCTGTTGGGCCAAAGTTAACAGGATGCCTTGCTGCAGATGTGTCTGGAGTGGAAAGGAAAATAATTTTTGCAAAGAACAATACAAAGATCATGAGCTTCTTATCACAATTAAACTGAAGAAAAGAGGGGAATTATGAAACAATGCAAATACAAAATGAATAATATACCCTGTGAAGATACAGTGGAGGTAAATAATAGGTTTAAGGAATTAGACATTGTAGATAGAATGCCTTATGGACTTTGTGCACTGTCCAGAAAACCGATAAAAATAAAATATTACTAAAAGAAGGAAATATAAGCCTACATTGGCTGTCTGAAGGGGCTTTGAAAGCAGCCCAGGAAGGAAAGTGAAGGCTAGTGGAAATAGGAAAAGAAGTGTCCAAGGATAGCAAGAAAAGACAAGGAGACATTCTATAATGAGTGATGTAAAGAGATCTAAGAGGATAACAGAATGGGAAAGGCTTGTCAAGCAAATTAGGCGTATCAAGGGAACCTTTCATGCCAAAGTGCGCATGACAAAAGACAAAAATGGTAGGGAGCTAAAAGAAGAAAATCCTATGAAGAAAATGTGTCAAGAATATACAAAAGATCTATACAGGAAGGTTCTTAATAGCATCAATAACCCCAATCATTTGAACAATGAGCTGGAGCCAGACATCTTGGAGAGGGAAGTGAGATGGACACTAGGAAGAATTGCTGAAGACTGAAGTTGATGGAATCATAGCTGAACTGTTCCAAATTATGCAAGATGATGCAGTAAAAATGTTAATTGCATTATGTCAAGGAATTTAGAAATTCCAACAGTGGCCATCGGACTAGAAAAGATCAGTCTTCATCCCAATCCCAAAAGAGGTCAGTGCCAAAGATTTCTTCAATTATTGACAAATTGCACTCATTTCACATGCCAGCAAGGTAACACTTAAGATCCTGCAAGTTCAACAATATATGAACCAAGAACTCCAAGAAAGTAGAAATATGGTTTTTGCAAAGGCTTGAGTGATGAAATTGTAAATGTCCTCTGGATAATAGAGAAAAAAAAACATTTATTTTTGCTTCATGCACTATACTAAAGTCTATGGCAAGTTATTAAGAGATGTGGCTACCAAACCATCTCATCCACCTCCTTTGGAATCTCTATGTTGACCAAGAATCAATGTTCAGAACTACATGATGCATAAAGCCAGGCTAGACAAATATAAAGCCATAGTTAATATTATGTGGAGAATTATCAACATCCTCAGATACACCGATGACGCTGACTAAAAGTGAGGAGTAACTGAAGGGCCTATTTATGAGAAGAGAGTGCAAAAGCTGGTCTGCTTCCAAATATTAAAAAGACAAAGATCATGGCAAACAGTAATCTCAGTCCCTAGCAAATAGATTGAGAAGACCTGGTGACAGATTTTATCTTCCTGGGCTCCAAGATCTCTGCAGATGATGACTGCAGCCATGAAATTAAAAGACATTTGCCTCTAGGGAGGAAATGCTATGGCAAGTCTTGACAAGTTATTAAAATGTAATAGTTCAAAATATGTTACTCCCAGTAGTAACATATAGATGTGAGAGATGGGCCATCAAGAAGATTGAGCGACATAGAATTGATGACTTGTGGTGCTGGAGAAAACTGCTTAGAGTCCCTTGGACTGCAAGAAGATTCAATCAATCAAGCCAAGCTGGTCACTGAAAGGTTTGATCATGAGGCTACAGCTCAAATATTTTGACCATATCATGAATAGACAGAATTTCCTAGAGAAGACTCTGATGTTGGTAAAGATCTAAGGCACAAAAAGAAGGGGACATCAGAGGAGGAGGTGGATAGATGTGGTAATTGAAGCAATGAACATGAGTGAGCTCAGAGGAGCAGTGGCTGACAGATGTGCCTGGCATGTTGCAGTCCATATGGTCATAGAGAGTCTGTCACCAAAGTTGGCAAAAATTGAACAATTTTAGTAGACCTTTCATCATTTAATTATGTGCAATAATGTTTGTCTAATAAATATGTCAATTATTAATATCTGTTTATAAAAATTATATGACTCGCTTTGCAACTTTCCTTTTTACATGAGATATGTTTCTAGTTATATAAAAGAAATATCTCTAGACAAATGTGTTAATAATATGTTCACAAAGTGGGTATACTACCTAGGTTGTGTATTTAAAAAAACAGACAGCCTCTTGGCCACATTTCCTCTCTTCACATTGCATGCACATTTCCTCTCTTCACATTGCATGTATGTGCCTCAATTTCTGTTAACAACACTGCTCACAGTTTTAACTCTTTCTTGTGATCATTAATACACGTACCTTTGTCATCCCTGGATGCCTCATTCTGGGTCTCCAAACAAATCACTTCAGCTCAGTGAATCTGTACAGTGCCTCTAGCTTACCTTGCTTATGAGTTTTGGAAAGAGTGATAGTCACTGTCACGATCTACTGCTTCTCAGTCGGGCTTGATAAGGCTGTTATTGCCAAACCTACCCAGCAGATCTACCAGATTCTTTTGATCTCTTCACTAAGACAGCTGATGTCTCTTAAATTAGATGTAGTCTTTAAGAATATGAATGCAGGCTCAGCATTATAAGAAATCAGAAACTGTTTTTATTTCTGTGGACAAGGGCTCATCTATAAGGCATCATAACAGCAACTTCATTCATACAGTCATTGCGGTTTATCTTCTTACCTCCCTCTTTAGATAGGAGCATATCTGTCTTCAATATATGTCTTCTTCCCTTGGCTTAGGAACATATATATATATACTTTAAGACATTCAACCCAGCATTATCTCAACTGCCCTCAGAGACACCAATACATCTCTCTCTCTGTCAGAAAAAACTCAACTGCAACTGCTCTCTCCCCTCTCTAACAGTTACCACCTACCACACAACATTCTAAACCATTTAACTCCTTACACACTGGACACAATTAATCATATAGTCATCAACATAACATAACATAGCATAACATTTTACATATTAATTAACATGACATAGCACATATAGAGTAATCAAATTAACATAAAAGCATATTAAACAACTAAACTTTTACTGACCCCAAAGGGGGTTCAGGGGAATCATGACAACTACTTCCCCCTTTTATTAGTGTAGCCTAGAGGATCACCCTGATGGAAAATTCTCTAGCTACACTGTTTTTACTCGTCCTCCTGTCTAGAAAGTCCGTCCGCATTCTGATGGACTTTTCCTTGTCTATGTTGGATAGTAAAATTATAAGTCTGTAAGGCCAAGCTCCACCTCAGTAAACGGCCATTATCCCCAGCCACCTTAGATAACCAACATAGGGGATTATGGTCTGTAACCACAGTAAATTCCCTTCCATACAAGTAGTGTTGTAGCTTCTTAAGGGCTCATACCACAGCCAAACACTTCTTTTCAACTGCTGCATATGCCACCACCCTGGGTAGCAGCTTTCGGCTGAGGTAGGCAATGGGGTGCTCACATCTCTGCTCAAAGTCCTGGAGGAACCTATCACGACCCACTCTCTGGCTGGGATCTGCTGACTTGATTTGGGTTACTCTGGACCTTGGAGTAGCTTTGAGTACAGGAACATCATGTCTCAGCCCTTGGTTTAGACTGAGCAATATTGACAGTAAGTCTGACGAATCTTACTGCAAGCATATGTCCCTGGGTAAATAATACATCTGCACACAAAGTCTTGATGAAAATTATGAACAACTTCTTTATTTTTCCACAAGTATTTAAACAACTCACAAAACCAGTACAGGGAGTGGCTACTCTTAGTCAAACCCTCATTCCCCTCTGGCCATTCTCACAGAAGTAATTTGTGGGAACTTATTAGTCTCCTCCCCCAGTGCCTTCCCACTAGGTGTGGCTACAAGCTCATTCTCTCCCTGTCTGTGGAGAGAGTAACATCTCTGCCCTGGCCTATGGCCCTAGTATTGAGGCTGGAAGCCCCTGTACTATCCCATTGTCCTACGGTGCCTGGCAGTCTGGCAAATCTCTTTGTTCTGGCCTTGCTATCACTTCAAGTGTTTACTCTAAAGACCATATGGCCAACTCCTGACTGAGAGTTTATACAATGGGGGAGGGTTGACTAATTAAAACATAACTATCACTCCCCAATACAATATACAATATAACACTAACATATTATCCCCCATAACACAATATACAGATGGTGGCGATTGGTATATAACAGTCCAGTCCCAATATAGGCCATTGCTGCCAGTCTCAAGATGGCCCCAGCATAGTTCACGCCAAATCCAATATGGCCCCTGGGTGATTCATGACAACACCTCCCCAAGCGTGGCAGGAAACATCCCTGATTTTTCCAGCTATGCTGATCAGTCATGAATGTGCTGGTTTGGCCCTCTGTATGCTATGCCAGTTCTTGTCTGTCCCAAGGTGCAGAGTAAAAACCTCCCCCAGCCCTTGGCCTTGCTCCCACTGTATAGAGCAAATTGCTCTTCCCATTCACACCCACCCAAATAGTCCAGGGTACCTCCCCAATAATCTGGTATCCCAGAGTACAACAGGTGGGCCACAGTTTCTGTCCCATAGCAACTCTGTTCCCCCCAGCCAGTCCCCACCGATGGGCTGGGATCTCTAATACAGTCTCTGGGCCTATGGGATCGCAAAGGGACAGCTCCTCTTGGCTTCCTTCCTCTGGTCCAGCTGTTTCCGTTGCTGCTTGGGGAGCTACGCTGCTCCCACCCAAGCTGTGCTTACACTCCTCCATTGCCCGGGGTTGAGCAACTTTATCCCAGTCCTTTCTGTTGAACTGGGTCTTTGGAGTGGTGTCTGTTCCAGTGGGCCCCTGGACAATGGTTATCCAGGGTATCTCCCCACTTGGTACACCCTCTGTCATGATGCCACTCTGCACCCATAATGCTTTTGCCAAAGCTGGCATGCTTGCTGCCCTGGCCTGGCTCTTTGTGCCCCTGGCACTCTCTTGCTGTGGGAGGTCAGGTTCCCTGTAGCCAGAAACCAATTCTTTTCCCTCCCCACAGTCTCTTAAACAACCCTCCTGGGCTCTGTGCTTCACTAGCACCTCTGGGGACAACTCCCCTGGACTGTCAGGGTACAGACAGTGGTTATCTGATGCAGGCTGGGGAATCTCATCATTCCCTTCCAGCCTGGCCTCTAAGGCTCCCTTCCCACCGTCCATCACATAATAATCCAGAGCCTCTGGCTCCATTAGCAGTTCTGGCCAACACACTTTGCCTAGAACTTCTGAGGGCAGACTTAACTTATCTGGCCCTAGCTTGTGAACAGTTCCCACTTCCTCTGGGATTAAATCTCTTGGGGTATCAGGGGGCAGACATGGATTATCTGACCCCACCCAGGGAACATTCCACTGGGTCTCTGGCTCTTTGGGCTGGTGACTAGGTCCTGACACAGTTACTGCATGTTCTAGGGGCAAACATTCTCCATCCCCAGGAGTTGGCAAAGGAACAGTGTTTACCCCTTCCCACTCCTCACTTTGTTTACAGTCTAGAAATGCCTCTCCCCAGTTCCAGTGAGCATACTCCCTCTGGTACATACCGTCTGAGTTGAAAAAATACTTCTTGGGTATCGCATTTCACAATTCCACATACTCAGCCTCCAGTTGCAGCTCTTGCTGAATCAGGGGTTCCAGCAAAGGAGCCTCCGGGAACCATGCTTCCAGTCCCAGACCCCGGCAGCGTTCAACAAACAAGTTATTATGCCTCCTTGCAGTTCCCATGCCACATTCCGGATCACCATTCGGAATCTCACCGACCCCATATTCTAGATCCAAACGAAAATAGAGATCCTCTCTCCGGCCACCCAAGGACTCTATCCTGGCAAGGTACTGTTCCTCCAAGTCCATCTCTTTCTCTACCAGTTCCTCCAACCAGCTTGCCAGCTCATGGCCATGCCATAATTGCATGAATGCCATCCATTGATTTAGCAGGAGTAGTCTGTAGTCCTCTGCTTCCATCTGCTCCATTTTCTGGTCCTTCTCAGAGTACCCCACCACTGTGCCACCAATTATCACGACCCACTCTCTGGCTGGGATCTGCTGACTTGATTTGGGTTACTCTGGACCTTGGAGTAGCTTTGAGTACAGGAACATCATGTCTCAGCCCTTGGTTTAGACTGAGCAATATTGACAGTAAGTCTGACGAATCTTACTGCAAGCATATGTCCCTGGGTAAATAATACATCTGCACACAAAGTCTTGATGAAAATTATGAACAACTTCTTTATTTTTCCACAAGTATTTAAACAACTCACAAAACCAGTACAGGGAGTGGCTACTCTTAGTCAAACCCTCATTCCCCTCTGGCCATTCTCACAGAAGTAATTTGTGGGAACTTATTAGTCTCCTCCCCCAGTGCCTTCCCACTAGGTGTGGCTACAAGCTCATTCTCTCCCTGTCTGTGGAGAGAGTAACATCTCTGCCCTGGCCTATGGCCCTAGTATTGAGGCTGGAAGCCCCTGTACTATCCCATTGTCCTACGGTGCCTGGCAGTCTGGCAAATCTCTTTGTTCTGGCCTTGCTATCACTTCAAGTGTTTACTCTAAAGACCATATGGCCAACTCCTGACTGAGAGTTTATACAATGGGGGAGGGTTGACTAATTAAAACATAACTATCACTCCCCAATACAATATACAATATAACACTAACATATTATCCCCCATAACACAATATACAGATGGTGGCGATTGGTATATAACAGTCCAGTCCCAATATAGGCCACTGCTGCCAGTCTCAAGATGGCCCCAGCATAGTTCACGCCAAATCCAATATGGCCCCTGGGTGATTCATGACAGAACCCATCTATGTCCCCCTTTTCATCACAGAAGTGTTTAAAGCTATTATACGCTGTCTTTATCCTGGCTGCTGTTGAATCCCTTACTTTAGTAGGACCGGATGACAGACAGGTAACTCTCTGTGGTTTCTCTCGCTGGACCTCTTGGCTGATCTGGGTCTCGAAGGGCCATTAGCGGATCACCAGACAGACTCGCCGGCATCATAGCCCTCCATTTTTTAAATCTCTTACAAATTTCTTCCTCTTCATTAGAGGGTATCTCCAGAGCAAGGGCTGGATCTGGTGTGACTATTGCACCTTCCTCCTCTGTCTCCTGTCTTTCCTCTACCTGACGGAGCTCATCATTCAGCATGAGTTCCTGGATCATCTCTGCCTTTTTGGTGGTCGCTGTTCTGTGGAGCCCTCTCTCCCGGTACAGGTCCCTGAGGCCTTCAATGGACATGCTGTCATATCTGGACATGCTGCTTGTCTTAGCTTATTGATGAAGAGATCCCACCGCTGCCACCAGCTGTCACAATCTACTGCTTCCCAGTCGGGCTTGATAAGGCTGTTATTGCCAAACCTACCCAGCAGATCTACCAGATTCTTTTGATCTCTTCACTAAGACAGCTGATGTCTCTTAAGTTAGATGTAGTCTTTAAGAATATGAATGCAGGCTCAGCATTATAAGAAATCAGAAAGATAGGAGCATATCTTTCTTCAATATATTGTCTTCTTCCCTTGGCATAGGAACATATATATATATATATATATATATATATATATATATATATATATATATATATACTTTAAGACATTCAACCCAGCATTATCTCAACTGCCCTCAGAGACACTCTCTCTCTGTCAGAAAAAACTCAACTGCCAACTGCTCTCTCCCCTCTCTGACAGTTACCACCGACCACACAACATTCTAAACCATTTAACTCCTTACACACTGGACACAATTAATCATATAGTCATCAACATAACATAACATAGCATAACATTTTACATATTAATTAACATGACATAACACATATAAATTAATCAAATTAACATAAAAGCATATTAAACAACTAAAAACTTTTACTGACCCCAAAGGGGGTTCAGGGGAATCATGACAGTCACACTGTGGTTTTTCAAATAAAATTGACTTGACCCTGTACACTTGACCCTTGTCTAGTGCCTCCCTATTTCATCTCTAATTTAAACAACTCTGATAAAGGTGACCAATGACTTTGAGATGGTCAAGGCAATGGATTGATCCAAGCTCATAGAGACCACATCATTACAATGGTCACTACTGACTACATGTTTCTTTCATATAATACTTTTACGTTTAATACACACACAGAGCTAAAGACTGGATTTCCTTATATTTTAATTTCTATCCATGATATGATACTGCAATTCACACAAAATAGTGTTGAACTGCAGTTGCATATTGGCTTACTTTCTGATCCCTAATACTTACATATCTAAAGCAGAACTCATTATATTCTCATTCCAAAATCCTATTTTTCTCGCTACCTCACATTCAATGAAATCAATTAAAAATGAATTCTATATTACAGGTGCATTACTGGGTACCCATTGGAGACTCCTTACAGATTTAATCAATTTGCAAAATCTGCAACTTTCTCCTCAATAACATGACACAGGCATGTCCATTCCTTGGTCCCTCCCCAGCAATACTCCAGCAGTGGCGGAGATAGTGAAAAAAAATCTGCCTCTCGATTGCACTGGGCAACCCCCCAAAGACAGGGCCCCAGTACTTTCCTGCCTTGGCCTCTGCAGCCTTTTTGTAATCATGGCTGCAAGTAAATCACTTTACATTATTCTCTCAGATAATTCAGTCACAGTAAACAGAGCCTTGATAAACAGCAGCTACAGCTTTTATTGTATAGTGCTTGTTCCTGAACTTGAAACACACATTAATAGCCATATTAAATCCAGCCTCCTAGATACGAGGTTAGAACTGAAGCCCTACATGCTTCAAATTTGAAAAAGTTACAATGCTATTAAATTAGACTGCTGCAAGCATTGTATGAGCTACGCAGCATGGCCTTCTGTGTCAAACAGGTAAATAGGGCAGGAGAACTGGGATCTCTGCAGCAGTTCTACATACAAGCCCTGCTGCGGGGGGTACTCCAAGTACCCCCCGGCACCTAACATATACCCCACAATGCTGGGGGTCCCCATCAGGACCGCAGAAGTGTCCCTGTATCAATCCATTCAGTGGGGGTCCTCATCAGGCACCCGCTGCATTTAACAATTCAAATTTCCCGCTGCGGGTCCTTAAAGGGCCCGTGGCACACTATTAACCAATCCCATCTGCAGGGGTACTGTAAGTACCCCTGTGGCACCTAACATTACCCCCCTCTATGCTGGAGGTCCCCATCGATGAGGACCACTGCTGCATTTAAAATGTTACATTTCAAACCTCATTGGTCCTGAAAGAACTGTAAAGGTCCTGAAAGGACCCGTGCTAAAAAAAATAATATTAACTCCTGCCACGGGGGTACTATAAGTACCCCCCAGGCACCTAAAATGAACCCTATAACTCATGGGGCTCTATACAGAGCCCCATGAGCCCCTTATTAACCCTATCACTCATGGGGCTCTATACAGAGCCCCATAAACCCTTAATTATAGGGTTTTTAATGCATTTTAGACAGGGATACTGCATTGGAGATAGGGTGGTTAATGCATTGTAGATAGGGATACTGTATTGTAGATAGAGTTAATGTATTGTAGAGAGGGTTAAGGTATTGTAGAGAGGGTTGATTGTAGATAGTGTTACTGTATTGTAGATAGGATTAATTGTTTGTAGTTAGGGGTTAATAGTATGTAGTAAGGGGTATATTTGAAATGTATTGTATTTATTGATGTAACTATTTATTGTATTGATGTAATGTAATGTGTTATTTGTACATGTGTTTTCTTTTCAAGTGCGTAGTTCTTTTTGTTATTTTGTGTAACTTAGCTTTTTTTTATCTTGGTAACATAGCTTTTTTATTTGTTGGTAATGTAGGTTTTTTTATTTTTCATAATGTCCTTTTTTATTTTCTGTAATGTCCGTTTTTTTCTGTAATGTCCTTTTGTTCTGTAATTCTAGGTTTTATTATTTTCTGTAATCAGGTGTGGTGATAGGGTTTCTGTAATTAGTGGGGTAATAGGGATTTTATTAGGGTGGTAGGTACATAGTGTAGGGTTTAACAGGGTAGAGGGGGGTTAATAGTTTAAGGCAGGATAGGGTTTACTGGGTTCATTTAGGGTTAAATAGGCCCAGTTAAGGTTACATAGGATGAGATAGGCTTACATAGGACTAAATGGGGTTAAATAGGTCCAGATGGGGTTAAATAGACACAGTAAGGGTTTGATAGGCCCACGGTTTAGTATGGGTTTAATGGGTATAGTTAGGGTTAAGGGTTAATGGGTTATAGTTAGGGTTAATAGTGTAGTGTAGTGCTTAGACTTTGTGTCATGAGGGTGTGTTTATTGTATCCTAGGTGTGGCTGATCTGCTGAAGGGACATCTGGCAAAGTAAGTGGGCTTTATTATTCTATTTTAGGTTAGATTTAGGGGTTTTAATGCATTGTAGATAGGGTTACTGCATTGTAGATAGGGTTAATGCATTGTAGATAGGGATAGTGTATTGTAGATAGAGTTAATGTATTGTAGATAGGGTTAATGTATTGAAGCTAGGGTTAATGCATTGTAGATAGGATTACTGTATTGTAGATAGGGTTAATTGATTGTAGTTAGGGGGTTAATAGTATGTAGTTAGGGGTATATTGTAACTGTATTGTATTTATTTATGTATTGTAACTTTATTTATTGTATTGATGTAATGTAAAGTGTTATTTCTACATGTATTTTCTTTTTAGATGCATAGTTCTTATTTTTATTTTGTGTAACTTAGCTTTTTTCAAATCTTGGTAACTTTTTCTGGTCCTTTTTTAAATTTCTGTGATGCCCTTTTTTATTTTCTGCAATTCTAGGTTTTATTATTTTCTTTAATCAGGTGTTCCCCCCCGTTAATTAGTGGGGTAATCAGGGCAGAAGGGGGGGTTAATAGTTTAGGGTAGGGTAGGGTTTACTGGGTACATTCAGGGTTAAATAGGCCCAGTTAAGGTTAAAAAGGACTAGATAGGCTTACATAGGACTAGACGAGATTAAATAGGTCTAGATGGGGTTAAATAGGCCTAGTTAGGGTTAAATATTTCCAGATGGGGTTAGGTATGCCCAATTAGGGCTAAATATGTCTAGGATGGGGTTAGATATGGAGTATATTCTGTATAGAGCCCCATGAGTGATAGGGTTAATTGAGGGCATATGGGGCTCTGTATAGAGCTCCATGAGCTATAGGGTTAATTTTAGGTGCCTGGGGGGGTACTTATAGTACCCCCAGTGGCAAGGGTTAATATTTTTTAGCGCAGGTCCATTCAGGGCCCGCAAGACGGGAAATTAACATTTTTAAATGGACCCATTAATGTCGATCGGGGACCCCCGGTGCAAGGAGTTAATGTGGGGACACTGAGGGGGTTAATGTTATGTGCAGCGGGGGTACTTACTGTACCCCTGCGGCCGGGATTGGATAATAGTGTGCGGCAGGCCTTTAAGGACCCGGGGTGGGAATTTTTAAAGGGTTAAATGCAGCGGGGGACCAATTGATGCCGATCGGGGACACCCACTACAAGAGTTAATAGGAGTAGGCTGCAGGGACCGTGATAGGGTACCCTGCAGCATGGGGGTGTGTTTAAGGAGCAGGGGGCTTTTTTGTGCCCATAGGGATTCTTCCAAGGTCCAAAGTTTACCCCATCGATTTATGGCTGTGTGTTACTACGTAGCTCCCTCTGAGCCTATTTTCAGCCTTTTTTCGGTGTCATCTCGCAATGGCGGCTCTGAAGAACATATTAAGGAATCCGTCCTCGCAAACAGAACTAAGATTACTTTTTTCGAGGACCAGAGAAACAACAGATTCTAATTTAACATGGCCCTAAATCTTTATACAGCTGTATACATATTGCATTATAACATACATGTTGGGTTAAGTGCTCATATCCCATATCCAAATACAATTAGATCACATTTAAGAGAGAGAAAAAATAGACACTCCATTCTAATTACCATCAGCTTTATTAAATTGTGATTCAGACAATTGAATAGGTCTCTATTTAAGCACATTTTTTTACAGAAGATTTGGATAGAAGTTCCTTAACTAAAAACTTCTGTAAAAAATGTATGTTATGTGCTTAAATAGAGTCCTATTCAATTGTCCGAATTGCAATTTAATAAGGCTGCATATCTGCTAATTAGTGTACTCAAGGAGATAATAGCATTAAAAAAAATATATATTATTACATATTTAAAACCGTTTTTTTTTTAAAAAGCGACAATTAAAATATAAAAATATTATACCTTCCGGACGGCCACTTTGGACGTGTATATAAAATCTTAGGATTTTATAGAATTAACCAACACGCTGTATTAGGATAATCTGATATCTAAATCTATAAGTGAAATAAGTGCTAAATAAAAAAATAAATACAATATCTAATAAAGTGCTAATATCAAATACTTTAACAATAATAAATATTAAAGTGGAAATCATTGTAAGATATTGACTGATCCATCATAGAGCTAAAGTCCAAATAAAAAAAAATAGAAAAAATAGAAAAAATAATGAATCTATATATTAAATAACAATTAACATTACATGCATCAATGAATAATATCAATAAATAACTAAACAATACTCTAATGAAACAATATTTCAGTAATTAAACATTAGTTCATAATATACACAATATTATCTTTACTTGAGCTCTCATTATAAAACCTGTCAGTACCCTACTAAAGTGCATGTATCAGTCAACAGTGTTTGATCTATATTCCTATTATATACTTTGATAACAAAGACTAATATTATTCCGCCTTCTTAAGATATGTGTATTTACATTTGTCCAATGGCATAACCTTATACAATGTAAGTATATTTTTTGTGCTCTAATGCAACTTATCTTAATATCATATTGTCCAAAATTAGGCTTGTGGCGAGATCCATCTCCCAAACTATCCAAGCATTGTTTGGCGGCGTCTGATGTTACAGAAACCGGAACCGGAAGTGATGCTCGAGGTACGTTTCGCGGGTCTGCTTCTTCGGGACCTATCGCGGGTCCTGTGCCTTTCTCCAGCTTCAGACACCAATATGGACACTTTCTCTCTTGTGTCCCTTTTTTACAACTCAAACCAGCTGTAGACAATTCTGGTCTTCTCTCAGCTCCAATAAACACTTCTCTGTGTTATTCTCTTTGCAGATCTAATAACCAGCATACACTTCCGTAAGTATGTTTTCTGCTCTATTCAATCTTTACACAGAGTTCTTTCAAATATCACTTTCAAATAAGCCTGCTTCTCTCACTTCTAGCAGCAGTCAATAAACAGCCACATCCATTTCTCAGCCCCAGTCTTTTGAAGGCTGTTCCAGAAGTTAACTCTTTATTGCCTTCTGGGAGAAAGAGAGCTTTGTAGTATCTATGGCTCATACAAATTGCTGCCACTTGTTGAACCTGACACCAAATTTATTTTCAATCTGAATCATAAAATGGGGAGTGCCTACAATGAACTGTTAAAATAATACTTTATTAAACCATATCACAATATAAAAGAGTTGATTCCTGTAATTTGTAATAAAAAAATTGTAGGAGTATAGGTCATTTATACTTCACATATATGGGGCTCTTGGCACACACATACACAAAAGCATGGATAGAGTAAAGAGCAGACCTATGACCTCAGTGGATCGTCCTACCTTGAAGGCTAACTAGCTGATGCCCCAAATCTAGCTAAAGCACGCTAACCAGCAAATAGTAGGAAACAGAGATCCTAGGCAAAATAAAGACCTGATCACCTGCTGGAAAGACTGCCTATAAAATACATAGGCTATAGTGTTTGTAAAATGCTGTACAAACATAGAGCCACATTAAATTCGAAACACGTATGTGCAATGTTAGACCCACAACAGCTGCAGGCTTGAAATTTGGCCGAGTTACATAGCTATTAAATTACAACATGCTGCTAATTACGGTTTGAGACGTAAACCATTTGTTGAAGGTTGGATGCACGGCCGTGAACGTGATCAATTAGTCAAACACGTAGTTACTGGTTTAGATGGAGCAAATGGCAACAGAGATCATCATAATTATGTCACTGAAAAATGGAGGTGGGATTTCAAAGTCTTACGGGGTTCAATTACAATTTACGATTGGACCCACATTCCAGATAAAATGCAATATTGATAAAGCCGTAAATATGATATTCTATTAATATATTGATTGCTGGGATCGATATACCATGGAAAATAAATTAAGTATTTTTTAGGGCCGATTGACTAGCCTGAGAATGTTGTGCTATTAATTTTAAGACCTAACATCACTTTCCCTGTTAATAAAAGTACAGTAGTGTGTGTATATGTGCATTTAAAGTGCTTGCGGGTCCTCTCTACCACTCGTTGGCTTCTTGGCTCCATTTGTGAGTTACAAGCTTGAATGCCAGTGATTTTGTTGCAATTTAATAGAATGATTGGAAAAGTAACAGTTATGGGCGTGACAGATCAAAGGATTTGCGGGCGCGCAGTTCAAATTTCCACGTCCCGTAGGTTTTTATCGCATTTAACCCGCAAGTCATTTGCGGGTAGCTTTAAGAGACCATTTAAATAGCTGTAAGTCTTGCTGACTATGTTACAAGCTACGGTTTTACATGTCAGGGGAATTTAATGTGGCTAATAGTGCCTCACAAACTGGATATAGACAGTCTAACAGCCTTATTAAATTGTGATTCTGCCAATTGAATAGGGCTCTATATAAGCACAAAGCATATTTTTTTACATACATGTTGTGGTATATAAAGGGAGCTTACATAGGCAGAGTACAGAACTATAAATCCCATGTGGACACTCTAGATAAGGAACTTACAAGAGCCTGTTGACACAATAAAAAACTGGTTTTATGCAGCCTTGCTACTAGTTCAGTAAGGAAAAGGTCAAGTAAAATGTTAACTCTTTCATTTTACCTCAAAATGTCTAGGGGATCCTCAGGTGATCTTTGAATATAGTTTGAGAATTCTAAAAAAGGGTTTATGAAGGTTTCTGTATTTGTTACTTAGTATATTATCTAAGTCATGACACGTTTTGTTTAGACAACATTATACTAACAGGCCAAAACAATGGGTATGTATTATGCTTTGAAGTGGAAAAAAACTAAATGAAGGAACAATGCTGACAGTATACAAAATACAAAATGGATGATAGCATACAAAATGGCATATATCCTCCGCTACATATTATCTCCACCCACAACACTAAGAAGTATTGCAAATGCTAAAGACATACAACAGGTGTATCATTAATTGGCCATTACAAACATTGTAAATTCAACATCAAAACTTCAACAGTCATAATAAGAAAGGCACCGTGTCATGTTCAAACTGACTCCAAAAGAGACTTGTGTCCCAAAAAAAAGGTGCCCAGTAGAGCCACAGAGCCATTATTTGTTGTCATCGGTATAGGTACTTGGTAGAGACTTTCTCTCATCATATATCAGGGCAAGCTTGTAGTATAGCTGTTTCATTTTTCCTTTGTGCATGCATTTGTGGTCTTCTTTTGTGGTGCTCATCCCTATGACCCTGTACTACTTAAGCAGGGAGCGCCAAAGGCGCTCACTGCGCTGGTTGAGATGAGCGCTGTAGCTGCTCCAAAATACAAACAAAAACCTTTTTATATTATCAGAGAAGTTTGACTATATCAATGTAATTATTCTGTGATGAAACTGTGTTTTTTTTTAAATATTTTCTTTGGTTACATCCAGGTGAACGTTTTTAAGTACTTTCAAACACAAATTTCTGTTAATATTTTGTTGATATATGATTTGGTCAAAAAACTCCTGCTCAAATGAAGATATTTGAAGATTCTTCTTCGACCCCGCATGACTTAGGCAGTGAGCCCCAATGGCCAAAACAATGGGTATGTATTATGCTTTGAAGTGGAAAAAAACTAAATGAAGGAACAATGCTGACAGTGTACAAAATACAAAATGGATGATAGCATACAAAATGGCATATCTCTTCCGCTACATATTATCTCTGCCCACAACACTAAGAAGTATTGCAAATGCTAAAGACATCCAACAGGTGTATCCTTAATTGGCCATTACAAACATTGTAAATTCCACATAAAAAATTCAACAGTCATAATAAGAAAGGCACCGTGTCATCTTCAAATTGACTCCAAAAGAGACTTGTGTCCCAAAAAAAAGGTGCCCAGTAGAGCCACAGAGCTGATAACCCAATATGGTCTATATTCCATGTGATGTTCCTGCAAAATAATTGGAAAGTTTTCAATAAAGGAGTCCTGAACACAAAGAACCTCACAACCAGTGATTATAAAACACAAGACTTATGTAACCATGGTTAGTCCAGGTTGTGGTGCAATGGTTAACAATGCAAGTGCAATTAGATCACGGAGCCAATTTTGCTTTATACCTGTTGTCTTGTACATAGGCATTGAAGTTATGGATATGATTAATAGCCAATAGTAAAATTGCCATAATCGTTATCTGCAGCTAGAACATAAATACAACAATTATCATAAAGCATTAACAAACATTTCTTAAAACACAATTATACATTTATATTATTAACAACCCGGAGTTTATGCAAAATAATGTGTGTTTCCCTATATACTCTCCCTTATCAGATGTCAGAACATTCTATATCCTAGCAAGTTAATAGACCAATGTGCATAAGTGTTAGAAGCCAAAGGAAAAGGACGACAAAGCTAAGAAAAAGTAGAAAAAGTAAAACATGACAAAACAGTGAAAACCTAGGCTCAGATAATCTTCATTCAAGCCTAGCCTTACATATCACACTTAGCCAGGCCCCTCTGAGGTAATATGGTTCAAGAAGTAAAAAAGATTGCTTCTGGATATGAGATTCTCTGGTCAAGGCAATGGTCCATCATGTGCAGATTCTTGAGTGCAGAATCACAGCATGTCTGGGCTTTGTCTTTTAGTCAGCAAACTCTGTATCCGGGTCTTCATCTGTCATTATTTGTTGTCATTGGGATAGGTACTTGGTAGAGACTTTCTCTCATCATATATTAGGGCAAGCTTGTGGCATAGCTGTTTCATTTTTCTTCCTCTATACATGCATTTGTGGTCTTCTTTTGTGGTGCTCATCCCTATAACCCTGTACAGACAAAAACCTTTTTATATTATCAGAGAAGTTTGACAATATCAATGTAATTATTCTGTGATGAAACTGTGTTTTTTTTTTTTTTTTTTTAATATTTTCATTGGTTTTAATCGAGCTGAACGTTTTTAAGTTCTTTCAAACACCCATTTCTGTTAATATTTTGTTGATATATGATTTGGTCAAAAAACTCCTGCTCAAAACGCAGATATTTGAGGATTCATCTTCGACCCCGCATGACTTAGGCAGTGAGCGCCAATGGCTGTCACTGCGCTGGTGGAGATAAGCGCCGTAGGCACTCATCCCTACTACCCGCGGAACTAAATCTCAATTACACCATTCACAATGTAAGACCCGTAGCAGTTTAAAAAAAAAAGAGTGGAAAAATTACAGCCTGTAACACTTGCAAAAAGTAAAGTGGCACTTAGCAAAAAATAAATACTTCACGCAGCACTTAGAAAAAAAAATACAAGGTCACAAAAATACAAAGTTAACAGCCGAACCACGCATATACAGGCACAACGTCTGGGAGTCAGGTTGCATGATAATTTAACCACAATTTGACGAGTTTCCACACACAAAGATTGCCTAAGTGAGAAAAAAATGGTGGCCGAAAAAAACAAAATGAGGCTACACAAACCCCTAAACACGCATAACACCACCAAGCACATAAGACTTTTACACAGGCACGTACGAGGTATAAAATACACTTTTAGGGACAATGGAAAATGCTCCACACCCACGTAACGCATAGACAATCCCTGCCATTTTACAACACTAACTTGGAACTACACATCTAAACAAACGATTTGCCCTTGCGCACGCAGCCTATTAACACTGCACACTTCACACATTGCTGACACTCAGGTCAGCAACAGTGCAAATATACATTGCATGCTGCAGGAAAATCAAAACAAATTGTTAGCTCTTGAGGATATTGATTGCTAGATATATTAATTACAAATAGGTAAAGTATATTAATGTATTATTCCATAAATTAATTAATTAGCATAAAAAAATATATATATAAAAAAAAAAGGACCAGGGGAGAGGATCGCAATGAGCCACAAAGGCGTTCAGTGTAGGGCTCACAATGTGCGCCGGGAGTGCTCAGAGGAGCAAAAGTACACGAGGGGAGAGGCTCACAATGAGCGCCAAAGCCAATCAGCGTGCCCCTTGCAATGACTGACATTGGTGCTCAGATCACCAAAACTACCCGAGCGGAGAGCCTCGCAATGAGCACCGAAGGCGCTCATTGGGAGCCATGCCATGAGCTCCAAAGGGTACTCAGAGTACCAAAAGTAGAACAGAGGAGCAGATCGCAATGAGCACCAAAGGCGCTCAGCACGGGGCTCACAATGAGGGCCGAGAGTGCTCAGAGGAGCAAAAATACACAAGGGGAAAGGCTCAAAATGAGCGTCTATAGTGATCAGCACGGCCCTTGCAATGAGCACCTTGCTCACACCACCAAAATTACACAAGCACAGAGGGTGCTCAGAGGAGTAAAAGTACATCAAGGGAGAGGTTCGCAATGACCGCCGAAGGTGCTCAGACAACCAAAACCTTACATTGTGTGCCAAACAGCATTCCCAGCCTTACAATTTTATTGACCGTCATATACTAGTAAAATATATTGACATGTAAAATGCATACGCAACCATTAGTTTGTTATTTTTTCCCTGCAGAAGCAGCAAAACTTGTTATTAGGGTAGTTTCAATACTACTACATTATATCTCTATAGGGGATAACATTGATAAAGCTCTGAAGTTTTCAGCTTCTAATTTAATCCATCTCTTATCATGTTCCCTTCTTAGAAGCCTATAAACATCTTGACAAGGTTTTGAACCATGGCCATTATCTGAGCTGGGGATGGACCTTAACAAATAGATGTTTTACATCTATTTACAAAAACAAAAAAAAGTTATAGTATTTACCCAATGAGGAAAAACTAAAACATAGTACATAAAACATGAGACCTATTATTATCACAAAAAAACAGAATTGCTATCAAAAGGTTCTTTAGCCAGGTAGTGTATTATGCACTGATTATTGTCAGTAACATGGACACCCTCCAATTTTATGGAACTGTACCATGTAATGGAGAACAGAGGGGTACAAAGGCACTGGGGCAGGGGCACTGATAAAAATATATCATGATATATAGTTTTCAAGTTCTGTGATAAAATAACTTGTTTATACTTAGAGCTCCAAGGAGCAATTTTCCTTAATAATCATACGTTTCTTGATGCTATTGTATAAATGAAATAATGTAAAAAACATGACTATTCCATGAATACAATAGTCTGAAATATTTTAGGTATCAACCCATCTTCCTTTACTTTTTTCTTTTATATAATTTCTGGTATTATTTATGATTTTCATATATACCAAGGATCTTATTAGATTTGCCTCAATATTCAAATTTTCAGACTTTGTACCTTTTAATAAATCCTTTGAATTTTCTGAATTCTGACTGATAAAAATAGGTGGTGATACTTGAAATAAGTATTAACAGATTTCTTTACTATTATAGCTGAATTGCTTTATCAACATATGGAAAATATAAATATAAATATCCTGTGGATGCACAAATTAGTCATTATTGATAAGAATAAGTGCAACATTTATGAACAAACATTTCAAGACCTGTTAAAGCCGAAGAATCAAATCAGTGTATAACCTGTAACACATTATCAGTGTATAACCAGTAACACATTATCAGTGGTTACATAACTATCAATGTGTCCACTATAAGTTAATTTGTTTCAATGTTGCATTCACAATAAGAATTGCAAGTAAAAGTTTTCTTGCAACATGTGGTATATCAGCACTATGTCTCTATACTATAAACTTAATGTGATTAATGTGAAGTTCATAACAAAATAACAGACATCTAAAAGAAAGAAAAAGGAAAAAAATCCCTTTGTCTCTCAATTCCTTTATCTGTGCCTAATACCTTTCTCCTGCAGTATTCTATTGCTGTTTCTCAGTGTCATAGTTCAGTTTACATTATTATCCAAATGTTGTGTGGCCCTGGTTTCTATGGTATTTTACTTGCAACTAAGGGTCATTGCTTTTTAGTGTAATTTGTTTTTTAGTGTGAGCATTGCTGACTATCTCTCTATACTATGTGTTATGTTTACCACTACTCTTAGGTTAATTATATTTCCTGTTTGGCTTTTTTTTTTTTTTTTTTTTTTTTTTTTTTATGACCTTTCTCTGTACTGCATTTACCAAAGTGATCTCCCACTATGAGAAAAAAAATGTGGACAAAGGTTATGTTTTGCAACCCTATGCTCATATGGTCTGGAAATCTGCCACACCCGTGAGCTGTGTTTGGGGAGCTTAGATGGCAGCTTCTAATTTTTAAAGTTTAGTTTATATAGAGGTAGTGCTACTAGCTGCAAGGTATTATGAGTTCAATATGAAAATGTATTAGGATGACTAGCATAATAAAAAGTAATCTGCTTCAATAGCCATTCTGATATATACCCCAATACATGTTTTTTTTACAGTATAAATGCTCACACAGTTGAAACAGAGTAACTTTTAAATATGTTATCAGCACTATGCTCTGTTTTATAGCAGGGGTTTAGAAATCAATCTAAGGCTGCCTATGTATTTTTTTCACTTACACAATATTTACCTCTCTCAATGTCACTTCATTCTCTCACTGTGTATATTTCTGGTAGTATTACACTCTTTTTTTATGTATAAAGTTTATTATTTTTACAACAATACCTTACACAAACAAAAGGAAACAGAAAAGACATAAACAAAATAATAATAATAATACATAATAATAATAATAATAATAATAATAATAATAATAATAATTCAGCTTCACAAACTCACAAACGTTCCTTAGATACAATTCCTTAAGTAAAACCATGGAAAATGGTCATAGAGAAAATACATATGAAATCTGGGTCCTATAGTATAGGATTGACTTGCCTACTAATGTACTCATCCCAGAGTTTCCATGTTGTCTGCGGCAATTTATTACTGCCAATAATTATTGTTGGTATTAGCTACTTCTAGCCAAGTTGGAGCAATAGCAAGTTTCCATTTTTTAACAAGTACCCATTATGCTACAAGATATGGGAGATCAAAAATCTACAGTGAGCAAACAAAATATCTATATCTAGATGGAGAATCATATTCTCCAGATGTAATGGGACTTCTTTACCTGCTATCTTAGATATATGAAACTTGCATTGTGTCCAAAATGGCTGAATCAGCTTGCAGTCCCACCACCTATGAGGCAGGGTTCCCTTCACAGCACTTCCAGCATAAGTTCTGGGCAGATGGACCAAATTTACTTAACTCTATCAGCATTACATACCATCTTTGGACAGTTTTAAATAATATTTCTTCATATGAAGCACTTAAGGATGATTTTTCTATTGACCACAACTTTTTTAACTCTTTTTCCCAAAGTTTTATTCTAGTGGTTTTCTCATGATCTTCAGCGCAGTTTTTTTATCAACTTGAAACACTTAGAAAATAAATGAGTTTTGTCTTCCAAATGAAACAACTCTTCAAATGACGTCATTTTACCTATCTTATTCAATTGGAACCCCAAATTTTGTAATGTTTTTTTTATTGCTATGTATTATAGCCAAGTAAAACCCTTCAAATTATATTTACTTGTCAAGTTGAGGAAGCTAACTATTGATCCATTAGCATACATATATCCTAATATATTAACACCTGTACTCTTTAAATTTAAGATATTAATATCTTTAAAGCAATAGTCTATTCATTCTATCAGGGTACACAGAGATGGACATTTGGACAACATCATTTTTTCCTTACTTTTTAACCAGAATGTAATCAGGGATTTTAGTTCTTTAGGTACTTGATATTTGATATTTGTGATTGTGATAACCAAGGGATTAGTTTAACAGGGATAGGATCCAAGATATCTTGTTCTATTTTTCCCATATTGTCTTATCTTTTTTATTTACTCATATCTACCAGATGTAGGACAATGACTGCGTTATGAATCTCTCTTATAGATGGAGATGCCAGACCACCTTTATTTTTTGATCTTTTGGTAATTTCAAGTTTTATTCTTGGACGTTTGTCTCTATGTAGAAATGCATATATTATTTTTTTTTTTTTTAAGTATAAAATTAGAGGCAGTCATTGGGATACATCTTAGTATGTAAGAAATTTTTGGTATGATTGACATTTTAACTACTGCTATTTGAGCTGACCAGGACATGTTGAGAGTTTTCCAGTCATGTAGTATATTCTTAATATGGCTGGAAATCAGATCTAAATCGTTTTTTTAACATATTTCTCATTTGAAATAGGAATCTTACTCCCAGATGTGTGATATGTCCTGTATTCCAGTTATAATTATATTTTTATTTTAATATAGATATTTGATCTACACCAAAGCCCCTAACTATAAAATCTGTTTTTGTATAATTTATTTTAAGATAAGATAGTTTACCAAATTTCTCCAATATTTTTTGTAAACTATCTAGAGAGTTTTCTGGGTCTGTAAGTGTTAGGATAATGTCATCTAAGAATAGTTGAATTTTGTACTCCCAATTTCCAATGTTTATGCCCTTTATTTAATTAGATGTTCTTATAAATAGAACGAACAATAGAGGGGACAACGGGCACCCCTGGCGTGTCCCGTTAGAAATACTACATTTTCTGATTCATATCCAAAATCCTGCAACTTGAGCCTTGGGATTGACATACAAGGCTCCTATGGATTTGGTTGCAAAATCTTATAAGCCAAATTTCAAAAGAACTACTTCTAAAAATTCTCAGCTGACCCTGTCAAAAGCCTTTTTGGCGTCTAATGACAGGCCGAGCATGGGAATATTCTTTTTAATAGAGTATGACATAATGTCCGTAAGGCATCTGGTGTTTTCTGAAGTCTGGCACCCTCTCACGAAGCCTGTTTGATCTAAGTGTATTATGTCTGATATATTTGAGTTAAGCCTATTTGCCAGAATCTTCGAATAGAGCGTGATGTCAATATTTATTAGCAAAATAGGCCTGTAGTTCTTCATATCTTGTAAGCTTTTATTTTGTTTTAAAATGTTAATTATTTTGGCTTCAGACAGCTCGGCCAAAATTTCCTCATTCTTTTTAATTTTGTTAAACATTTCTTGCAATTGGTCTACTATTACTGGTGCAAATGTTTTACAGAACGAGGAATCAAAGCCATCCAGGCCTTGGGCTTTATTAGATTTCAAACCTTTTATAGTTTCAAGGATCTCTTCTTTGAATATATATTTATTAAGTACATTAAGATCCTCTTCCGTTATTTTGGGGAGATTCATTATTTTTTAATTCTTCAATTGACCTTCTACTGGGTTTTATACTGTAAACCCTTCCTGTGTTTCTAAATTATACAATGAGTTATAGAAATAAAAATAAAAAGTTTAGGATGGGAATGAAGAACCCCATCTTGGCTTTTTAGGAATCTATAAGTTGGGAAATTCTATTTTTTTTAAATTGGTTTGCAAGGTATTTCCCAGTTTTGTTACCCAGAAAGAAACGTTTCTGTTGGGCACGCCAAATTATTTTGTCTGCAATATTTTTATGTATTTTTTTAATTTGGTTGTTTGTCTCAGAAATTTTAGTGGATAGCTCTTTATTAGGGGTAATTGTATTCAGCTTATGTAATTTACCAAGTTCTATATACTGCTCTCCCAACGTCTTTTTTTTTTCATATGAGCTGACATTGAGATCAATGACCCTCGAATAAATGCTTTGTAAGAGCACCATATTGACGGAGAGGGCACTGAATCTATATTATCAGAGAAAATGTATCTTTTTTTTTTGTTTTATTTTGATTATCCTCCGAAGTCAAACTGATCATTGAATAATCCGTCCACAAGACTGTATCGATTTTAGTTGATTTTGTCCTACTAAGAGATTGGATATCTACAAAAAAGTGTAGTCTCTGACTTCCATGTTAGATAGTCTCCATACATTGAATAGATCATTTTTTTTACTTCTTGTTGAAATTTCTCTGCTAAGCTTGTAGTATCACTCTCTGATTTAAGCTGCTTACCCAAGGATCTGTCTCTTTTAGAGTCCGATAGCATGTTAAAATTGCCACACATCACTAAGGGGCCTATTTTAATTTATATATCAGTTTTAAGGTCTTTTTTAAGAACCTTTTTTTATTTTTATTGGGGGCATATATATTCACCAAGGTTAACTCTACATTTTTAATTCTGCCCACCCATATAATATTTCTTCCTTGGTCATCTAGAATCTTATGCTTTTCCTGTATTATCAGGCACCTGTTAAAAAAATCGATACCCCTCTTGATTTTGATTTATATTTAGCATCTATAGATTTTAGATATGATTTTATGCATAGGTTCTGGGTACCATCTTTTTTCAAATATGTCCCCTGCAGGCAGATTATATCTGCCCCAGAGTTTGAGAGATTTTCATTTGCCATATTTCTTTTTTGAGGAATATATAATACCTGGATATTTAATGAAAGTATCTTAATTTTCATTTAAACTGTTGTTTTATGTAGTTTTGCATTTACCATAAACTAGGATTCTGACCTTTGGAATTACATTCATAATGACATTCACACATTTCCTTCTCTTCCCTAGTTTTTAGGGCCAAAATATTGGGAAAAAAATGACAGGCTTTTATGCTAGGTTAAACCTAGTAGATGGAGGACATTTTCATATGAGAAATATTCATATGACTTATTTATACATTGCTTAAAAATATAGTGAGCAGTCTTTAACATTACATTTTCTTCCGACGTTAAATTTAATTTTATGTAACTTCTGGCGGATTTTCTTGAAATAACAAGCTTAAAGACCGTATGTTTTTTTCTTATGCTAAATATAAACAATAAAATCTTTGTTTTATATTTTCTGATATAATTCTACTTAGTATCTCTCTTATTAAGAGTACCATAATCATGGTCAAATCTTTATTCTATCAGTTCCTCTAAAGTTTTTATACACCATCTTAACAAAGTGAAAGAAAAAGTGTCGTAATTAGTGCCATATATTTATATTTTATATTAATATCATTTATCACCATATTTGTAATAAATTATATTTCCCTTTACCTTTTTCCATTCTTCCTTCCTCCATTGATTATTTATTTTTAGTTCTTATTTTGCAAGCTAAGGTAATCCTCCTCTTGTGTATTTGCAGTGCTTATTTTATATTATATTTATAGCATAGAGCCCATGCTGGTGCTATAGTTTCCTCTTTTCTTTTTCTTATATAAAATTTTGTGTCTACAAATTAAGCTATCCTATCTCTACCCAACTACTTACTACCTTTCACTCTTAATTCTTCTCTTTGTGTAAAATGTATATGAATAATTAATTAATCCTCTAATTAAAACAGTAACTAATACCATTATGGTATCTAAACAAAAGTGCTCTATGCAAGTGCATTTATATATTATTATTTTTTTCCGCTTTTTTTTCTTCTTTTTCCTTTTATTGTATCTTTTTCTTCTATGTTTTATGTTTTTGTGACAAGGCTACTTTTCCAAGTTCTTAATTGCAAGGCATAATTAAAAAAAAACTCTTTTTAATCTCTCTTTCTCTTATCTCTCCTTTAAAGATCCTGAGTTTCCTTATTTCTCACTATATTATTTGTTTATAGCATACTAGGTTTCTTATACTGTAATGCTAAGATAAATAGCATAAGACAGTTCTTTAGTCTATCTAAACATAAGAAAAATTAATATACAATATGTACAAATCTCTAACAAATGACAGGTCTATCTTCAGCACAAAAAAAGATAAGAAGAATCCCCTATATCAGGCAAGAAAAGGCGTCATGTCTCAATGTCCAGTTGGTTTCCAGTCAGGGACTCTAAGTAGTAGATTAATGGTACCCCTGTGCTGTATATTTTTATTAAAAGGAATGTTCCATTCTGTGAGCAATTTTCTTCCTTCTGCAACAGAGTTTATCCTGGTCCATGTGGCATTTCTTAAGACCAATATACTGGCTGGTGACCTCCATTTGTATACTAGGTTTGCTTTTCTAAGAGCCTGCATTATGGCTATATATTCTTTCCATCTTGCCAATGTAGCTGCTGACAGATCCAAAAAATTCATCACCAATTCATAAGGTGATTCCATTTTTTTATTATTATAGCTGGCTTTCAATATTGCCTCCTTGATATGTAAAACGTGTATTTTAGCTATTACATCTCTTGTTCTTGATTTTTTGATAAAGGGTGGTAAAGGCAGCCTATGAACTGAATCAAAAATATTTTTACACTGTGGTACTGGAATTTTTAGATATACCAGTAGATTCAAGATATATTTTTCTAGTTCCATTTCTGTAATTGACTCTGGGATACCCTTGAATCTTAAATTATTTCTCCTGGATCTGTTTTCCATGTGTATCAGCTTATTATTTAATTAATTGATTTTTTCTTCCAATCTTTGTGAATAAGTTACAAGGGTATTAGGGTCAACAATTAATTTATCGGAGTTGATTTCTAGTTTCTCTGTTCGCATGACAATTTCTTGTATCATTTTTGAGTTTTCTAGAATTTGTTTTTTTAAACTCTTTGGTTATATTGGTTTGAAACTCCAGCATTAATACTTTCATTTTTGAAACCATGAGAGTCTCTTCCTGTTGGATTAATGAAACCTCTGAGCTATTTGAGTCAAGAGAGCTTGTACCACTCTGGTCACAAATTGATTAATTCAGAGAGGTCTCTAAGTGAGGTGTTTCTGATTTGACATCAGTATGCTTGGGGGAAAAATAGTCACATGATTTCTGAGATAGTGTTTTCTTCTCTTTTGGTTTTGATTTTGAAGTAGATTTTTTCTTATCCATTTAAATTAATTGCTTCATTTAGAAAAGAAAGCTGTCTACAGATCTGAATGGCTTCCTTGAGTGCCTACTGAGTCTCACTTAATTCACTTTATAAGTAAATATAGACTTCAAGCGATATGCATAAAGTTGAAAAGAGTGTCTTTTCTCTTTTGTTTCCATAAGCATTTCAACAATCTCCAAGATGGCTAAAAGCAGAGAACATAATCTATAATATTCTTCCAGAGGTGATCAGGCTCTGGACTATATTATTCATAAAAACTATTTATCAAACTGTCTGTCCGTCAAAATGGATAATCTATGCATAGGATTTTTATACCGGTGTTAATATATACTTATAAAATACACAAAGACAAAATTCGCATAAGACAAACATCAGAAAACATATAACCAGATAATTGTGAGCTCACAAAATAATATATATTAATTTGCATAGTTTTTCACAAAACACTTATTAAAAATAGACCTACCAACTTTAATATATATATTTTTTTTTAACCTTAATATATAATTAAACTGAAAGAAATGAAGCAAAAAAAAAAAAAAAAATATATATATATATATATATATATATATATATATATATATATATATATATTTATATAAATATATATATATATATATTATTTTTTTTTTCAGAAAAAACAGACGTGCAAAAGTATAGGAGATGAAATACATATAGCTTTTGTCTAGCAATGCTGCCAGCATAGCAAGAAAAATGCAACATAATGAAACTTTAACTTTTAAAGAGATATCCTCAATATATTCACTCCAGAATTTACGAGCTGGATTTAATTTTATGGAAGGACATATATAACAATGCATACAAAGCTTTTTTTAGTGAGAGAAAAAATTATGAGTTAACAAAAACCTTCAACAACATTTTCTGACTCTCCAAACTTAATGACCTATTTGTTTTTTCTCTTGTCCATTTTTTTTTTCAAAATACTTGTAGGTTGCATTACCTCATTACTCTTAAGCAAATTCAATCATAATTTATGTAAGCATACAGTAATTTTAACCCAGCGTCCCACACCCATTTTAACCAGGAGGAGAATGGCAAGTTGGTGAAATCTTACAGCTAAGGACTCAAACCCATAAATTAAAATGGACTTTAACCCTTAAATTACTAGGGACTTTATACCCAAAATGATAGCTATGTACTGTAACTACAACAAAAACTAGTTGGGGACTCTAACCCACAACAAAAGCACTTTCCCAATTTAATAATTATGATACTCCTGCAGAAAAGGTGAGTATATAAAAAATGTTTACCTCACCAATTCTGGAGGGATATCCCGGACGTAAGCCCCCAAATTGTTAGAGAAGGATTTCTGCCAATGCTAGGAACAGTGCTATTCCAGATGAAATCCTTTATCCACATTCCTCAGGCACCTCTCTGCTCCTGGCCCCGATATCTTGGAGACAAAATAATGACACACAAGGTAGTGATATCAAAGTGTCTCTCTTTAATAGGCAGTATGGCAGAACATTATATAGGGCTTTGCCCTATCCATTATTTGCATCATTATCAGAGGTACATGCTGACTTCACATAGTCAGTTATGCAGGGTCATCCATTTCAAGTCATAGTTGGTTTTAGCTAGTAACAAGTATTTGCTATCTGTATATATATTTTGTGGTATATAAGTAGAGCTTACATAGGCAGAATACAGAACTGTAAATCCCATGTGGATACACTAGATAAGAAACTTACAAGGGCCTTCTGATGCAATAAAAAAATGGCTTTATGCAACCTTGGCACTAGTTCAGTAAGACAAAGGTCAAGTAAAATGTTAAGTCTTTCATTGTACCTCAACAAAAAGGATCCTCTGTTTACCAGGTGGTTTGCCTGTACAGCTATATTGTGTAAATAGCAGCAGGCAATGATAATCTGATATACCTCTGGGGATTATGGTAGGGTACCACAAGAGGCATGCAGGCAGTGAAAGCTTTGAGTAACACAAATGTCCTCTCATTTATGCATTTTCTGTGTGATTACACCTGTCCTCTGCTTCAGTTTGCATGGTATTGATGAGGTTCAGCAACCAGAGCAGACACTCATAATCTGCATTACTGCATTAATCTGCATTATTTGTTTTCACCCTTGGTTGTCAAGCCTTTCGTCAGACAGCTCATATAATCCCATTACAAAACATTAATATTTTCGATCACTTTCTTATGAAAAACTTTATTTAAAATATTCATATTTTGTAATATTTTAGTGCAGTTTTTGAAGTAGATCCAGTCTATTAATATATAAATAGCAATGCACATTGTTATTTGGGAAAACATTTTTTTTTCTTATGACATAGGTGTGATTGTAGATCTTGCACACATATAATTGGGCAATGTGCTTGATCATTTCTCGTTTTCTTAAAAGGACTTGGTCACCTCAAGAGGAAGTTGGCTTGATGTTAAAGATAATGAATAACAGCTCCTGTCTGCTTATGTGCAGCTCAGAATGGTAATGTTTAGCTGAGAGTGCTTGATAAGGAAGATGAGGGGTGCTAACTGCACAATCTCATTAATAAAGCAAAAAAAAACATGATTAACTCAGGAATTATTCACTTTAGCACACAACCGCTAAAAACGTGTACAGCCACCATTTCATGCTCTTTAAAAATATCCCAGGATTTTTGTTTGTTTGTTTGGTATTAGTAGAATACTTAACCAGAAGCCTTACACTATAGATTTCTTGGACTCAAATATCTCAAATAGCCTGAGTGATGCAGGATATGGTTGTCATGAGTACTTCCAGGGAATCCTGCATTCACACTTTGTATGTGCATATTTGTATCACAAACCACTTGAACACTGATGTAATTAAAGTACTTGCAATTCCTGTACTGCATAACTTACTGTTTGGGAGAAGCTGATGTACCTCTGGGCTTTCCCTTCCATAGCATTGAGGAGTTGTCCTACCACAATGCCTTCAGATGATTGGAATCTACCAGTTGTCTAGAAGTGTACTGCACTCAGCATTTTACCATACCATTCAATTGCAATTTTCAATAGTTACTAAAGGATTGGATTGAACAAGCCTGCAGCTACCTAGCCGAAAGCCTAAACTGTAAACCATGCACCCATAAGTAGCATTTCAAAGCATGATCAATAGTAAATGAGACTGTCATTATGACATCAGTAAAACATGAAGGTTAAACATCAATCAATTAGCGTTTAGAAGTCCCCATGCAGCCTGAGTCCCACGTGCCTCAACTGCTCGCCTCGCTTTGCGATGCACGCTGTCGATGGCTCGCCTTGCCTTGCGAGGCTCGCAAAGTGTGATGACTACTCGCAGTACGACAACTATATATGTGATTGTCGTTATTGTTTTATTCTTGTTATTATTCAAAAATGAATGGAGATAGTGAGAATGTTTTGAAAGGCTTTACAAATTGGTTTATAAATTGAATAGACTTTTTTCTTTTTGTGTTCTTTTATTAGACATTAGGAATAAAAAAATATTTTAATAATAAAGACAATAAAAGTTATGTTTTAACAGACAGATTAAAAATAATAGATCTTGTAACAACAAGGACAAGTATCTCAATATAACAATGAAAACTTTATTTATAAATCACAACGGCGTAATAAAAACAATTAAAAAATCTAGGATTGGAGTGGGAAATGTCAAAATTGGGCTAATTGTGGGAAATATATTACCACCAAGATATGTTGAAATTAGGTGGCAAACACCTTGGGAATTAGCATTCCTGGTTGTATACTTTACTAAAAATAATAGAACCACAAGTGCAGAAATGTAAACTATTTTCTTTTTCTTTGAATGATGATTAGATCTTGCACCAACATCAGCCTATTACTATATCACTTGGGTCCAACCTTTAACTGTGAATATGTGCAACAGGCTTATATTATACTCCACATTGATTAATTTATGACCACACCACATGTACACATTTATTTTACATAAAATACATAGCAAATCACATGTACATGCCTCTCACCTCATCACAGCTCCTGCCTCTTTGTGTGATCTACTGACACTTTTATTCTTTGCAACCATACTTTAGCTTAACCCGCTCACAGAGCAAGGAATAGCTCATATGCGCTGATCACTCATGAGAGTTTACATGTAAGGGTTTGTTAAATGACTTACTTTTAGACTTTTCCTGCAGGAGACATGTAAAGCCCACAGTTAGCAGAACCTCCCTGCTTTCAGAAGAGAATTAACCAACCACATAGTATTTCAAGTATTCATATCAAGTTACGTTGTTTACCTAATTTCAAGTATGTATTACCATTTCTCTGAAAGAAAACATATATTTGAAACAAAAATACAAATAATATGACTTAAATAATAAATGTGTTGCGTTGTTGGTTTTCTTTTAATTCCTTTACCAATTCAATATCTGTTAAATGCTCAAAAAAGTGACTCTAATGAAATCTAACCTTACTTATTATCATAACATCATTTCATTTCATATTAACCTTTATTTTTAATGGTTCTATTCAACCTACAATGAGCATAAGCTTGAGGGACCTCACAAGTGTTGTGACTGACAGATGTGCCTGGTGTGCTGCAGTCCATGTGGTCGTAGAGAGTCGCACACAACTAACGACTAAACAACCTTAACAATATTCAACCCATTTCAGTTTTTAGAACTGACACAAAAGCTTTTCCACATACACACTAATTCTACTATTGATTTCACATCAGGCCTATCAGGCAACTTCTCATGACTCAGCTAAAGCTCCAATACTCCTTCCTGCCATTATTTAATCCACAGCCATGTTGTTATAGAATTAACATACATACTCACAAATACATAATATTTACATTCATTCTTAAATAACTAACATATCCTTTTAACATTTCTTCTTATTAAATCTTTTCATTCACCTTAATCATTACTTTAAACTAATCTCAGCTTTATATCCTCACAATTACAATTACTATGATTAATTAATCAATGAATTAATAAATGTTTCACTCAAATGAATTACTATGCCATTCATTTATATTATTTTAATCAATGTAATTTATATATATGCTTTAGTGATGTCGCGAACATCAAATTTTCGGTTCGTGAACAACGGACCCGAACTTCCATCAAATGTTCGCGAACGGGCGAACACGGCGAACCGCCATAGACTTCAATGGGCAGGCGAATTTTAAAAACCACAGGGACTCTTTCTGGCCACAATAGTGATGGGAAAGTTATTTCAAGGGGACTAACACCTGGACTGTGGCATCCCGGAGGGGGATCCATGGCAAAACTCCCACAGAAAATTACATAGTTGATGCAGAGTCTGGTTTTAAGCCATAAAGGGCATAAATCACCTAACATTCCTAAATTGTTTGGAATAACATGCTTTAAAACATCAGGTATGATGTTGTATCGACCAGGTAGTGTAAGGGTTACACCCGCTTCACAGTAACAGACCAATCTCCCAGTTGAATGCACTGCAAACAACCGCAAACAGTCCCTTTGCACAACCGCAAACTCCCCATTTGCACAAGGTTGGATACCAAGCTAGCCATGTCCCGTTCCTTGTCCTCACTGATGTCATTAAAGGTCTCTTCCTCCACCCAGCCACCAAGGGTCCCTGAAAGGTGACAACAAGCCCCCTGGGACACCTGCTGTGTTTGGTCTTCCACCTCCTCAAAGCCACCTTCCTCCTCTGACTCCTCTTCTTCATACTCCCAGAGTCCGGGGGCCTCCCCTGCCCAGCATGGAAGATTATACACAGGTCAGAGTCTGAGGGCTTCCACTACCCAGCATGGAAGATTATACACAGGTCAGAGTCTGGGGGCTTCCACTGCCCAGCATGGAAGATTATACGAGTTGCCTCTGTCTGCGTTATTATAAGGTGTGTACTGTTAAGTAGTACTATTCCTATCGGTTTAATCCCTGTTACGTCCACTATCAGGGGACGTGTATATGGCATGGATTTTTGGAAGCGGGAGATGGAAAAAGATGCTTGGTTCTTCAAATTTGGGGCACTGCGCGTGCAATCTAAGGTGCCACCAGATATGTGTCACTGTGCACTGGCAAAAGTTGGCAGAGAAGATGCAATAGGCTTCACACACAGGCCTGTAGGCAGGCAATTGCTATTCAATCTATTACAGTCAAAAAAGTATTGTTTTATGTCACTGAGCACAATATAAGCTGTGAGCCTGACACAGGCAGGCAACTGAAATTAGATTACAGGAAAAAAATGGTTGTTTTCAATGTATGTTACACCACTAGGTATGAGTAGTGAAAATAAGCACAATATATGCTGTTAGGTGTTAGCCTGTCACACACACACACTGGCAGGCAGGCATAGATTACACCAAAAAAATTATAAAATAAAATAAATGATGTTCAAAGTTTCCTCAATGATAAAGTATAGGGGGCGAACCGAAAAGCGTGTTTGTCGTTCACGGCGGACGCGAACATGCGAAAATCGCCGCAAATAGTTCTCCGGCGAACTGTTCGGGACATCACTAATATGCTTTCCTCACCTTATTGTTACAAGATACTATTCCCTTTCATTATTACTTTCATTAATCAATTCATGCATTATATTTTCCTTTTTGTTTTCTATATTCCTTTTTTTTCTACAATTATTAAAATTTGTTTTCTACATTATTAAAATTTGAATATGTTAAATATATATTGTATAATTTCAGCAAATCTAATTAAGCGTTCCAGTAATTATAATATAATTATATTGTAATAATATTATTATAGATCTTACTGTTTTTTGTTTTACGTCAATTAAATAACATTTATGAAAGACTATACAAGGCATCATAATATCTTAACATCCACTTCAGTAATTGTATAGAACAAGGGCAGCTCTTATCTTCTCTAAGTATTTTGACACATATATCTTCTAGATATCTTGTCCATATGCATATTTATCCAATTTAGAGACTGTTATATCAGCTACCCTCGCTTTAGCAAGTCTGACGCATAACTAAATCTATATATGTCAGTTGTCAGTGGAACTTTTAGTTTTTAATATAATTTGCATCAGGGAGAGTGGACACAGAATCTAACACCATGAGATCAGCATACATAGGGTAAACAACATAACATAAAAACATATTAAATAACTATAAAACAACTAGTGAGCCCAGTCCCTATGCGGGTGGGTCTGACAAGGTACAATTTCCCCATCATGAAAATAAGAGTCCAGATATATTTCGCGCTCTCAAGTTATTATGTAGCCAGAGTAAAGGCCTGTTTTAAATATCTTAATCATCCTGGGCAAATCATATTAGTCCATAGGGGCTGTAGGTCATGGGGATCATGACAGCAACTCCCTTCTTCTAGCTTCAGAATCCCAGTGATCATCTCTATCAGATGAACACTGACATGCTGCGGCATTAAGTCCAAGTGTAAATCCTTTTTTGGGGTGGGGCAACCAATAGTCCAAATATGTCCATAGTCCAAAGTACAAACGTTTGCTTAGGGATGTAACTCCAGAGGAAGCACTCTGTCTCAGTATTCTTTCCCCATTTTGCAGGTAGAAACAAGCAGTGGGTAGCACTGGAAATAGCATCCTGAAGAGTCAATTGACTGGACAAGCACCCAACTCAAGAGCAGTAACCCAAGTTTCCTAGCTGAAAAAGGAAAGCTACCCAACTCCATTGGAGCAAATGTGGAAAATAATCCCCATAGGCCTCCCCCTACCAAGAGTCTGATTCTGAGGGTGCAGGGCAGATTGTTTTTGTCATTATTCTCCTGTACAAATTACAGGGGTGAAAAATATTCAGGGAGTAATTCTGGTGGATTTCCTGCCAACACAGCCCACCCCAACCAAGCCAGTGTCAACAGCTGTCATGTTATAAATAAAACAGTACTTGGGCCTATGGGACCAAATGTGGGCAAAACAACCCTTGGGACAAAAACAAATGATGACCTCAGTAGCTGTACCTGCTGGCTGGCATTCAAAATCTTCACCTTCGCTGTAGCGTCCATCAGTTGTTCACACTTCATTACAATCTTTCCCAATAGCAGGTGAGCACAGCTGGTCCAAACCAGGCTCTCTCTTGTAACAGAAGTCTAAAAGACGTCCCCTTTATTTCCCACCGCCATGCTGTTGGTGGTGGTACTCTAGCTAATTGGGTATAGCCGGTCCTTCAGTTGTTGGTCTGGCGGGATCTCAGTGCTCATCCCTGTTCCTGCCACTGGATCTGTGTCTAGCTCTCTGACAGTGATTATCAGCTGGAGACCTGTTGCTGGTTCACAATCCATGTTTTGTTCTTCCAAGAACCCGGGAGCATGCTGGCTCCCGCCAAGGCCCTCCATTTGGCCTGATTTCTGCAAATAACGCTGTGTGCCCACTTCCAGAAACACCAAAAAGCTGTATGCTTCTAGAGCCTCCTGGTGGCAGGATGCATCTTCATCATCCTCACCTGATTGTCAGGGCTCCTTCCATCCCTTGCACCAGGTCCTATCCTATGCTGCCTCCAAGAGCAGCTCCATATAACTGGCTTCTAGCTCCAACTCTTGCAGGATCAAGGTTTCACTCAATGCAGCCTCCATGGACCCTGATTTTAATCTCAATTCTTGGCAACACTGTTTTTACAGGAGCCCCCCCCCCCCCCCATTCTATCTCATAGCAACCTGATGTGCTCTCCGCTCCATCATCCTTGCTATCTGGCTCATTTTCTCTTGAATAACCTCTACTCTGCAGGAAATCAGGGAGCTGGTCTCGTAGTACTGGACAAATGGCTTGTCGTTCTCTGCATCTCAGCCAAGCCACTGAAAGTACTTGATTTCCATCTTGGATAAGTTTCCATATGCCATCCTGGCTTCTATATTGAATAGTTGATGAAGGGATCCCGCTTTTGACACCAGATGAGTCTGCTTTCTTCAGTTGGGCTTGATAAGGCTGTTATGGCCAAACCTAACCAGCAGTTCTTTCAGGTTCTTTTTGGTCTCTTCACAAGGCAGCCGATGCCTCTAAAACTACCATCTTTGAATGCAGCATTTAAAGATATGAACACAGGATCATCTATTAAAAACGAATCAGGAACTACTCTTATTGCTGTGGAAATCCATAACAGGTCCAATCACATATTATAATTGTCTAACTGCGAGTTGTCGTCACGCAAAGCGAGGGACGCAGTTCAGGCCGCAAATACGGACCTCGTAAAGCGAGGCCCGCATTTGCAGAGGTGGACATAAACTGCAATGAGCTGAGGCGCAACCCCAAGGCGCGCAAAACACCGCCAAGGAGGTACAACTTTTAAAAACAACAATAACGACCCAAGGGACTTACAAAAAAATAATACGAGGTCGAAAAAATACGAAGTTAACGGCCAAACCGTGCACAAGGAAAAACACAAAAAGCACAACAACAAAATAATCAAATATATAGTTGTGAGCATGCGGGGCCGTTGCTCACGCTCGCAAGAAGTTCCCCGCAAATGCGGGTCCTCGCAAAGCGAGGGGCCGCATTTGCGGTGGTGTAGCATCCCAACGTCCCCGCAAATGCGGATCCTCGCGAAGCAAGGGTCCGCATTTGCAGAGGTGGAGGCTCCAACGTCGGCTGAGTTAACACAAACACACCACACACACGACTTTTTAACAAAAAAAACCCAACCTCCTAGCCCCAAAAAAAACAACGTAACGTCCCCGCAAATGCGGTTCCTCGCGAAGCGGAGGTGGAGGCTCTAACGTCGGCTGTGTTAACACACACACACACACACACGACTTTAAAAAAAAAAAATCTCAAAGGCGCCTCACACCGGTTACACACACGGTTACACACCGGTTACACACACCGCCGAAGGCGCTCCATGACAGCAACTGAGGCCCTCGCTTCCGCAAATGCGGGTCCTCGCGAAGCGAGGGGCCGCATTTGCAATGCGGGTCCTCGCAAAGCACTTAGGGAATGAGGCAACCTTAACGTAACAGACACCGACACGCACTAAGAATCCCACTATAACGGCCGACCCGCGCGCCACTACAAACAGTGAAAACACACCAAATACTCACAAAAACGACATAAAAAGCTTACCCATACCAAGGGGGGGGCACCCAGGACCAGTGAAGTTACACCTCCATTTAATTCCAAATTCCCGAGTTCAGACACACGAAAATCCCCTAAGCGAGAGAAAAATTGGCCGCCGAAAAAAACGAAAACGAGGCTCACCTCGGAAACCTGCATTAACCTCAGAACCAACCTTAACGTAACAAACACCCACACGCACGACAAATGGCGGAACTGCGCACACCTAAAAACAGTCAAAACACACCAAATACTCACAAAAACAACATAAAAAGCTTACCCATAGCAAGGGGGGCACCCAGGACCTCTGAAAGTGAAGTTACACCTCCATTTAAGTACAAATTCCCGAGTTCACACATACGAAAATCCCCTAAGCGAGAGAAAAAATGGCAGCCGGAAAAAATGAAAACGAGGCTCAAAGACCCAGGACCGCTCAGCCACCTACAACTAACCCAAGAAGGGATCCGAGATAAGATCAGAAACCCGGATTAACCGCAGGGGATCCGAGATAAGCTCTGAGCCCTGCATTAACCCCACATTAACCATCGCAGTGGGGGTCCCGATTGCACGCGATCGGGGACCCCCGCTGCAATCAAAATTCAAAATTCATGCGTTACAGGTCATAAAGGACTGTAAAGGTCCTTAAAGGACCCGTAGTAAAAGAAAAGAAAAAAACCTGTCACCCTGTCAATCATGGGGGTCAATACAGACCCCCATAAAACCCTCATTAACCCTGTCACTCATGGGGGTCAATAGAGACCTCCATAAGCCCTTCATTAAGCCTGTCACTCATGGGGGTCAATACAGACCCCATAAGCCCTTCATTAACCCTGTCACTCATGGGGGACAATACAGACCCCCATAAGCCTCTATTTAACCCCATCAGTCTCATAAGGGTATATTAACAAAATTATGGGCCTGTTACAACACTACATTAACCACATAAGTGCCATGATGGTCCTCAAGGACCATCATGACACTAAGTATAAAAACTATACTGCACTATACCACCCCCAATAAAACATTAAAGATCAACTAATCACCGTCTACACTAACCTATTAACATCTACACTACCTACCCCCTATTAACCCCCACCACTCTAATGGGGGTCAATACAGACCCCCATAATCCTCTATTTAACCCCATCAGTCCCATAAGGGTATATTAACACCATTATGGGCCTGTTACAACACTACATTAACCACATAAGTGCCATGATAGTCCTCAAGGACCATCATGACACTAAGTATAAAAACTATACTGCACTATGCCACCCCCAATAAAACATTAAAGATCAACTAAACACTGTCTACACTAACCTATTAACATCTACACTACCTACCCCCTATTAACCCCCACCACTCTAATTGGGGTCAATACAGACCCCCATAATCCTCTATTTAACCCCATCAGTCCCATAAGGGTATATTAACACCATTATGGGCCTGTTACAACACTACATTAACCACATAAGTGCCATGATGGTCCTCAAGGATCATCATGACACTAAGTATTAACACTATACTGCACTATACCACCCCCAATAAAACATTAAAGATCAACTAAACACCCTCTACACTAACCTATTAACATCTACACTACCTACCCCTTATTAACCCCCACCACTCTAATTACAGAAAATAAAAAAGCCTAAAGTCACACAAAAAAATTCTACATTACATGAAATAAAAAACTAACTCACAAAAAATAAATAAACTACATTACACAAAATAAAAAACCTAAGTCACAAAAATTAAAAAAAGGAACATTACAGGGAAAAAAATTAACATTACAACCCCCCCCTCACTACAGAAAAAAAAAATACACACCTGAAAAGGAAATACATACAATACAAATACATACAATACAAATACATACAATTACAATACAATTACATACAATTACATACAATTACAATACAATACACCACTATCTAATATACATTAAACAATCTATCTAAATAAATAGCATAATCTAATATACATCATATCTATATAATAAAACATTCCCAATTTATCTAAATAAATACCATAATCTAATATACATCCTATCTATATAATAATACATACCCAATCTATCTAAATAAATAGCATAATCTAATATACATCCTATCTATATAATAATACTTTCCCAATCTATCTAAATAAATAACACAATTTAATATACAATACATCCTATGCTTTCTATAGAAAACCCCTAGCTAACATACAATAAATGCTATCTATATATTAACTAATCTAAGTCTAAGCTAAAATAAAAAAAATTAAGACCACTTACCTTTGCAGATGTCCATTGTGATCAGTATCCTACGAAAAAAAAATTACAAAAAATGAGTGCAAGACGTTTACACTTATAAAATAAACATTATAGACATTCTATACATTCTATACATTATATACATTCTATACATTATAAATATTCTACTCACCTTTCCGCCATGTCCCGTCCGGCATTCTTTAAATCCTTCTCTGGCGCGGCACCTGTTAAAAAAAACACAACATTAATACACATACATCAAAATAAAATAAAGATAATCTACATTATACTTACCTCCCCGCGATGTCTCCGGCCTCCTCCGGATCCTCTTCTGCCACACCCTGTAAAAATAAAAAATAAAAATATACTTACATCCGCACTCCCGGACATCCCCGACGCTAATGAGGCTCCAGGAGAATTTTCCAGTAGAAAATAAGCAATGGCGCCTTCTGATTGGTTGAAAACGCTGTCTATCAAATTCACCCAATCAGGAGGCGCCAATGTGTGAGTCAATCAGAAAGGGATACACCCTAAAATCCCACTCTGATTGGACAATGCACCTATCAATCTTTATTTAAACCAATCACAAGGCGCAGATGCCTTCAGCCAATCACAATGGAATACACCCCCACAGGGTGATTGGTTGGAGCCTCTGCACATTCTGATTGGTTGCACTGACAATAGCCAATCACAATGGAATACACCCTCACGTACTGATTGGTGAAGGATTTGTGCATTCTCATTGGCTACTGTTAAAATCAATCAATATTACAGCCAATGGGAAGGCGCAGATGTCTTCACCAATCAGTATGTGGGGGTATATTCCATTGTGATTGGCTGATGGCAATAAAGCCTTAGGATTGGTTCAAATAAAGATTGAAAGGTGTGTTATCCAATCAGCGTTGTATTTTGGGGTGTATACTTTTTTCATTGGTTCACAAATGGGGTCTTCTCATTGGCTGAATTTGATAGACAGCCTTTTCAGCCAATCAGAAGCCGCCATTGCCAATTTTACTCTGGAACAATCCATAGGAAGGTCATTATCGTCGGAGACATCCGCCAGGGCGGATGTGTGTCGTTTTTTTTTTTTTTTAAAGGCGCGGATGCTTCCGGTGAAGACGAGGAGGCCGGAGACATCCCGGAAAGGTAAGTATAATGTAGATTGTGTTTATTTTACTTTGCTTTATGTTTACTAATGTAATGTTTTTTTTTTTTACAGGAGTACCGCCAGACAACACGCAAAGATGGCCGACGGAACATGGCGGACGGAACATGGAGGACGTGACATGCTGGAACGGGAAATGCTGGAAAGGTGAGTATAATATTTACAATATTTAGAATATTTAGAATGTTTACAATGTTTACAATGTTTAGAATGTTTAGGTATTTCATGTAAATGTGTTGTATTCATTTTTGGAATCTTTTTTACCGTAGGTTGCTGATCTGAAGAAACATCTCAAAGGTAAGTGGTCTTAATTATTTTATTGTAGCTTACAATTAGGGTAGCTATATATATATAGATAGCATGTATTGTATATTACATAGATAGGGGGATGTATTATTAGATAGTATTGTATATTACATAGTGGGATGTATATTACATAGTGGGATGTATATTTCATTATATAGTGGCATGTATATTACATAGTGGCATTTATATTAGATAGTGGCATGTATATTACATAGGATTGTATTGTATTTTATTTAATTGTATTATATTTTATTTTATTTAATTGTGTTGTATTGTATTATATGTATGTATTATATGTATTTCATTTTCAGGTGTGTAATTTTTTAAAACATTTTGTAGTGACGGGAGGTTGTAATATCTTTTTTTATTTTCTGTAATGTTCCATTTTTTATTTTTGGTCACTTAGGTTTCTTTTTTTGGTTCTGTAATGTACATTTTTTATTTTTGGTGATTTTACTTTTTCTTATTTTATGTCATGTACATTTCTGCTTTTTGAGGAATTTAGTTACTTGAGGCACACAGTACACTCACATTGTGTGACAGACAGCATTTTAACACTTTCTTTTATTGACCGTCATTTTTTGACGGGAAAGTTGCTAGTACAACAGATAACACACATCACACACAGCACGGGGGACAGCCAGGACGTCTGGGAGTGAGATTGCACGCCAATTTAAGTCGCATTTAAGCAGTTTCGGCACTTGAAAATCGCCTAAGCAACAAAAAACATGGCGGATGAAAAAAATGAAAACGAGGCTAAAGGACACAGAGCCACGAAAATCACCGCCAGCCACGTACAAGTTACCCAGAAACGTAGGAGATACAAAATATACCATTTCAACGGATGGAAAGTACTCACAAGCCAAGTAACACATAGAAAAAAGCCACCATTTTACAACACTAACTTGCAAATGATACCATTAGGATTCTAAAATGGTGCTTTACCAAAGGCGCTCAGAGCTGGGCTCGCAATGAGCGCTGAAGGTCCACAGAGGAGCAAAAGCATTACATTGTGTTTCAAACAGCATTGCCATGGCTTCAAATGTTATTGCCGTCATTTTTGGACACAACTTAATGATCTGAAGGTCACATTACTGATGGAGAATTTCAGGATACAGAGATAAGGGAAGATCTGAGAATAAAATGTGTGCAGGAATTTGGAAAGTAAGCTATGGATTAATACATCATCTGCTCTGTGAATTTTCTCAATCAGATTGATGGACAATTTGCTTCCTACAGAGACTGCCTGTACCACATATAGGTTCACTAGTTACCAATCTCTCTCAAGCACACTATAGTTTTCCCTAGCTTTCAGTATGTTCACTAGAGACCATCGAGTATCTTCATTTATTATCATTCAACACTACACTTTTTAGTTCATTTAAATTTCATGCATATACAAAAACACTCTTCACTAGTAACCATTTAGTATCCATACTTATTATTTATTGTAAGATTAAACAGAAATAAAGTTGTATGGTTGATTGAAAATGAATAATAATGGTAAGCTGAAGAAAAGAATAAAACAATTATTTTAACAATCATCTATAAATAAAGCTGGCAAGTACATTCAAGTTCAGCCCATTGACATTACTATTAACCATGCATACTGAATACTTACATTTCTCAGTATTCTCAGCATCATCAAATCATAATCACTTTGCCAGAGAAATTCATATAAACACCCCCTCTTTAGTTCAAAGTATCATCACCAGAAACTTTCAATTCTCGAGGCTTGCCACAATCAAATTCGTTATGCCACTCAAATCAAATTGCTCCATTATTATTCATAATTTCCTTTATCCAAAAAAATACCCTAGTAAGTAAGCAAAGGTTAAGGTTATACTTGAATTTGTGAATAGACTTTAAGGTGGTGCCCAATGTTATGGATGGAGCAACTACCTTTACATTTTCACACACCCTTCGCTTACCATGTTTTATTTTTTCTGAACTACACCCCTCTCCCTTTTTTCACATACCCCTCTTTTTTAAAACAATCAAAATAATGGTAGGCCCTCTAGTCAAGCTTACCGGCACATCGCCAATGAGAGACTTGTATATGGGACATTCTTTAAGTACTTGGATAGGGAATTGCATATTTTAAAAGGTATTTTCAACTTATTTGCTTATGCATATCTTGATTGCAAATTATGCAAAATGTAAATACACTAGTGTAAAACTGTAATAAGAATACTAGGTATGCCACAATTAATGTACACCAGATGGCAGTAATGAACCTTTTTCTATATCTGACTATACAAAAATAAACCTGCATATCATCTACACTGCGTATAGAAACTTACCATCACCTTTCAAAACATTCAACTAGTGTTGCCCTAAAGGCTAAAAAGAAGACACATAATTCCAGCTTTATATATAAATTGTACCATGTAACATCCAAGTGAAAAAAGAAAGAACAATTATTAAAATTAAAAAAAAAATAGTAAACAATAGATTAATTGGGCTGAATAAAGGAACACCCTGAGTAAATACTTACGTGACGCACATTGGGCTTAATTTGTTGCCTAAAATTGTTTGTATACGTCTTTACCAACTGTGTACACAAAGAATTGTTGAAGCTAAGTCAAACTGTATGGTGGCCATTTATGGACTACCCTCTTTAAGCCATTACAGAGATTTTCAATGGTATTTAGGCTAGTGCTCTGACTATGCCACTCAAGGATATTCAACTCATTGTCCTTCAGCCACTGTAAGTTTAATTTGACGTTTGCTTTGGGATCATTGTCAAGTTGAAAGGTGAACCATCTTCCCATTTTCAACTTCCTGGTTAAGAGCTGCAGATTTTCTTCAAGAATATGCCTCAATTATGTTTGTTAGTTTTCACCAGTTGTGTTGTTTTGCATTCTAGCCAGAATGTTTGATTTTGGTCTCATTTGACAATAGCACCTTTTGCTACTTGCTCTTTAAAACATAGCAGCTTTTTTAAAACATAGCTTTTGTTTGTGCCCTCCCATATATGCCAGATTTGAGTAGCTTGTGATGTTGTTGTCATATACACATAACGACCAGTCTTTGCCATAAAGACATATAGCTCTTTCAAGGTTGCCATTGCACATTTGGTAGCCTCTCTGATCAGTTTCTTTCTTGCTCAGTCAGTTTGGAGGGATGGCCTGATCTAGGCAAGATGGTGCCATATTCCTTCCTCATCTTGACTATGCTCCATGAAATATTTATAGCCTTAATGGTTAAAAAGGGGGTTACTGTGTTTAAATAAAAACATTAACATGCTTAAAGGGGCATTTACCTCACTACATGTGCTCTTCGTTGTGTGAAAGAGCACAAGATTATATGTTAAAGTGATCTAATGTTTTTTTTTATTAAACTGAGAACAGTTACAAATTTGCAGTCTTAGGTTTGTTTACAGACACACTGCTGACTGCTCCATGATTTACAGCATCTGCTAACAACAGCTTTCCAAGATCCGTGAAATAATGATGGTTTTAGTCTCTTTCAGGAATGTAATCAGCCATCAGTTAACCCACAAATAACATATTTGTGAGTTTCTAACTGTCAATTCCCTGAACAGATGAATTTGGGAATGGTTAACCCTCTTTCTGACCTGCTTTCTGCACTCAGCTCTTGCTGTGAGTCTCTCTGGAGACATGCCTAATTCTCATGTAAACAGAACTTCATGGTGTGCTCCAAGTTGTGCTGAATTAACTGACCCTTTAATTTAATTTGTTTTTTTTTTATATTCAGAGTGTATACATTGATGTCTGACCTCAAAGCTCAAATGTATAGAGATTGTGGACTTGGTTCAATTACCTGTATTTGAACCTGTGAGTGACAAGCCATGGAAAAACATGAATGTATGCCTCATTATTGAGAGAGCAGTATTATGTTTTGGGAGTAAGGCACAAATCCTTCTTGCTCTGTCTTGAAAACTATCCTGATAATAAGACCATAGATCTCATGTGAAAACATCCAGGGTTGAAACATTGTGGCAAGGTCAAACTTTGCATCTGCAAATTGTATTGGTGGGTATGACTGGAGAGCTTGCATTCTAAAGACCACTGATTTGTTTTTTGGAAAATATGAACAGTCAGCCAGGCTGTTATTGGTTTGTTTGAGAGTATATGTATATGTGACAGTGTATTTCCTGCCTGTCATCTCTTTCAATTCTGTTCTAGCCATTTATTGTCCTGCCCTGTTAAGCCTTTAGCACTTTGTGCAAACTTTTTATGTCAACCTGTCTAGATGCACAACCTGCTAACATCATCTGATGGAAAAGTAATAAGATAGAAATGACACGATTTTTGCATAAAAGTATAATTACTGCAAACTTCTTGAGAATATAGAGATGCAAAGAAAATTGACTTTTGTATTTCTTTAAGGCAGATACTCTAGAAAAACCTCTGTACAATAAGTCATAATAACCAATGAGAAATTAAAATGTATACTTTTTACAGAGTATTATGAATGGAAAAAATATGCAAGACTTGGACATCAGTTCAAGGACATCCCCTTGCTTAATGCCGTATTGTATAAATCTAGACATGTTGTAAAGATGCTGGCCCTAGATGAAATATTATTTTTCCATATATATATATATATATATATATATATATATATATATATATATATATATATATATATATAAATATATAAAATATTTAAATTAGAGGCTGCAGATTTTTTGGTAGATTACCTTGTTTTTTCCTACTTGTGTGTTCTACCTGCATTTTATGTACAGTATCAAAGATAATCTCTCATTCACAAAAACATTTCTGCCTCATTATTTCAGTTAAAACTATACTTAATGTATTTCTGAAACAGATAGTTATGACTGCCTTACACAATGATTCATAATTAAAAAGGGAACAAAGCAAATTCATCTGGGAAATATTATTGTCCTGAATGTACAAAACATATACACATTTAATAGCTGTTCTTAAAATGCACCTAAAGTTAACTTTGTTTTATATGAAAGATCACTCTTAGAGAAGATGAAAAATCGATGTAAAAGTAATGGCACTTGCACAGTTTCTCCATAAGTCCTGTTAAAAGCTGCCTTTTTAATTCTTATTTCTAACACTGACATATAGCTGAGCTGAATTGGTCGAATGTTCAAGAGCAAAACAAACTGAATCTGAGTTCTAAACTGTGATAGTTGCATTTTTTTATTTTGTGCCCTTCTGCAGCGCACATCACTAAACATACAGAAACTATGTAGCAATACTAGCCAAGCATTAAACCTTTTACACATATATTTTAACTTTTTAAGTGAAAGTTTGTTTAGTTGATACTATCCTTTTTGACAAATTAAGCCAGATCTGGTAATTTGAATCAGAATGCTCAAATCCTGATTTAGCAGAATTGCAGTACTGAAAATTAACAGAAAAGCCTCTTTATACCTCTTTATTGGCTCTGCGGGTACCATAATGTTAGAAACCCACGCTTTTTCCTATACTTCTATATCAGCTATGAACATTTTCTGATAGTAAGAACTATGATACTACATCTCAGCATAAAAGGAGATTTGGAAGAATTGTTTCCTCATGAACAAAGTGTGTAAATAGCATTGGAGGGACATCCCTGCTTCAGATGCAAAAGTGTTTTTACATTTATTTGATCTGGACAGTTTAGATTGAACAATCATATTCATAATAAATGGTTTTATATGTCTTAGTTAGAAGAATTTGATTTGTATAACAGGACTGCTCAGTTTTCCTCTCCCTCAGATCTTTTTAATCTGATGGAACTGCTTTTAAGACCCGCACGTCTAAAACACAAGATCAGAGATTACTTGCAAACTTCCTTCCACTACCCTGTAAACCCTAGCATACTGTACATGTTCATGTATTCAAATGTGTCTTTTTCTCCAAGATAACAACATTGATGCTAATAATACTATCATTTAGAATTTGCAGAAAATAAAATGTGAAGGTCAAACATATTTTCCTTGCTTCCTTTATTTTAGATGATTTTGTTGAGTCCATCCATGGAAGCATTACATTTGAACACCTTCCATCTGTCTCCTACTATATGTTTTAATTATTTATTGGACAAATATTGAAACATGAAAAAAAAAAAAAAGCATATTTACATAAAAAAACAAAAATCAAATCATGACTGGATTTTGTGCAGTAATGTCAGTCAATAAATTGTGAAAACCTCAAATTAAAATCGACTAAAACAAGTAATGATTCCAGCATGTGACACTTTTATAAAAATAGCTCTCAAAAGTTAAATGTCATCTTCAAGCAGTTCTTATTAAAACTTGCTATGTTTTCACACATCTTAGTACTCATGATGAGTGCTATAAATCCTGTCAAGTCATCTATATTTATACATTCCGTACTGACAATATGGAATACTGAATTTCTAAAGTTAGAATATTATATTAATAGGTGATATTAAGTAACCTGTAGAATCTCAATTCTCATTTATGCAGAAAACTTTTGATTTCAATATTTAACCAAGTTTTATTTGGCACTTTTCAATTACAATTTCTATGGAAACTTAACAGTTTCTTATTGAATGTGATTAGTGTTTTTGGCAAGTACTTGTTTTACTAATGTTATTTTAAAAGGACTATAATTTAAACCAGTGAAATTATCACTTAGATGAATATTTCTACTAGGTATCATGATGGTTATCGTGCTATATTTTACAGTTAAATACCTAGAATGAAAAACATTTTCTATTTTCATATATTATTAGTTAGATGTTTTTTATTATTATAATTATTTTAGAAAGAAATATCAATATCAAAAATCAAAGTTAGTTTGTGGGTTCTAATTTTATACAAGCCACATAATTATTGGCCTCTAAAATATGCAGTAGAACTATGATTTTATTATAATGCAATGTGTGTATTCAAATCATATTTGCATAAGGTAAAGGCAGGAAAAAGGGGAGAAAATAGGACAATAGAGGAGTGAGTGTGGTGTGAAAGTGGGGCACGGAAGGGTTAAAAGGGGGGAGGGGAATATGAATGGAAGAAGAAGGAGGAGCAAAAACAGACTATCACTGAAAGGTACATACACAAATGTACACACATAGCATGGGTCCAATGGGGATTAAATCATACAATATTGGAAGTGCCATCAGATACATAGGGCCTCATTCTATTAGCGGCCGCAGCCGTTGCGGGGCCGCAAGGACCGGCCGCAAGCTATTCTGCTATTCTATTCCCCTCCTTTGAATAATAAAAACGGCCGCAAGGAAATCGGCCGTAAGAAAATCCTATTTGCAATTCAATTGCTCCGGGAACCCTCTCTGCAAGGCTAAAAGCGAGCCGCAGCTTACTTGCAGGAAAGAGGTCCCGTTAGCACCAATTAAGCACGAAATATAGCCCAAATAAAGCCATCCTGCACTTTGAGAAGACTATAAAGTGATTTTAGGTGTTAGCAAAAATAGCACAAAATTCCCCTATACTCAAATCCGTAAAATATTTATTTTTTAATATACGTCAAATATCCATGTAAAAAGTCCATAGGGCTTGGATCACCTCAGACCCGCCCACTCCGCAGCCGGAAAATAAACAGTTAATTTGAACTCGGGTTTGGGCTGATGTGCAAGCTTGAGAGTGGGTTACTTTTAATCCTCATGTCCCCCAATATGATCCCTAGCATTTACAGAGCTGTACAGTGCAGGCTTGAATTTATTTTTGAGTTTTAAGTTTTCAGAGCTTACGGCCGGTAGCAAGATTTACGGCCGGCCGTAGGAGGAGATCCTTGCGGGGCCGTTTAATTGAATTGCAAGGTAACGGGACCCCCGCAAGGAATCGCAGCCTTACGGCCGGTTTACGGCCGCTAATAGAATGAGGCCCATAGAAGCACCATTTGTCTACATGCTGCTAGATAAATAATAGTAGGAGATAGATATGGAAACAAGATAATAAATCTTTCCTTGAGCTTGCACTCAGCCTTGCATTGACATTGTGTCTTTCATTTTTATGATGCCTATACACCAGAAAAAAAATTACTGTACTTCAGTTGACTGTTGTGTACATTAAATTAATAACAAATAAATAATGAATTAACAAGATACATAGGTTAAATGAAAATTTTACATTGTCATAAAGTCTGCACATCTATTCAGTATTATCTCAGAAATAAAAAATATTGCCATATAAGAACCTATGACCTGAGTTGGAACTGTCCATTTACAATCTAGATAAAAGACTTCACTGAAACTGCAATAACTTTATTGAAAAAAACACTAAGGGATTGTTTATCTTTTTTTCTAGCTAAACTATCCCACATAAACCTCTTGTGTCATGTGCAATCAGCGACTATTTGGGGAAATGGCACCTAAAACAAACATAAAGCCACTAAGACCTTACTAAATGTATTTTTAAGCATATTTTAGCACCATCTTCAACCACAGATGCCTCTAAACCAAGCATGGCTGTCCTGGCTGGCTCACAGTGGATCATTCTTCTATTATCTTAGGCAATAAGAGGAACTTTCAGTGATCATCGGTCAAGAAGATTTTAGAAGGGGCTGAGCAACATAATCAGACTCTCTTGTATTGTCTTGAAAAGGTAAGCACTGCACATTTGTAAGTGATTAGTTTCCCTGCTTTAAACTAGCAACTTTCTTGGACAAGCATAATGAAAGGAGTGTAATGTAATCTGCTCTCCATTAAATACAGGGAGTGCAGAATTATTAGGCAAATGAGTATTTTGACCACATCATCCTCTTTATGCATGTTGTCTTACTCCAATCTGTATAGGCTCGAAACCCTACTACCAATTAAGCATATTAGGTGATGTGCATCTCTGTAATGAGAAGGGGTGTGGTCTAATGACATCAACACCCTATATCAGGTGTGCATAATTATTAGGCAACTTCCTTTCCTTTGGCAAAATGGGTCAAAAGAAGGACTTGACAGGCTCAGAAAAGTAAAAAATAGTGGGATATCTTGCAGAGGGATGCAGCACTCTTAAAATTGCAAAGCTTCTGAAGCATGATCATCGAACAATCAAGCGTTTCATTCAAAATAGTCAACAGGGTCGCAAGAAGCGTGTGGAAAAACCAAGGCGCAAAATAACTGCCCATGAACTGAGAAAAGTCAAGCGTGCAGCTGCCACGATGCCACTTGCCACCAGTTTGGCCATATTTCAGAGCTGCAACATCACTGGAGTGCCCAAAAGCACAAGGTGTGCAATACTCAGAGACATGGCCAAGGTAAGAAAGGCTGAAAGACGACCACCACTGAACAAGACACACAAGCTGAAACGTCAAGACTGGGCCAAGAAATATCTCAAGACTGATTTTTCTAAGGTTTTATGGACTGATGAAATGAGAGTGAGTCTTGATGGGCCAGATGGATGGGCCCGTGGCTGGATTAGTAAAGGGCAGAGAGCTCCAGTCCGACTCAGACGCTAGCAAGGTGGAGGTGGAGTACTGGTTTGGGCTGGTATCATCAAAGATGAGCTTGTGGGGCCTTTTCGGGTTGAGGATGGAGTCAAGCTCAACTCCCAGTCCTACTGCCAGTTCCTGGAAGACACCTTCTTCAAGCAGTGATACAGGAAGAAGTCTGCATCCTTCAAGAAAAACATGATTTTCATGCAGGACAATGCTCCATCACACGCGTCCAAGTACTCCACAGCGTGGCTGGCAAGAAAGGGTATAAAAGAAGAAAATCTAATGACATGGCCTCCTTGTTCACCTGATCTGAACCCCATTGAGAACCTGTGGTCCATCATCAAATGTGAGATTTACAAGGAGGGAAAACAGTACACCTCTCTGAACAGTGTCTGGGAGGCTGTGGTTGCTGCTGCACGCAATGTTGATGGTGAACAGATCAAAACACTGACAGAATCCATGGATGGCAGGCTTTTGAGTGTCCTTGCAAAGAAAGGTGGCAATATTGGTCACTGATTTGTTTTTGCTTTGTTTTTGAATGTCAGAAATGTATATTTGTGAATGTTGAGATGTTATATTGGTTTCACTGGTAAAAATAAATAATTGAAATGGGTATATATTTGTTTTTTGTTAAGTTGTCTAATAATTATGCACAGTAATAGTCACCTGCACACACAGATATCCCCCTAAAATAGCTAAAACTAAAAACAAACTAAAAACTACTTCCAAAAATATTCAGCTTTGATATTAATGAGTTTTTTGGGTTCATTGAGAACATGGTTGTTGTTCAATAATAAAATTAATCCTCAAAAATACAACTTGCCTAATAATTCTGCACTCCCTGTAAATGTAAGCCCAAAGCCAGGTATACTAAGGACTTTATATAAATAAATATGAAAATGTGTTGGAAAGGAGTCTATAATGTCCGACAGCTTTTGCCTCTAATTCAACAGAATAGGTTACAGATATTAATAACATCTCTCTTTTTGCTTCTGAAAAAGAAATGCCAGGATGCACTGATACTAATAATGTTGATACAGTGCATTCTACTTCAATTATTAAAACATTTAAAAGTAGTCTACTACTTTGGAGAACCCTAATTTAAGGCATATGTAAGTGAACTGGATTATAAATGCATTTGATAGAGGAGAATCAGTAGTGTATGCAAACATTTTTTGCATGACAAAAAATACCAAAATAAACATAATAAAACATTAAGTTAGCAAAATATCTTGAAATTTCTGACATTTAAAAGACAGGGTTAACACCCTCTCCAAACCCAGGCTAAATGAGCATTAATTTAAAAAAAATATTTTGGCCAATCAGGAGGTAGCAGAGCCTGAAGCATTTGGGGTTGCTGTCTGTGCTATAAAGCAACCTGGGCAATGTAGTCAGATTCATATGAAAATAAATAGTACTTTGTAACGTGCCAATCTGTGCAGCACATTAACACTGCATTACACATGCAGCTTGTCTGTTCTCATGCATCACTGCTCCTGGTGTTTACATTTCCCACAAGAAGACTCCAGCAACCATGTGACTCCAGCAACCATGTGACTGGCAGCACTTCCTCAGGAAATCACAAACTGTACCCAGATGCTGGGCAACCTGTACCCACTGTAATGTAAGTTTCCTAGGGGTGTGCAATTACAGATAGCAGTACCCAGCAGTAAGTACATTCAACTATTCAATATAATACATATTTTTCCACTACTCAGTGGCCTACTACATCTGTGAGATTCTCAGAACTGCATTCAGAACACCTCAGCAGTGCAACTTCACTCTGGTTTTAAGGCCTACTACATCTGTGAGATTCTCAGAACTGCATTCAGAACACCTCAGCAGGTATGGAGGAGACTATGGAAACTGCGCCATCCCTGGAGCCAATATGTTTATTAATATCACTACTGTATGCATGTTATTATATCTTGGCATATAGAAATATTTCTGACATTATGTTTTCAATTTGTAACTGTTCCCTATACCCTGCTTTGGCGTCCCCACCTTCCCCCAACCTTCCCCCATTTATGGCTGGCATAATTACCTCAAATCTCCTCCCCCCTCCTCACATACCTTCCTTCTAAGGTCTCTCTCCCATTTCTTTCTTACTCCCCTATCTTCCTGTACTGTCTGACCCCAATCCATTCTCTCTCTTTCTTTCAGTGCAAATTCACTCTGGTTTTAAGGCCTACCACATCTGTGAGATTCTCAGAATATTGCCCTCCCTCTCTCCCCCTCACCAACCCACTCCAACTCAGATTAAATTTATAGAGCCATGGAAATCACCTGACTTCCTACTTGCAGATATATCATCTCAACACTAGGGGTCAGCCAACATACTAGTCTTTCACCTCAGATCCCTCCCCTCTTCCTCTAAAATAAAACTCATTCTATCTTTCACCTGCTTCCTGACCCTTGCTATTCCTATTTGTTATTCTTCCCCAGTTCTCTGCCCTTTAATTCCCTTTAGATTGTAAGTAGCGAGTTTCCAGTCTTGTAGGGTGCTTTGGGATAAAGCACTTTCTGCTAAGATTCTAAGCTCAAAACAGGGCCCTTCAAGTTTGAATTTGTTAAACGTGTATTTCCCCTGTTCTTATCCCCTGTACAGCGCTACGGAATATGTTGGTGCGATACAAATAAAAGATAATAATAAAAACCCAGGAAACTTCTGTATATCTTTAACATCTAAAAGTGTTATCAATTTCATTAAACTTCATGTAACCACAACTTATTCTTCTGGTCTCAATCTTTGAAATAATAGTAATAAAAAAATGCTATCATGTTTTAATACAAGTGACATTACTACCATAGAGAATTCATAGGAATATTATTTTGAGTTATAAAGGTATACATAGTAAAAATGTCTGCAGAAAGTAACCATTTGGGAAAAATAGACAAATGTTACAAATGTCTTGTATTATATACCAGCTACCTCTGCTTCAGCTCACTCATAAGTGCAAGATAAGATATTGATTCTTCTTTTTCAGGTCCACCAGTAGAGAGTTATAACTGGCAAGTTCTTCTGCAGGAGGTGAAAACAATGATAGTGGAAAAAATCAGGTAATTAAAACAATATTAAATAAAATGGTTCAGATAAACATACCAAGGTACTAGAGGATAAGGCTTTTATTTTGCCTAGAGGGGCTTGGAAAAAAAAAAGTAATATGTGTTTTCTTTTTGAGGAAATAGGAAACCTACATGATAAAATGGAACTTTTGGATACAAAGGAAAGGAAACACAATATTAGATTGAGGGGGATTCCTGAGTCCATTTCTATTGATGAGCTAGAATCATATGTTACAAAATGGTTTGAGCTTGTGACATCAAGAGTTGAGAAACTCTTTTACAATTTGAAAGGGTGAACCGAAGGGGCCCGTTTGAATGCCCAATGAACGGATCAAACTTGTTAGGTCCTCTCCCATTCAGCTTTCTGAATATTGGTGCTAGGGGTTCCCTGGAAAGAGGCCTGCTTCCGAATCTGGGCAAGATGACAATTAGTAAGTGATTCTGTTTCAATCACTGTTAGGAAAATGGTTTTAATATATTGTGTTCTACTGAAATTCTACTAATCTCAAAATAGCACTTAGACTCATGCTAAAAGCAAAATTTCTTATCCTTTGCAAATGATACTGCTGCCCTGGCAAACTATAACACCACAACACTTAAGCTTGGCGAATCTAATTGCCTATTTAAGTTTTCAACTTATTTTCTTGTAACTTCACCACATTCCCCTCTCCCCAGGATGACCGTACAAACTAATAAGCAAGTTCTCTGAAGTTCAGATTGCTAACTGATCTGCAACTAATTCCAATATACAACACTAAGCGTGTGAAATCATCACACATGGTGACATCATTAAGCAAAACGCCCTGATATGCTTTTTGCTAGGGCTTCTACAGAAGTAAATGCTATCATTATTATTATCTTTATTTGTTAAGCGCCAACATATTCAGTAGCATTACACAGGGGTTCGGTACATGGCAGAAATAACACATTGCAAAGAATGGAGGACCCTGTTTTTGAGCTTAGAATCAAATGTACATAGTGCTTGTTTCCAATTCACCAACACAATATTGAAAACTCGCAAACTTACAATCTAAAGGTTTTAGATGTGATACAAGAGGGTGACAAATGCAAGATGCTAGTGTGAAAGCAATTTGTACAATCAGGTGGAGGTGTCTGTATGTTATACTGTAGATTTGGGGTGGAGGTGTTATTAAGCTGTGGAGTGTGAATTGTGCTTATGAAGGCTGAAGGTGATAACCTTTTTTAAAAAAAAAGTTTTTTTTTTTTTTTTTTTTTTAAGGTTTTGAGGTAGGAAGATAGACTAGTGGAGCGAGGCAAGGAGTTCCAGATAGTAGGGGCTGCCCTGGAACATTCTTGTAGGCGTGACTGAGAGGAGGTGATAAGAGAAGAGGAAAGAAGAAGGGTAACAGAACTAAGAGGGCGGCTGTGTCTTCTGTAAGATAGAGAGGAAAGGGAGGGTAAGAGGCGCAAAACCTTGTGCAAATAAATGCTAAACTAGATAAATACATAGAATGCAGGAAAAAATGCCAACTCACATGTCCTAACCTCACGGTATGAGGTATTTCAGTCACTTGTCAGGAAGTCTTTCTCCGGATGGAAAACACGGAGATAGCTGCTTCCACTGGTCCAGGAACTGGATCTTCCTGTCTGTTTCAAGTGAGGTGCAGTGAGGAGTCACCCTATAAGTGCAGTTTTATATATGAACTACAATGTTCATGGAGAAGCTGAGTACTTGAGTCGTATAGACCCCTATGAATACTCAAAGCTAATACGAAAGTTTATAAAAATAAAATTGCTGTATAGTAGTTGAGATAGAGGATTGCTGTGCTCCAAATGACTCAGTTACCAACTCCAACAATGACTTAGTTACATGTCACAGGTTTAGGAGTATAAAACACATGCTAATACAAGATAAAAGAAAACAAAAAGAATAATAATAATAATAATAATAATAATGATAATAATAATAAAATGTCAATATCAATAACTAAAAAAAATAAAATAAAAGGACCATGCGCTTTTACCCGATCTTCCGGGCTTCATCAATGTATAAATAATAAAATAAAAATTAGTAACTAGATAAATAGCTATATGCAGGAAGCCTAGATGGCTTACCTCATCTATTTAAAGCTAAAATGGCACAATTGCATAGCCTAATTACATCACATCCTGTGGTGGCATGTGCACTGCCTGTTTCCCTGTTACTAAGAAACCAGGAGCCAATCAGAATGCTGGAAAAACACCATAAAGGGATCATCAAAGTTCGCTAACACAAGCTTGTAAGCATGAGCGGATCTATCACCGTGCAACCGGTACGTTGCACAGAGGCCCTTGCTCTGTGAGGGGCCCAGGGTTGTCTCCCCCCAGGGCCCCCTGAGGTGCCCCCCAGCAGCCCCATTCAGCCCCATCCTCTTACTTGTGCACTGAGCTCCGTGGGCTGGTTCCCTTTAGTCAGAGGCTGGATATCCTTCCCCTGCCGGCGCTTCATACTGCAGGGTCATGTAACATCATTAGTAATTCCCCTCCCCTGCAGTATGAAGTTCTGGCAGAGGAAAGATATCTAGCCGCTGACTAATAGGAACCGGCCCACGGAACTCAGTGCACAAGTAAGAGGATGGGGCTGCTGGGGATGGGGGGTGAAATGGAGTTGCTGGGGGGGTGGAATGGAGCTGCTGAGGGGTTGTGGGGCTGCTGGGGTCTGAATAGAGCTGCTGGGGGGGTAGGGGGCTGAATGGGGCTGCTGGGGGTGAATGGTGTTGCTGGAGGTGAATGGTGACTGAATAAATGTTGCTGCTGGGGGTAAATTTTGCTGCTGGGGTGAATGGTGTTGCTGCTGCTGGGGGAGTTGTGGGGCTGAATGGTGCTGCTGAGGGGTTGTGGGTTGAATGAGGCTTCTGGGGGTTAATGGGGCTGTTGGGGGGTTGGGAGCTAAATTGTGCTGCTGGGGACTGAATAGTGCTGCTGGGGTGAATGGTGCTGCTGGGGGTGAATGGTGTTGCTGGGGGTTGAATAGTGCTGATGGGGGGTTAATGAAGTTGCTGGTGGAATAGTGGGGCTAAATTATGCTGCTGGCAGAGTGAATGATGCTATTGGGGGGTTGTGGGCTGAATAGTGCTGCTGGGGGTGAATAGTGTTGCTGGCGAGTTGGGGGCTGAATGGGGCTGCTGGGGGGCGAATGGTGTTGCTGGGGGATTTGTGGGGCTAAATGGTGCTACTGGGGGTTTGTGGGCTGAAAGGTGCTGTTGCATAGGAAAAAAGAAATACTATTAAAATAAAATAACTGAATAAATACACTGCATATTGCATAACACATAATGCAAAATACACAGAAAAAACACATATTTGCATGCTCTGGTATTGTTGTCCACAGTGTAATATGTGCATGCAGAAAAATATATATATATATATATATATATATATATATATACACTCACACACAGTTTACACACTCTGATATGGTTATGCACAAAATACAGGACAAAAAACAAAAATACCCTGTGTCACCTGGCCCTTTGTCTTTACAGCACAACAACGTTTACATGAATACATCAAACTCACAGACTATGTTGCACAGCATATCGAATATGGATACCCAGTACCCTACCTGGAGTATCTCCACAGTGCCAGACACATAGCCAATAGTGTGTTAAAGTAGCACTAGAGGGTACACAATCCAGACTACTGTATATGGAAACTATATATGTGTGTGCCTGCAGATAATTTATATGTAAATGGGGATGGACATACTCATTAGATACTTCTATGTACTGGAAAGTATGGTATTCAGTAGTTGGAGGTGGCTACTAAAAAATGAGGTGAGATCTATGTATATACGATAATATGTTGTGTAAATACTGTATAGGGTAGCGTATTGTATCAAGCAAATAATGAATATAGAAGTATCTTAGAATCTTAAAAAATATATACATATATATGGACAATTCTAAATTAAAGGAAAATTAATTGGTCATCTGTAGTCGGGTAGTCCAATGATATGACGTATATTGAATAACTGTGAGAATACACTTGGGAATAAAAAAAAAAATATGTATTACCTATATAGTTGTCGTACTGCGAGTTGTCATCACTCTTTGTGAGCCCTCTCAAAGCGAGGTGAGTTGTCGACCGCGAGCCTCGCAATGTGAGGTGAGCAGTTGAGACACGCGGGACTTAGGCTGCAATGAGCGCCAAAGGCACTCATTGCACTGCAAGCCTCACAAAATGAGGCGAGCAGTTGAAGCACCCAGGACTTAGGCTGCAATGAGCGCTGAAGGCGCTCATTGCAGGGGTGGACACGCGTGACTTTGGACTTTGCGACAGATGCAAAATTACGGCCCGTATGATGGACTGCGGGGCTCGCAAAAATACGACTTTACCGGCCGAACCACCAAACTGGAAAAGAATTCAAAAGCACACAAATATGCCTCAAATAAATTTACACACTCACACACAGCACAGGGGGAGAGCCAGTGAGCGAGGTTGCAAGTTAATCGAAAATCGCTGAAGCGGGGGGGGGGAAATGACGGCCGAAAAAACTTAAAGATTTTGAAACAGGATGAAAATGAGGCTCAGCAAGGCCAGGCACGCAAAAAAAGACAGTAACACTAAGATGAGCAACGCCAGGCACGTGGGACTTTGAAAATAAAACCAAACCATTCAGTAGAGACACAGTGGAGAAAGCCACAGGGAAGGGACAGGGGGAGATGGTGGAAAGAGACACATGGCATTCCAAAGCACAAAAGTTGCAGGTTGGCCAGGCCTGTAATGAGCGGTGAAGCCGCAAATTGCTGGGCTTGTGATAAGTGCTGAAGGCGCTCATCGCGAGGACTGTAAAGTAGATGGGAGGAGAGGCTCGCAATGAGCGCAAAAGACTCTCTGGTTGGCTCCTGGGACTATTTTCTGTCTCTCTGATTGGCTCCTGAGTTCCATAGCATCAGAGAAATCGGAAGTGATGTCATACTCCGGCTACAATCTGCTGTATTTCATTTCACTCCCCTTTTTTTATATATTTAAGGATTACAAGCCTGTATTTGAGCCCTTTAATGATCCCTTTATGGTGTTGTTGTACGCTTCTTTTACTGTGCACACACTGTTAACAAGTGGCCCATTTTTCCACCATTCTGATTGGCTCCTGGTTTCTTAGTAACAGGGAAACAGGAAGTGCACATGCCACAACAGTATGTGATGTAATCAAGCTATGCAATTGTGCCATTTTAGTTTAAATAGATGTGGTAAGCCATCTAGGCTTCCTGCATATAGCTATTTGTTACTAATTTTTATTTTATTATTTATACATTGATGAAGCCCGGAAGATCGGGTAAAAGCGCATGGTTCTTTTATTTTCTTTTTTTTAGTTATTGATATTGACATTTTATTATTATTATCATTATTATTATTTTTTGTTTTGTTTTCTTTTATCTTGTATTAGCATGTTTTTTATACTCCTAAACCTGTGACATGTAACTAAGTCATAGTTGGAGTTGGTAACTGAGTCATTTGGAGCACAGCAATCCTCTATCTCAACTACTATACAGCAATTTTATTTTTATAAACTTTCGTATTAGCTTTGAGTATTCATAGGGGTCTATACGACTCAAGTACTCAGCTTCTCCATGAACATTGTAGTTCATATATAAAACTGCACTTATAGGGTGACTCCTCACTGCGTCTCACTTGAAACAGACAGGAAGATCCAGTTCCTGGACCAGTGGAAGCAGCTATCTCCGTGTTTTCCATCAGGAGAACGACTTCCTGACAAGTGACTGAAATACCTCATACCGTGAGGTTAGGACATGTGAGTTGGCATATTTACCTGCATTCTATATATTTATCTATTTTAGCATTTATTTGTACTAGGTTTTGCACCTCGTCCCCTCCCTTTTCTTCTCTTTCATTGATTTTATGCGTACCACTTGAACGGTGCCATTTGCACAATTTCCAAGTTATCAACTTTATACTAATTCCATCAAGGAGGATCCCCTATTTCCTGGGCCTACGATTTATCGCCCTTCTTTAATCCACAGGACTAATTGGAAATATTGGACCTTTCTGGACTAAGGTAGCGTGGGTCCCGATATCAATCGGTATATATGGAACAGTACTTAAACAGCTGTATAACATCCAACTATTTCTTCGTTCTACTTTGGGAGATGTTCTTTAGGTGAAACTGACAAGATTTTGTTATTGATTGTGTGTGAGGAATAAAAGAGAGGGAAGGGTCCAGTAGAAACCCAAGACAGCGGGCCTGGAAGATGGGAGTGATGATGACATTGTCAACAGTGAGAGATATTTGAGAAGTGAAAGCTGTAGTAGAGGTTGGAGAGATAAGGAGTTCAGTCTTTGACATGTTTAGTTTGAGTTGACGGGCAAACATCCAGGAGGATATGCTAGAGAGGCAGTTGGAAACTTGAGCTAAAAGAGAGGGGGATAGATCTGGTGCAGAGTGGTAGATTTTAGTGTCATCTGCATAAAGATGAGACTGAAATCTAAAGGATTTCATTAGGGTACCAAGGAAGGATATATAGATGGAGAAGAGGAGGGGGCCTAGGACTGAACCTTGGGGTACGCCAGCAGACAAGAACAAGAGGAGTGAGACATTTAAATAGGATTGTATTATAAGTAATATGTAATTGACTGGATTAATATGTTTCTTTAACTATACGGGTACCATTAACTATTGAACAGTCTTTAAAATCAATATTAAGTTTAAGATATAGATTGATCGCAATAGATGTGAATTTTAATGCAAAGTTTACTGTAATGAAAAAGTAAATTAAAACCAGTATAAACTTATAAACTATAACAGTCCACCTTATTAAGGTGGACTGTTATAGAAAAACATATCAACTGACCAACATTCTACTCCAAAACCCAGTCATGATACTAAAACAAAGAGGCCTCTGATTTTCTTCATTTTCTTCCCTTAACGGCACATACAACAGAAAAATATACACAATATCTGCTGCTGCCCACAAATACATAAACAGCAATTAAGAATCAAAATGTACCTAGCATGCATCAAAAGCATTTGTGCTGTATGTTACCTAAATCATTTGTGCAGATCTAATTATTTCTACAAGCAATACAAGTTCAATACCTTGTTTTTCAGCCTTGATTTTGGCCTTCCCTTAACTCACCCAGAGCATATTGTTATGGCTATTGAAATATTATTGTTTCATAGTGAAAATTGCTGAATAAGAGAAAAGCATAATTAACTGTATCAGAGCTTACATTTAGCAATATAAAAAGTGCTACATAGGTAATAAATGCTCCACGGGGTGTCTAAACAGGCATCTGACCCCCCCCCCCAATCAGCAAGCAGCATCTGGGGAGCAGTATTAACCCACTATTTACCTGCTCTTGCTTGCTCAGCCAATCTCCTTGCAGCTTCCTCCTTGCATCTTCCTGTCACATGTCAGTGATGCACTACATTTCCCAGCTGCTTTGCTACATATCCCATGCTGCTTTGCACCACAGACAGGAAACCAGAGCTAATTCAAGAGTTTCAGCTAACCTACTTGGCCAAAACAAATAATTCCAAAACAAAATTATACCATGCTGCGTGTTATTGGTCAAACTGAATATAAAAACAAAGTCAGAGGTGCTCATCAGAGAATGAACTAACCATAATAGGTTAGTTCTATGGCCATGATAAGCCACTCTGAGAGCAACGTCTTTTATCTCACTTGTGCCATCCCCAGGGAGAAATTTCCTGTAGTTAGTGATGTCGCAAACATCAAATTTTCGGTTCGAGAACATCGGACGCGAACTTCAATCAAATGTTCGCGAACGGGCGAACCCGGAGAACCGCCATAGACTTCAATGGGCAGGCGAATTTTCAAACCCACAGGGACTCTTTCTGGCCACAATAGTGATGGGGAAGTTGTTTCAAGGGGACTAACACCTGGACTGTGGCATGCCGGAGGGGGATCCATAGCAAAACTCCCACTGAAAATTACATAGTTGATGCAGAGTCTGGTTTTAAGCCATAAAGGGCATAAATCCCCACCTAACATTCCTAAATTGTTTGGAATAACATGCTTTAAAACATCAGGTATGATGTTGTATCGATCAGGTAGTGTAAGGGTTACACCCGCTTCACAGTAACAGACCAATATCCCCGTTTAATGCACCGCAAACAATCGCAAACAGTCCCTTTGCACAACCGCAAACTCCCCATTTGCACAAGGTTGGATACCAAGCTAGCCATGTCCCATTCCTTGTCCTCACTGATGTCATTGAAGGTCTCCTCCTCCACCCAGCCACCAAGGGTCCCCGAAAGGTGACAACAAGCCCCCTGGGACGCCTGCTGTGTTTGGTCTTCCACCTCCTTAAAGCCACCTTCCTCCTCTGACTCCTCTTCTTCAGACTCCTCTCTCTGCGTTGACTCTGTCTTCATTATTATAAGGTGTGTACTGTTAAGTTGTACTATTCCTATCCGTTTAATCCCTGTTACGTCCACTATTAGGGGAGGTGTATAAGGCATTGATTTTTGGAACAGGGAGATGGAAAAAGATGCTTGGTCGACCTCCTACTTCAAATTTGGGGCACTGCGCCTGCAATCTAAGGTTCCATCAGATATGAGTGTCACTGTTCACTGGCAAAAGTTGGCAGAGTAGATGCAATAGGCTTCACACACATGCCTGTAAGCAGGCAATTGCTATTCAATCTATTGCAGTCAAAAAAGTGTTGTTTTATGTCACTGTACACTATGGTTTCACCAGATATGACGTATCACTGTGCACTGGCAAAAGTTGGCAGAGTAGATGCAATAGGCTTCACACACACGCCTGTAGGCAGGCAATTGCTATTCAATCTATTACAGTCAAAAAAGTGTTGTTTTATGTCACTGTACACTATGGTTGCACCAGATATGACGTATCACTGTGCACTGGCAAAAGTTGGCAGAGTAGATGCAATAGGCTTCACACACATGCCTGTAGGCAGGCAATTGCTATTCAATCTATTACAGTCAAAAAAGTGTTGTTTTATTTCACTGAGCACAATATAAGCTGTGAGCCTGACACAGGCAGGCAACTGAAATTAAATTAATTGTAGTGGAAGCTAAATACACAGCCTGGCTATCTATTTCCCTATTAAATCTCCAGCAGCTACACTATCTGTCCTCTAACAACGAATGCAGCTTCAGAATGATTCTAAAATGTATGCTGTCCTTCAGATGGAAGGCCCTGGAAGGGAGTGTATGCTGCTGATTGGCTGGAATGTGTCTGCTGACTGTGAGGTGCAGGGTCAAAGTTTCCTCAATGATAAAGAATAGGAGGCGAACCCAAAAGCGTCCTATGCGAATGCGAACATGCCAAAATCGCCACGAATAGTCCACGGGCGAACTGTTCGCGTCATCTCTACCTGTAGTATATCAGTCTGGTCCCACTCAAAAGAGTGACCCAGCCCGAAATTCCAGACAATTCTACCACGAACAGGAGAAACAGCAAACCCCAGACTAATTTTAGCGTTTATGGGTCTCGTCAGTGAGGTGCAGCTGAACTTCCTGAGGCACAGTGAGCAAGGGGTCCACGTCTGGAGTTCCCTATTACCCTTAGGGAGACTAAACCCTAAGGGTAATTTGCATAAACAAAAAAACTATGTCAGAGGTGCTCATCAGAGAATGAACTAACCATAATAGGTTAGTTTTATGGCCATGCTAAGCCACTCTGAGCGCATCCTCTTTTAGCTCACTTGTGCCATCACCAGGGAGAAATATCCTGTAGTATATCAGTGTGGTCCCACTCAAAAGAGTGACCCAGCCCCGAAATACCAGGCAATTCTACCCTGAACAGGAGAAACAGCAAACCCCAGACGAGTTTCAGCCTTAATGGGCCTCGTCAGTGAGGTGCAGCTGAACTCCCTGAGGCACAGTGAGCAAGGGGTCCAAGTCTGGAGTCCCCTATTACCCTTAGGGAGGCTAAATCCTAAGGGTAATTTGCATAAACAAAAAAACTAAGTAAGAGGTGCTCATCAGAGAATGAACTAACCATAATAGGTTAGTTCTATGGCCATGATAAGCCACTCTGAGAGCAACCTCTTTTGCCTGGTATTTTGGGGCTGGGTAACTCTTTTGAGTTGGACCAGACTGATATACTACAGGATATTTCTCCCTGTGAAGGGCACAAGTGAGCTAAAAGAGGTATCACAAATTCTGTTACTGTTGATATACTTTAACTAATAAAGCTCTAAAATCTTTTCTCAACTCATAATGTAATTCACCTCTTATCATGCTTTCTTCTTAGAGGCCTAGAAATACCTTGAAGAGGTTTTCCCAATTCTCTACACATTTGCACCATGGCCTTCATTTGAGCTGGGGATGGGACTGGAGGAATAGATGTCACAATTTCACAGTATTTATCCAACATGAAAAAATAAAACATAGCACATAACACACAACAAGAATAAAACAGAATTGGAATGATAAGGTTATTTATCCAGGTAGGGTATCATACACTGATTTCTAGTGATATGGGCACTCTCTCTGTGGAGTAACCAGGAAATAGGGATTGTGCACATACCACATTTATTGTGACAGAGAGAAATGTCAACATGAGGGTAGCTTTATTGAGCATAAACAATACAGCTAGTAAAAATAACCTAGCCAGAAAAACAAACCAGCAAAAAGAAAAAAGAAAAAAAAAAGAAAAACAAAACTTAGAAAAAAGAGAACAAAAAAAATACATTCTTAGTCAGTTGACATTTCTGACTATTCTGTACGCTTATCATAACCCATAATGTTTTCACCTTGTTACTTGTTAATACCTTAATAATTATATATTTGGAACAGGTACATGTGCTCCTAAATATTACTCTAAAAGTAGTGTACTTCACTCCTTCTATAATTCTTTATGGGATCATAAACCAATTTGACCTGATGATTATTAGATAATCAATATTTTACTTTGGGTGCAACGGCTGGTTATCATGCAAACCTTTCTTTCCCTGTTAATATCACACTTGATCATTTTACTAGATTGGTACCAAAATTATGAATTCTACCATGCAATGTCTAAAAAAAGTATGCATCTTATTTGTCATAACTTTATCACATTACAATGCATTACAGATCAATTGAGTGTAACATAATTTTTCATAAACCTTAAAAATCATCATAATTGTATGTTAGAATAAAAAATTACTTCCTTAAAAAATATCACAAGTTGCTCTGGTCCCTTTAAAAGAGATGAAACTGCTTTGTTTAAAAAAATAAAAATATCTCAGCGTATGATCTTGAAACTAATGCAGAAACTTCTTCAAAACACAGAATTAGCCAGTATAAAGCTTAGCCAGCAGAATTAGCCAGTATAATGCTTAACTGAAAATAATTATAGCATGTTGCTTATTTACACACTATATAATCTTTTAAACGGTTTTCGCTGTAATAAATCCTAAGTAATCTGCAAATTCTCTCACATTTTCTTTTTTGTTTAACACAGTCCTTTAACAATTACTATATTTACTTGTAACAAAATGTTCTCAAATATCAGCCTTAAAAAATATATTTAACATACATAGGAATCAAATCTACATAAAACCTTTATTAACAATTATCCAAAATGGCTGACAGCATATAAACACAAATATTAATCTGAAATTGATCAGATTTCAGATTCTCTTCTCCATAAACAAATTTACCACACTGTCTGTCAGACAAAATGGACAATCCTTAAACAAAAATGTAACTGTACGATGTGGACATTGGTGTCCTATGTGTACACCAATATCCAGTATATTATTTCAGGACAAATAGCAAATCTCCCTTTAGAGCAAACCACATTACAATCAGAACATACATGACATCCCCGCATATAGACTGCTCCCCCCTGAACAGTCAAATAGCAAATTCAAGCAAAACAAACAGGGAGAAAGAGACAAATGACACAAAAACTGCATCATCCACAAGAAACACACTTCCAAATGTGATAACAACACTCTCATGCCACTGTTCCACTCCATGTTCACTCACTCAACCCCAATATTCAATCATACAGAAAGAAAACATCCACACACAGGGACACACATGGACATCTCCAACCATAAGGCTCTCCACAATTCTCCAAACAAGACCCCCCTTTCTCCACTAGAAAACATAATCTCTAGATAAAAATGTCATACCGGCAAAAAAATATGCTGATAAACATGAACACAGGATCCAGACAAGACAGACAACACAGAACATATAACTAGATAATTGTGAGCTCACAGAATACTTTATATGCACATAGATCTCCTCATATTACCCTTGTAAGAATCAAGACAAAAACAGCCAAATTTGGCAAATCATACACATATATATACCTATAACTAATCCTAAACATAATGGAACCAAAAGGAATCAAAACTAAATATTTTATGGCCACCATAACTAAAAAATAAATAAATGGTATGAAATCAATTTCTCAAATTACATATGACACTTTTTGGGGATAAATACACAATGTTTTCTATAATTACACAAAAAAGCATTTAATTGGCTTATTAAAAACTTTATCTTATCAATATTTCCATAACAATCATTATTAACCTTGCAGCAGTGGTATAGGCACTGCAAAACACCTGGAACCACAACAGGGTATGACACTCTCTCTACTAGGAATACATAAGGAATACTTCTTATTACATGGGCATGGTAGACAATTACTCTGTGTACGGGTGACCTGATCTACGTAAGTAACTCATTATAATAAATTCTTTCATCTTTACAGGGACAGCTATCACTCCCCGCTCTATAAACATGACTAAACAAGAAAAAAAGCAATTTCTTACAATTAGTTCCACAGAATATACAATTAAACAGACTCTATCTTATCAGTATAAACTTGGTACGCATATCATTTAAGGTAGTCTGAGCAGCCGCTCAAATCTCATACTAACTTTAAACACAAATATGTCATTAATCACAACTTCATAAAACCAAACACAAGGCACATTAAATCAAAGCAACACAAAATACACAATAATACATATGCACTCGTAAAAAACAAAGGCCCCCATGCAATTGAGGTTTTGGGCGATCCGGTAGCCCATAAATGAGGTTGCAAGTCAATTTGCTATTCAATTGGTGCATTTTTGCGGGCTCCGAACGGCTTCCGCGTCACTGCCATGAATAAATGGCGATGGTTAAACTCGTAACTTAAAGCCTCCCAAAGACTTTGATCTCTAAGGCCACAAGACTTCCGATCGCTAAAATGGCTAATCGATATTCCCTTGCAAAAATCGCTCAACACTGCAGCCGCAATCAAGCTCGCATACGCCAAATGGCAGTCCAAAGCTTACGGGTTCTAAATAGGACCTGCAAAGGGTTTACAGACTAGTTGTTAACACTGCAAATGACAATATAAAGACACCAATGCACTTTAAAACATGGGGAAAGCAATGGAAGGCATTACAGCTACCTTGGGGTTTGCAAATTGGTGGTGTGAAGGGGCTTGTGTACCTGAAAGAAGCTGTGAGCTATACCATGTCAGGTCACTGTAGGTGGGGACATCATAGCAGAGAGGTCAGACAAATCACAGTCCACTAGAGAAGGAACTGGCATCCCACTCCAGTATCACCTATCATATTGTTAGCAGACCCTCAAGGGAATGTTGATACTCCACAATATCACTAATTGGATATTTGCATGTGTATTAACCCTTTATGTTGATTATATATTATATATATTATTATACTAGCGACTTGCCCATCAAAAATGACGGCAATAGAATTTGAAGCCATGGTAATGCTGTTTACCACACAATGTAAGGCTTTTGCTCCTCTGTAAACCTTCGGCGCTCATTATGAGCCCCACGCTGAGTGCTTTCGTCGCTCATCATGAGGTTCACAATGAGTGCGTTTGGCGCTCATTGTGATCCTATCTCCTTGGGTACTTCAAGTGTCCGGCTTTGCCACGATCACCTTTGGTGCTCATCGCGAAGACAAATATATAAGTACAGTGTAAAATAAAGAAAACATGTGAGTAGAGTGAATTAATAATGTAATATGAGTTAATAAATTAATATACTTTACCTATTTATATGTAATATGTAGCAATCAATATCCAGAAGATCTAACAATCTATTTGGATTTTCATGCATCTGAAAATGTACAGTTGGAGTGTTGATCAGCTGAGGAGAAAGAGTCAGCAATGTTGCAAGTGTGCAGTGTAAAAAGGCTGCGTGCGCGAGGGCAAACCATTTGTTTAGGCGGGTAAAGTGGCATTTTAGAATCCTAATATTATGAGTTGTAAGTTATTGTTGTAAAATGGCGGCTTTTTTCTGTGTTCCTTGGCTTACAAGCTTTTTCTGTCCATTGTAATGGTATATTTTGCATCTGTTACATTTCCGCATAACTTGTACGTGCCTGGAGGTGATTTTCGCGGCTGTGTCCATTAGCCTCGTTTTCATTTTTTTCTGCCGCCATTTTTGTTTCTTGCTTAGCCAATTTTCAAGTGCAAAAAACTTCTTAAATGCAACTTAAATTGGTGTGCAACCTTACTTCCAGACGTCCTGGCTATCCCACCATTCTGTGTGTGATGTTTGTTTTATGTTGTATTTTGCTGTTGTGCTTTCCATGTTTGTCGATGTGCACGGTTTGGCCGTAAACTTTGTATTTTTGCGACCTGGTATTTTTTTCTAAGGGTCGTAATTCAGGTTTTTAAATGTTGTACGTCCTTGTTTGTGTTTTGTGCGATTCGGGGGCGTGTAGCCTTGGTTTCGTTTTTTTCTGGAGCCATTTTTTTTTCTTGCTTAGCCAATTTTCAGGTGGCAAAACTCCTTAAATTTGACTTTAATTTGCGTGCAACCTCACCCTCAGATATCCTGGCTTTTATTTTCTAAATCCTGATTTCCTCATCCCGCGTTATATGCAAGGGAAGCAGTTCTGCAAGCTCGCAAAGCGTGATGACAACTTGCAGTTTGAAAATTATAATATGTGATGATATCTAATGCTATCATTGTTGTATGTTTTGATCTATTGCATAGTAACTAGGGCTCATTAGTTTACATATATAGGAATGTGACACAAATGTCATGTATTTAGTTGTCCTATAATCCTAACCATTGAAAACAAAATGCCATGATAAGAACGGTATTACAAAACTTTATTTCATACACAAAGCACAATCAGAAATTGACAAGACTGTGAATTAATATCAAGGGTGTGGTGTGGGTGTATCCTGAGAGAGGAAGAGGCTTGGGGGTTAAGGGGATACCTACAGGGGGTAATGTCATAGTCTAGAATAATCATGATCCATAGCACCTACCAGGGTCACATGTGGTCACTACACCACTGCAACCGGAATCTGCTGAAAAAAAGGATCATCAGAAATCACTCAATTTATTGAAGAAACCATTAATGTACAAAGCACTTACAACTTGTCTAGCTCTGCTCAATAAAACAGATGATTTAACCTCTGGACTGTGTAATCCAATCAACAAAAAAAAGGTGGAGGAGGATAAAAAAAACTAACCAACTTGCATGTACAGTACAGTGCAAAATACTGTACCTGTAACAATATACCAACTCACCTGATTCCCATATGCAAGTATTAATATTAGCTATGTCTCTGAATAATCAGCAATATGGGAAAATACCCATTAATACAGAGAGGACACAAAGGTCAGTAGCCAGATTCATTATTACTTACACCAGACCATTGATCTATTTTCAGACTGCTATTGAGGTCAATATCACAAGCTTCACTAGTGCATAAATTAATGCTGGCTGTCATTAACAGGCCATTGTGAGACATTGCAACTCTACCGCCATAGCAGTATTAGTCCACATTTAAGCTAACAACAATCATGTCTTAGATATCTGGCTATATGGTAGCTTTAAGATTGTGGGAGCGACATGTTAAGGGGGGCTGTCATTAAAAGAATGTCTACCTGAGAGGCACTGGTAAAAGCTTACACATCATACTTGTCCTTCACAATGCTTGCAGATGCAGGAGATGCCTTCATGGACCTGAATTGTTCCTAAAACAAAAAAGAGAAAAAAAAAAGACAAAACCTTAAAAATAAGGCATTCAAAATCATAGGGACTGGAGCATCTCTTCCTAACAACATTCCTCAGTGACCATCAATTGGTGACATGTTCAACTGAACCCTACGTGTCCACAGAGAAGAGGATCATGTACCATGTCATGGGAGGTAGCCATCTGCATCAAAATATCACCATCACATAGGCCAAGATCTAGCCAGCCAGGCTAGATAAAGTTAATATTGTGACCAATAGTCACTGAGGAGTGCTGTTAAGAAGGCACAAACATATGTGCAGCCGCTATGTCCTCCTCCGCCTAGCCACAGGGCCCACATATGCTGTGTTAGGCCACCTTCTCCCTGCTGGTGGTGGTGGGGGGGGAGCAGGGGGAGGAGGGGCAAGGATACGGGTTGCTGGGGAATGCCTCCGGGGTTGAGGAGGCAGGGCTGGGGACCAGAGCGTGTCACATTGCTTCTGCTGTTACTCCCTGGAATACGCTGTGGTCCGCCAATCCTGAGCAGCACTGCCACGTAGGATTCATTAGATGATGCCTTCTCTCCTCCCGTTTTGGGCCTAGCCATGCTGCGCATGACATCCTCATGATTGGCTGAGATGCTGACCTGGATCCCCCAGAGCAACTCCACCTGCTGTCACATGAGGGCCAGCATCTCTGCCTGAACAGCCTGACGTGATAAGGGTGATGATGGACCATGGTGTGTTGCCAGGTGAGGTGCTGGCAGTGTGGGAGTGTGGAGGTTCTTGGGCCCTGCGGGAGCCTGGGGCAAAACTGGTGGTGGCATGGGTAGGCCTGGTGGCCAGTCCAGCGCATCGCATTAATGTTAGCATCAGGAAGGGAGGAGCAAGCCCCCACTCAGTAGGAGGTGTGGCTGCCTGCTAACATCAATGCGATGCGCTGGACTGGATGCCACCACCACCACCGGGCCTACCCATGCCACCACCAGTTTTGCCCCAGGCTCCAGCCTGGCCCTAGACCCTCCACACTCCCACACCGCCACCTCCTCACCTGTCCACACCCCACGGTCCTCCATCACCCTCATCAGGACAGGCTGTTCAGGCAGAGATGCTGGAGGAGGAGGTGTGGCTGGCTTCTAACATCACTCCAGTTGTAAGGCGCTGGCAACAGACTCAGTCTTTGGAGGAGGGGGATAGTGGGGTCGATTCCTGGTGCTGTGGCCAGAGGGCCAGATGATGACCCCACCAGCCATATTATATTGTCCTCCTCTGAGCCAGGGCCCTCAAGTTCTCTTCCTTCCTCATCCCCCTGCGCCAGTTCCTACTGGGTGGGGGCTTGCTCCTCCCTTCCTGCTTTGATGAAGCCAACGCACCCGCCTCTGGTTCGCCATTGGACCAAGACCCCCTTGATGCTGCAAGAGATAAAATAGGTATATGTCATTAGTATGATGAATAAAACATTGTTTTGTGTGCATTGCTAACTATCTGACATCTAGGCTTGAACCTGGAGGATACTTATTGCAACTCAAGATTAGCAAGATTAGCTATCATTTTCTAGATGTGATCTATTTTTTGGTTCATGGGCTTGATCATTCTTGTCTCCTAGCGCTATCTTGATTCCGGCTGCGTTCTGTAACTGTATAGGCTGCAGTGGGCACTCCAATAAATTGACTCTTTATTGCTTGATTACTGTTGTTGTGCCCGGAAATGACTGAATTGTCAGCTTCATGGATTCAATTACATATCCATCTATCTCTTGTTAATTCCATGGAGCTAACATGTCAGTATCCTTGATGGTCATTATGTACATGTGTAGTGTGTGTGATGCACATGTGGTGGCACATTGGTGTATGTTATATTCACCTGACATGGAGTCCTCCTGTGCCACCAGGCCTGAAACTCCAACAGCGGGCACCTGTCTCAAAAGATCCCCGGTCGACCCACTCCCACTCAATATAGGTCACAGTCACTTTCCTGTCCTCCTTGGCCATCATCCTCCTCATCTTGGCCCTGATGTCATCATACCATTTCTTGACGAACCTCATGTTTCTTGGCTCTGTGCCTACCGCTGTCACCTCAGCTGTTACCTCCTTACATGTCTGAGTCCTAGGCCCTGGCCTAACTTTCCTCCCACCTGCAAGAATTACGGTTCAGCCAATGATAGCACCTAGCAGGACCACATTCTCCAGGTGTGAGTAATTGTGGGCCCTGTGCTTGCCCTTAGCCTCTTGCCCCCAACTGTGGACGCGGACCCTTGCTTCCCTGACCTGTCCCTTAGGCCTGTCCATTCCCCAACTACCCCCCCCCCCCCGGGATCAGGCCACTTCCCCTCTGTCCCTCTCTTATGTGTGCCCGGTGCTAGGGCCCCCCACTCCACCACCCACCTCTCTACTCCACCTCCTCCGCCCCATCTCCTCCTCCACCTCCTCCACCTCAACCTTCTCCCACTCCTTCACCTCCTCCACCTCCTCTCCTCCACCACTTCTCACCTCCTCCTCTCCACCACTACTCACAAGGGCCACCTCTCTTTCCTCTCTCTCATCCTCTCCTCTTCTCCTCCTCTCCACCATTCCACTCCTCACCCCTCCTCTCTCCTCCATTATAATCCCAAAGAGAAAATAAGGATAAATACAAATAAGTGTTGCTGTATATAAAGGGTGTAAAAAAAAGAGTCACAGTGCGACCAAGGATAGCACCAAGCAGGACCACATTCTCCCGGGGCGAGTAATTGTGGACTGGGTCCCTTGCCTCCCTGACCTGTCGCTGAGGCCTGTCCCTTCCCTAAACTACGACCACCCCTTCCCCTCTTGGCAATCTCCTTAATGGAACATCCCATCCTCTATTTCTTCATTTCTTTTATCCTTCCTTTTTCCTTTTCTCTTTTTTTTCTCTTTGTCCTTTTCCTTTTTTTCTTATCTGTAGGTCTCCCTACCAAAGGTGGATAGCCACCCCTGACATTTCCCTATACCAGGCTATCGCCCTGTTAACCAGAGTCTAGGATGTCAGTAGACTTTGGTTTAATATGTATGGATGTGTATGTTGAAAGAATGATGAATGTATCCAGGAACTATTTGAGGCATTGTAAAGTGGAAATTTTATTATATATGACATGGGAGGAATCTAAAAATCTTGTCAATGGGTAAAGGATTAAAAGTCATCTCGCATAATGTAAATGGTCTGAATTCAGCAACAAAGAGGAAAATAGCCTTCTTGAACTATAATAAGATTCAGGCGGATATTCTCTGCCTCCAAGAAACCCATCTAAAGAGGGAGTCAGTGCAATATATGTCCAATAAATCTTATCCAACTAGAATCGACTCCACATATAACAACAAATCAAAAGGAGTCTCTATCTTTTTTAACAAAAGGTTAGTGGTGGCTGAAGAATTTTAAAAAATAGACCCCTTGGGTAGATATATAATATGGATTGGCCATATAAACAATAGATTGATAACCTTAGTTAATGTCTATCTGCCAAATAAAAACCAAAACAGATATCTTAAAAATATACTACAAGATATTTTTAAAATAAAAAAAGGATTGATTATGTTATGTTGGGACTTCAATCTGGTAACTAATGTGTCAATTGATAAACAGTGGTCTTATATATTTAAGTCGGAAGCCCATATTAGTAAAGCCGCGTCTGAGTTTTCTAGCTTGATTAAGAGCTATGAACTACTAGACTCCTGGAGGGTGTTCCATCCGGATCAAAAATAATTCACCTTTTTTCTAATCGCTACCAATCTTACTCCCGTATCGACTATATCTTTGCGGATGGAAGCACAGTGCGAATGATAGAACATTCCGAAATAATTTTAGCACTTTGGTCAGACCATTCTATCAATAGCATTATATTGGTAGGGACAAATAAGGTGATGTCTAAGAACAGTTGGAAAATTAATCCATTGCTACTTAAAAAAAAATAATCTGTTTCCGCTATCAAAAAAGATATACAGGAATATTTTTAAATTAATAAGGACTCAGTAAAGTCAGCAAAGACGCTATGGTGCGCCTTCAAGTCGTTTATTCGAGGGATACTAATCGCTAGATCCGCCGAAAATAAAAGAAACCAGGGCAAGTCATTAAATCTCCTTTACATAGAATTAGAAAAGCTACATCAGGACAATATGATGAACCCAAGTAAAGAACTAAGAGGTAAAATTAAGGGGATAAACAATCAAATTAAAAAAATTCTCCATTTACAATCGGATAATCTCCTGTGGAGATATCAGCAATCCCATTTTCTATACGGCAATAAATCCGGTAAATATCTTGCTAACAGACTAAAGAAGCAACGAAGCCAGAACAGGATTTTAAAAATCCGGGATAAAGAGGGTAAAATTCATCTACACCCCGACAAAATTAGCGGGATCTTTCAGGACTATTACACCAAATTGTACAACTTAGGAAATGATACGCGGTTTAAACTTCCAGCCAAAGAAGAAATTGAAGCCTTCCTATGTAAGATCTAGTTCCCTAGAGTTTTAGAAAAGGATAGCGAATACTTAGACAGTGAGATAACCATCGAGGAAATCCCTGAAGTAATTAATAGCGGCAAATCCAACAAATCCCAGGGGGTAGATGGCTTTGACTCTCTGTTTTACAAATCTTTTTTGTCGGAACTAAAAAGTCACTTATGTAACCTATTTAACGAAATAAAACAAACAGGGGATATCCCCCCTGAGATGTCAGAGACTAAAATAATTAACATTTTGAAAGAAGGTAAAAATCCAGAGCAGTGCGGGAGCTACTGACCAATATCTCTGATTAATTTAGATATAAAAATCTATGCCAAAATATTGGCAAATAGACTGAAAACCATAATTAATCAGTTGATCCATAGAGACCAAACATTCTTTATTCCTGGTCGCCAGACATCTGATAACTCTAGACGAATGATTGATATTTTAAACTACGTTGTAGAACAGGATATACCCTTATTGGCCCTGTCTTTGGATGCGGAAAAGGCATTCAACAGGGTCAATTGGCAATTTCTCCAGGCTGTCCTGACAAAATTCATATTTAACGACTTTGCCTCGAGATCTGTTAAAGCCCTGTATGCCAATCCTACGGCATATATAGCAAATCCAGACTTTGAGTCAAAAAAGTTTAAAATTGGAAATGCACTTGGCAGGGATGTCCCCTATCCCCTTTACTGTTTATCCTTTTTATAGAACCCCTAGCTATTTATATTCGAGAGTGTAAAGCTATAGAGGGTGTAATTATTAATAAGGATGAATTAAAATTTATGGGTTTTGCAGATGATATTGTCATTACTATGACTAACCCGGAGGAGGCATGCCCAAAATTACAAGAAATTCTGGATGAATTCGGAAGACTATCATATTTCAAGATAAATAATCTAAAATCTAATAACTTAATTAGAGGTTTTAAACCGGAAGTTAAAAATAGATTGTGGAAAATATCCTCGTATAATTGGAAATCCGAATATATAGTCCATTTGGGCATAAAACTGTCATTTGGAGTCAAGGATATTCTTAAAGTTAACTTGGAAGGTGTCATGAAACAAATCAGACCTATTCTATGTGATTGGAGATCTCTTAACTTGCCCTGGTCTGCGAGAATCGCAGCAACCAACATGAGTATTGTCACGAAAATTACCTATTGCTTAAGATCCATACCTGACAGAATATCAAACAATTATCTGAAAATCATCCAGGACATTTTGGATAAATACATACATGGTGGGAAAAAAAGTAGAATCATGAAAAGCGTGGTTAGTAAGAAATATGAAAAAGGAGGCTTAAATGCCCCTAGTATAAAAGACATATATCATAAAATTACCGTTGCACAACATATAAATTGGAACACCCTCCAGGAGAAACCTAGATGGTTGGTCTTTGAAGAGGCTATTCTTAGTGACTCCTCTATAAAGAACCTATTATGGTTACCGTATTATAATAAAAATTCACTGGGTAAACTACAAAAAAATTTGCAATTTCTAGTAAAATTTTGGTATAAGAATAAAGAGAGAATGCAAATAACACATTATCCATCTTTAGCCACCCCTATTGAATTGGTCTACTCCAGTGACCCCTCCGTAAACCTTTATCTTTCGTATAAAGGAGGCATTTCCTTGGTATCAGAGTTATATAATAATAATAATCTTTTGACATATTCCGAATTAATGAAAAAATACAACCTGGAAAAACTCTCATGGCTAAATTATGAAAGCTTAAAACAAGCTTTAATTTCCTGGGGATTTAAAACCCAAGAAATAAATCCACCTACTAAAATAGAAGAACTAATTATAAAGAGAAGGAATCGTCATATTATTTCAAACTGTAATAAGATTCTAAGCGAAATTACTCCGTTTATTAAAAGTAAGTGAATCATAGGCTGGGAATTAGATCTTAATGTGGCCCTTGATGAAGACAATTGGATGGACATTATAAAGCTGATTAAGAAATCCGCTATAAATCCAGCTTATCTGGAACTCTTTTTTAAAATCTTACACAGATGGCATCTAACCCCGGTTAGAATGTCAAAATTCAATACAAAAGGGGACGCCCTATGCTGGAAACAGTGTGGTTCCTTAGGCGATGATTCCCATGTCTGGTGGAAGTGTAAAAAGATCTCAGATATGTGGTTAGAAATTTGTCAACTTCTAGCTAGAGTTCTAGATAAACATATCCCTTGTACCCCTCAAGTGGCTATTCTCCACAGGGGTCTGGAGTTTCTCCCCCTAGTGGAAAGGCATTTGGTTTTGCATGTCCTCTTGGGGGCCAAATGGTTGTTAGTAAAATACTGGAAAACTCCTGATATCCCTACAATTAGAGAGTTAATCAATACTATTTGCTATAACAGGGACCTAACTTCCAATGATTACAGTTTGGCTAATGCAAAAAATAGAAATATGATAAATTGGTCTAAATGGGATAACTACATCAAACATAGTACAACTTAGCCAGAGGGCAGGGGAAAATATTACTTACCTTACTATTTCTCTGGTGGAACTTCATCTGGCCCCAATCCTCCTCATTGGCCTACCTGTGTAAACATGTTACCTGCCTCAAATCTGAGTAAATGTTAGTATGGTTGTACATTGTACCTTTTCATTGGTTAATATAATCTAGAAAATTGCACTACTTTTGGAGAACATTGTTGGTACAATGGTTTGTTTGTCATTTTTATGTTTACTTTTGTGTACTGTTTGTTTATTCATTTTTCTACGATGATGTAAGCTATATGTTAAATAAAAAATAAATAAAAAAAAAGACCCCCATAAGCCCTTGATTAACCCTGTCACGCATGTTGGTGAATACAGTCCCCCATAAGCCAATAATTAACTCTATCAGTTCAATAGGGGTAAATACAGACCCCCATAAGCCAATAATTAAGTATCAGTCCAATATGGGTCTATATAGACTCCTACAGGACACTAATTAACCCATGTAATAACACTATAAGTGCCATGAGGGTCATCCATGACCCTCATGACACAAAGTGTAAGCGCTACACTATTAACCCTAACTATACCCCATTAACTCAACCCTGGGCCTATTTAATACTTACAGTACACATTTAACCCTAACAGTACCTATGTAACCCTAACTGGGCCTATTGAAACTTAACTGCACCTATTTAACCCCATCAAAGCCTATTTAACACAGCCTCTTATGGAGGTCTATACAGATCCTCTTAAGCCTCAATTTAAAGACCCTTATGGGGCAGTTACAACCCTAACATTAACAACATAAGTGCCATGATGGTCCTCAATAGTGATGTCGAGAAATTTCAAAACCCACAGGGACTCTTTCTGGCCACAATAGTGATGGGAAAGTTGTTTCAAGGGGACTAACACCTGGACTGTGGCATGCAGGAGGGGGATCCATGGCAAAACTCCCACGGAAAATTACATAGTTGATGCAGAGTCTGGTTTTAAGCCATAAAGGGCATAAATCACCTAACATTCCTAAATTGTTTGGAATAACATGCTTTAAAACATCAGGTATGATGTTGTATCGATCAGGTAGTGTAAGGGTTACACCCGCTTCACAGTAACAGACCAATCTCCGCGTTTAATGCACCGCAAACAACCGCAAACAGTCCCTTTGCACAACCGCAAACTCCCCATTTGCACAAGGTTGGATACCAAGCTAGCCATGTCTCATTCCTTGTCCTCACTGATGTCATTGAAGGTCTCTTCCTCCACCCAGCCACCAAGGGTCCCCAAAAGGTGACAACAAGCCCCCTGGGACGCCTGCTGTGTTTGGTCTTCCACCTCCTCAAAGCCACCTTCCTCCTCTGACTCCTCTTCTTCAGACTCCTCTCTCTGCCACTGTGCACTGGCAGAAGTTGGCAGAGTAGGCGCTGTAGGCACACACGCCTGTAGGCAGGCAACTGATATTCAATCGATTACAGAAAAAAAAGGGTTCTTTTATTTCACTGTACAATAGGTTGCACCAGATATGATTGTCACTGTGCACTGGCAAAAGTTGGCAGAGTAGGCGCTGTAGGCATCACACACAAGGGTTGCTGTCCTTGCAGCAGATATCAGAGGAGTCCTTCAGGTCTGTAGTGGAAGCTAAATACACAGCCTGTATTTCCCTATTAAATCTTCAGCAGCTACACTATCTGTCCTCTCACAACAAATGCAGCTTCAGAATGATTCTAAAATGTATGCTGTCCTTCAGATGGAAGGCTCTGGAAGGGAGTGTATGCTGCTGATTGGCTGGAATGTGTCTGCTGACTGTGAGGTGCAGGGTCAAAGTTTCCTCAATGATAAAGAATAGGGGGCGGACCGAAAAGCGAATGTGTCCGCTGTCCGATGCGAGCGTGAAAGAGCCAAAATCGCCGCGAATAGTCCGCGGGCGAACTGTCCTCGACATCTCTAGTCCTCAAGTACCCACATGACACTTAGTACAAACACTAAACTGGACTATACCCCCCCCCCCAATAAACCATTAAATCTAAAATAATCTCTCTCTACAATAACCTATTAACACCTACACAACCTACCTACACTACCTACCTACCCCCTAATAACCCCCCCCCCCCCCCACTAATTACAGAAAAAAATAAAACCTAAGTCACAAAGAAAAGCGAATGTGTCCGCTGTCCGATGCGAGCGTGAAAGAGCCAAAATCGACGCGAATAGTCCGCGGGCGAACTGTCCTCGACATCTCTAGTCCTCAAGTACCCACATGACACTTAGTACAAACACTAAACTGGACTATACCCCCCCCCCAATAAACCATTAAATCTAAAATAATCTCTCTCTACAATAACCTATTAACACCTACACAACCTACCTACACTACCTACCTACCCCCTAATAACCCCCCCACTAATTACAGAAAAAAATAAAACCTAAGTCACAAAAAATAATAAAACCTAAGTCACAGAAAATACAAAATCTTAATTACAGAAAATAATAAAAAAACCTAAGTCACAAAAATAAAAAATCAACATTACAGAAATAATAAAACCTACATTACAACCCCCCACTACAGAAAAAAATAATAATACACACCTGAAAAGGAAATATATACACAATATATACATGACATGACAATACAATACAAATCCAATAAGATACCTCCCTATCTAAAATACATTAAATCCTATCTAAAATACACACATACCCCACTATCTAAAATACATTAAATCCTATCTAACATACATGCATACCCCACTATCTAAAATATATTAAATCCTATCTAAAATACATACATACCCACCATTCTGACACACTACATACAATAAAGAAACATTCTAAATATTCTAAATATTCTACTCACCTTTTCAGCATGTCCCCATCCCTCTTGTTTTATTCACACATGAATACACACACAGAAAATAAAATAAAATAAACATAATAAACATTGAACTTACCTAGGCGTGATGTCCCCATGCTCCTCCTCTTCTGCCCCAGCTGGGCCCTGGAAGAATCTGCACTCTAAAATAAAAAAATAAAAAATAAAAAAGGCACATTCTGATTGGTTGGAAATGCTGTCATTCATTATTGCCTTCAGTTAATCACAATGGCATACACCCCCATGGGGTGATTGGCTAAAGGCATCTGCACATTCTGATTGGCTGCAGTCTAATTGACTTTTTTTTTAGAGCGCAGATTCTTCCATGGCCCGCCGGGGCAGAAGAGGAGGAGCACAGGGACATCACGCCGAGGTAAGTTCAATGCATATTATGTTTATTTTACTGTATTTTGTGTGTTGTTTGTTTTGTTTTCCCCTAGGGGGCTGATCTGAAGGGACATCTGCAAAGGTAAGTGGTCTTAATTATTTTATTTTAGGCTAGATTTAGGTTTTGTGGATGTAGATAGGATTTATTGAATGTTAGATAGGGGCGTATTAATGTATTTTAGATAGGATTCAATGTATTTTAGATAGAGAGGTATGTATGTTACATAGGATTTAATATATTTTAGATAGGGGGTATTGTATTTGATTTGATTTGTATTGTATTGCAATATATATATTTTGTATGTATGTCCTTTTCAGGTGTGTCATTTTTTTTATTTTCTGTAGTGGGGGGCTTGTAATGTAGTTTTTTTTATTTTCTGTAATGTTGATTTTTTTTTTGTGACTTAGGTTTTTGTTATTTTCTGTAATGTTGATTTTTTTGTGTCCTAGGTTTTTTATTTTCTGTGACAGTTTTTATTATTTTCTGTAATTAGTGGGGTGGGTGGGTTATTATCGGGTAGGTAGTGTAGGTGTTAATAAGTTAGTGTACAGGGGGGTTAGTTTAGATTTAATGGTTTATTGGAGGGGTATAGTGCAGTGTAGTGTTTGTACTTAGTGTCATGAGGGTCCTGGAGAACCCTCATAGCACTTATGTGGTAATGTTCGGCTTCTAACTGTCCCATGAGTGTCTTTATATATGTATATATGTATAGACCCCCATAAGAGACCGGGTTAAAATTGTGTAGTGCTTACACTTTGTGTCATGAGGGTCCTGGATGACCCTCATGGCACTTATAGTGTTATTAAATGGGTTAATTAGTGTATCCTTTAGGGGTCAATATAGTTGAGGCACCCAGTACACTCACATTGTGTGACAAACAACACTTTTTTATTGCCACGTCTTTTTTGATGGGCAAGTCGCTAATTTTATTATATAATTATCATATAATTATTTTGATGAATAATAGTATGATATTTTAACCAATGAGGAGTTCTTAAAGATATAAAACATTAAATATATTGTATTTATTTAAATATAATATATTGAAGAGATTCACAAAAATAAGGATTACTAAAATAAGAAACACTACTGAATTAAAATATATGTGTATTGTCTGCTATGATGATATGAATGTAAATTAAATAATCACAAAAAATATAAGATAGATAACAAGGATCTAGAAACCTATAGAATACAATGATCGAAAGATTTGGATGCTTCTATTTCACTATTGCACCAAATATCTGGAATAATAAATGTAAACATACAAGTAAGAGCTCATTATGTACTACCACTGTATTAGAGAACATTACTATAAGGTTATGTACAGATAATATTTGTATCTCCAACACAACTTTTTTTAAGTGGAATTACTAGAAAATGAAGACTGTTGAAAAAAATGTGGGGTAAAATTAGATATTATGCATTCATGATTGTTTTGTTTGAAGGTTCATGACTATTAGAAAATCATATTTAAGTTAATGTCAGACATTTTACATATTGATTATGAGCTATGGGTTTAAAAATTGCTAGGATCAGCCTTCTAGGCCTCAGGTCAGGGCATCCTGACCCGTTTACCTAACAGCCATTCAGGGTCTAACCTCCCCCTAACAAATGCTTATCACTGGAGGCATCAAAACACCTTAACTGGGACTTTCTATATTCCCAGTTTTAATTCACATTGACTATAGGCCTGTTTTGGATTGGCACATCCATATGCCCCGGGCAAGTAGGAGATTTTCCTGATTGGTGGCCAATCATGAAGCTGGGCAACTCACCTGGTTTGACCACAACATCCAGAGAGGGGAATTCAAGTAGGCCATAGCCAATAACAAGAGCGTAGATGAATAGCAATCCAGACTGTTTCTCTTGAAGCCAGGAGAGAAGATGGAGAGGTGTCGAAGCAGCCACAGCAGCCTTTGGACCACCAACCACCCACCATGGCGACTCAGGACACCAAGACCCCTTTCACTTTCCTACAGGGTGTATAGACCCATACACCCTCAATCAGAAACATTGTAAACCCCAGGCTTGGGCTAGTGTGGATTAGGACTGCCCTGGGATAATTGGATCAATCTGCACCCATCATTTATATATTTTCATACTCGTGTTTTGAGGAATTTGTATCCCAGTGTATTCGTAGGTTGACACCAACTGTAGGGACCCCAGCTAGATGGTTCCAGATTTGGATATATTTCAAGTATGATGTGTAAATTATCCTAAAGACATAAGCATGCTAAGGACTTATGCTGGATCAGGACTACAAACCTTAGCGCATTACCCATGTTCTATTGATGTATTCTACCTATCCGAAAGGATCAGCTGGTCCCCTTGTGGTTTGCAAAGTGGTGGTGGTCAAGGGGCTTGTGTACCTGAATGAAGCTGTGAACTCTATCATGTAGGGCCACTGTAGGTGGGCACATCATAGCAGAGAGGTCAGACAAATCACAGTCCACTAAAGAAGGAACTGGCAACCCACTCCAGTATCACCTGTCATATTGTTAGCAGGCCCTCAGGGGAATGTTGATACTCCACAGTATCACTAATTGGACATTTGCATTTGTATTAACACTTTATGTTGATTATATATGATATATATATTATATGATATCTAATGCTATTATGACTATTATTATAGTTAAATGTATTGATCTATTGCATAGTAACTAGCACTCATAAGTTTACATATATAGGAAAGTGACACATATGTGATGTGGATGTCCCATAACCCCAACCATTGAAAACACACTGACACGGTTAAAACGGTATAACACAGCTTTATTTCATACACAGAGCACAATCAGAAATGGACGAAACTGTGCATTAATTTCATGGGTGTGGTGGTGTGACGGATTCAAAGAGAGCAAGAAGCTCGGGGGATAAAGGGGATACCTGCAGAGGATAATTTCATAGTCGAGAATGATCATGAGGCATAGCACCTACCAGGGTCACATGTGGTCACTACACCACTGCAACCGGAATCTGATGAAAAAAAGGATCATCAGAAATCACTCCATTTGAAGAAATTATGAATGTACATAGCACTTACAACGTATCTAGATCTGCTCCATGAAACAGATGATTCAACCTCTGGACTGTGTAATCCAATCCAATTTTACACATATTTAGTGGTGAAAAAAAAAATCTAAAAAAAGGCAGAGGAGGATAAAAAAAATCAATATGGGAAAATACCAATTAAGATGACACAAAGTCAGCAGCTAGATTCACTGTTAATTACATCAGACCAAAGGATCTGTTCTCAGAATGATATTGAGATCAGGATCACATGCTTCACTAGTGCATATATTAATGCTGGTTGTCATTAACATGCCATTGTGAGACATTGCAAGTCCACCACCATAGCTGTATTAGTCTACATTTAAGCTAAAAACAATCATGTCTTAGATATCTGGCTATATGATAGCTTTAAGATTGTGGGAGCTACATGTTAATGGGGGGCTTTCATTGAAGGAATGTCTACCTGAGAGGCACTGGTAAAACCTTATAACTCATCACTACATTTCCTTCACAATGCTTGTAGATGCAGGAAAGGCCTTCATGGATCTGAATTGTACCTAAAACAAAACAAAAAAAAACCTACAAAATGAGGCCTTGCACATCATAAGGACTGCAGCATTTCTTCTCAGCAGCATTCCTCAGTGACCATCAATTGTTGACATGTTCAACATAACCCTACATGTCCACAGATATGTGTAGGTAGCCATCTGCATACAAAATATCACCATCACATAGGTCAAGATCCAAGACTCTGTAGCCAGGATAGATTAGGTTAGCATTGTGACCGATAGATTGTCACTGAGGAGTGCTGTTGAAAAGGCACAAACATAAGCGCAGCCCCAATGTCCTCCCCTGCCTAGCCACAGGGCCCACATCAGCCCGTGGACAACCGCTGTTTCACTGCTGGTGTGGGGGGGGGAGGCAGGGGGAGGAAACCACCCGGGAGGCAGCAGCATCTGCAGTGTCGGTGGTGGAGGCATGGTGGGAGGAGAGGAGGTGCTAGGCTGCGGGTGGCTGGGGGTTGCCTCCGGGGTGGAGGAGGCATGGCTGGGGACCAGAGAGTGTCACATTGCTTCTGCTGTTACTCCCTGGAATGCGCTCTGGTCCGCCCCAATCCTGAGCAGTCCGGCCAGGTAGGATTCAGTCATTAGATGATGCCTCCTCTCCTGCCTATTGCGCCCGGCTGCCCATGACCTCTGCATGATTGGCAGAGATGCTGGCCTGAATGCCCCAGAGAAACTCCACCTGCTGTTACATGAGGACCAGCATCTTCACATGCTCAGTCTGGCCTGATGAGGGTTATGGAAGCCTGAGGGGTGTGGCCAGGTGAGGAAGTGGCGGTGTGGGAGTGGGGAGGGTCTAGGGCCCGGCTGTAGCATGGGGCAAATCTGGCGGTGGTGTGGGTGGGCCCAGTGGTGTAAACAGCGGCCAGTCCATCACACTGTGGGGGAGGAGGTGGTGGCTGGCTGCTGACATCACTCCAGTTGGAGGGCCCTGGCAACAGCCACAGTCTTTGGAGGAGGGGGATAGTGGGGTCGAATCCGGACGATGTTGCCGGATGGCCAGATGGTGACCCCACCAGCCATATTATATTCTCCTCCTCTGAGCCAGGGCCCCCGGGTCCTCTTCCTTCCTCCTCCCCCTGCACCAGTTCTTGCTGGGTGGGGGCTTGCTCCTCCACTTCCGACTCCAATGGAGCCGACACCCCTGCCTCTGGCTCACCGCTGTACCCAGACCTTCTTGATACTGAAAGGGATAAAAGTGAGTTATATGTCATTAATATGATGAATAATACATTGTTTTGTGTGCATTCATAACCGTCTGACACCTAGGCGTGAACCTGGATGATACACCTAATTGCCACTCAGATTAGCTATCATTTGCTAGATGTGATCTATTCTTTGGTTTATAGTCTTGATCGTTTTTGTCTCCTAATGCTATCTTGATTCCGGCTGCGTTCTGTAACTGTATAGGCTGCAGTGGGCACACCAATAAATTGCTTGATTACTGTTGTTGTGCCCAGTAATTACAGTGATTTGTCAGTTTCATGGATTTAATCCATCTATCCCTTGTTAATTTCATGGACATGTCAGTGTTCTTCTTGGTCATCATGTACATGTGTAGTGTATGTGATGCACATGTGGTGGCACGTTGGTGTATGTGATATTCACCTGACATGGAGGCTAGGTCCTGCTGTGCCACCAGGCCTGAAGCTCCAGTGGTGGCCACCTGTCCCAGAAGGTCCCTGGTGACCCTCTCCCACTCATTATAGGTCACAGTTGTGATGCTGTCCTCCTTGGCCATCATCCTCCTCACCTTGGCCCTGATGTCATCAAACCGGTGCTTGACTGACCTTACGTCCCATGGTGCTGTGACTACCATTGTCACCTCAGCCGCTACCTCCTTCCATGCCTGAGGTCTAGGTCCTGGCTTAACTTCCCTCCCCCTGAAAGAATCACGGGTGGCCACTGATAGCACAGAGGAGGACCACCTTCTCCCTGTGCGAGTAATTTTAGGCCCTGTGCTTGCTCTTAGCTTCTTGCCCTCCCGACTGTGGATGGGGACCCTTGCCTCCCTGACCTTTGCCTGAGGCCTGTCCCTTCCACGCACTACCACCCCCCCCTGGGATCATGCCCCTTCCCCATCTGTCCCTCTCCTACGTGTGCCTGGTGCAAGGACCACACTGTCATCACCCACCTCTACACTCTCATCCTCTTCCTCCTGCTCCTCCTCCGTCTTCTCCACCACTCCTTACCTCCTCCTCCTCTCTACCACTACTCCCCAGGGGCACCTCTCTCCTCCCTCTCCTCCTCGCCTTTCCTCTTCTCCTCATCCCTACCTCTCCACTCCTCTGCCCTTCTCTCTCCTCCCTCCATCATAATCCCATCCCATCATACACCCATGTGTGTATTATGTGTATTTAGTAAATGTTGGGGGGTGGGGTGTGGAGAGATGAGATGGGGGTGTGTGTATGGATTCACCTAACTCTACGTGTCTGAATGTGTGTTGTTTAAATTATGTGTATTACAATTATGTGTAATCTGTAAATATGTGTAATCAAGCATTAATTGTAAAATCGTATGTAATAGAAAAACAAAACCGCAAAATGATTCTCTTCAATCTCTCCTACTCACTCTCTGACTTTCAAAACCACCAACTCAGGGACCTGCGCTCTAATTTGAAAGAAAATTCAACACAGTCAATGCACGGGCAAGTGGAACGTAAATTTATAATCTCCTTCTGTTAATCATCTGAGGCTAGAGCGCTTTCTATTGGCTGCGAGGCCTGTGTCGAATAACGTTATACCGCGATTGGATCGTAACAGCTGATCGCATCTCGGCCAGCCCCTTAACACTTTGCAGCGACAGAAGGGATTTACAAGCTTGAGGCTACGGCTCGTAACTGGCGCTCCCTTGCTCAATTGAATAGAATAGCAATTGGAGAGGAACGGGAGCCCGCAACACTTGGAATTTAATGTGGCTCATGCTGAGGAAACATGCTATAAAACCTTTGCTGCTATCACAAGCAAATAAAATATCCTTTAACATGTATTTTTGTAACATGTCCTAGAATTTAGTAGCACTATCTCTACTCACATAGGGGATCATTTCTACTTCTTAGATTGATAGAGCATAGCAGAAGATATGGAGTTTAGTTAAAAACATTGATGTCAGCAAACTAGGCAGAGTTGAGAGTCTTATACAGAATAAACATTTCCTTTCTTACAGATTTTTAGTGCACATATTTTATGCACAGGTACCTGCTTCTGACAGTGATCACCATGTTTATAATACAACATGTACAGTAAATAAAACTAGGCAGTAAGATGTCACAAATTCTATATGCACATGCAATGTTAGGGTTAAAGGTACATGGAGGATCCCCTGTTTTTTATATTGAAATAAAAAAAGCGTTTATATACATATTTAAATATTATTTTTGCAAAAAGTGCTTATAAGCAGTGTTTTTACTCACTGTGAACTTCTAAACAGTCCCTGCAAATGTCTCCTCCAGTAGCACCTCCATGCATACAATATTTTTATACTACTAAATGCACTAGCCATTCCAAGAGTCGGCATTTGATGCTGCTGAGTCGGCTTTGGGCCAGTAACTTGCGGGCTCCTTTAATTTAATAGCTCTGAAATAGGGGACGAACAGCAGCATGCAGCAAACCCGCGGACATACAGCCTGGATCCTGCGAGATGCAGGCTTGCAATTGAATCGGGATCAAGGTACGGGGTTAAAAGGCCACAGATCTGTTTATTATAAAAAATAACAAACATAAAATAACAAGAGGTGCCTGCTCACCCACACTCAAAGGGCCCCCGTGCCCCAGAAGTACAACCAAATGAGCGCACCTTGCAGCTCACTACTCAACTGTGGGCATGCACCCCCACCAACACAGTGCGCCCTACTCCCTATAGGAAATGCACCCCTAACGGTTAAATGCATCCCTAGCCATCTAAAATAGTAAATATGCAATCAGAGACACACATTTAAGGCTAAGTGTGCTCAATGCCATCTACAGCTCCATGCCATCTACAAATAGGAAATGCGCAATTACAGCTAAGCACCTCCCTTGCCATCTATGGGACAGAGAAACACAGTCCCTTGGATACACACATTTTAAGGCCAAGTATGCTCCATGCCATCTACAGTTAGGAAACACACAAATTACAACTAAGCACATTCCTTGACACCTATTGAAAATGAGGGCAACTGTTGTGTAAAGTGTTGGTAGGAAACGCTCAATTACAACTAACCACATTTCTTAACATCTATAAAACAACGGCAACTTTTGTACAAAGTGTCACAGGAAACAACAATTAAATTAGCAATGCCTGCTCCTTATCTTGTAACATAGAGCTGTGGCTATCTTGACCAAAAGTTTGAGTTACTACTAACGACTGTTAGAAAACAATCTAGTACCAAACAAATGGTTTCTTTAAAGGCAAATGTATTGAAGTGAACCCCATCCTTTCCATAAAATGCTAACTCATCATCCCCTTCTAAGTCAGTATGATGTAGTGACGTACCACCCATTCTTCTAATGTGGCTAGACATTGTCTTATTAATTTTTTTCATGCATGTATTTAATATAGCAGGTTGAATGTGTGGTCTCCATTTAAGACGGTTCACCATCTCAGACCATATACTGTAATATGTAGGAAATAATTGGTGCAACCTATCCACATCATGCATGTAATTAGGCCTTTAACGGCATGCTCACTAGGGCCCTCATTCAATTGCGATTTGGCCATTTGAATAGGGGTCTAAATAAGCACATAACATATTTTTTTTAAAGAAGTTTTTAGTTAGTAAACATCTATCCAAAAGCAAGGTCTTCACTGACTAAAAACTTCTTTAAAAAAAAAATGCAATGTGCTTATTTAGGGCCCTATTCAATTGGCCAAATCGCAATTGAATGAGGGCCTAGGTCATTACCCCTCACATGAATAATTAAGATATCAGGGGGACCCTCTAACCTGGCATACAGCACTACTTCCCTAACTACACACTCCCACTTTATCCCATGTATGCCAAACCATTTCACCAACAACTCAGTTTTGTTGAAACCAAGCTGCATATTGCCATCTTTCTCTACTGCAGTTCTACGTGCCCAATGCATGTATGAGTGGCCTAGAATCCATGCAGGCCTAGAATCCCGTACAGGAAGTGTACCTGCAGGAGGATAAAATTACAATTAGAACACCATTTATTTAGTTGATGTTTTTTTTTTTTTTTTATTCAATTAACAAAACGGTACAACAAGGATGAACTGATATTTATTATCAAAACTCATTTACAAAATATCTTAATACATTTTGTTAATTTTCTTAATATCAGAAGAGACACACAAACCAATAGGACCTGATTTGCACAACAATGTTCTTGCCCTCACTGTATCACACACAATAAGCATTTCAGGCTTCTTTCTTTTTGACTTTTCCCTACCTTCAGTGCAATGGCTGCTACCCTGCACATCCCTCTCCTGTGGATAATCAGAAGGTACCCAAGCCATAGCAGCTGATAATTCCTCAATACCTAACCCCCTCAACTCATGCAATACAGGATCTAGCTTGTCCTCTAAACTAAGCAGTGTTGGAGTGTGAGATGAATAGCATTGGACTCACCAGATAGTGGCGCTGGAAAGGTGTCGTCTTGCTGCTTCCACCTGCTCTCCCTAGGCTTCTTAGGCCCAGACCCACACCATATGCCATCATCCTGCACCGGTGCTCTTCGCCTACCCCACTGTACAGGGGATACATTTCTCCTGACAAGCCGCCCTCCTTAGCCAAGAATGGGGATTTATCCACCCTGCCAGGCCTTTTCTTCCTTCCATTAGACCGCTGGCTGGAATGTTGCTCCTAGCACGCTGTCTCATCTGGAATTAAATAAGATTTAGGATTGCTGTAAATGCATTTATTATTATCAAATGAATTACCAAACATCCCCATTTGCTCCTTCAAGACTGATCCCTCAACCTCCAGATTAGAAAGGGATGAGATTGACTCCAGATCATACCATCAGACTCAGACTCACTACTACCATCCCCTGCTATCCCCTGCATATCGCAGTTGCAGTATAATGAATGTGGATGACCTGAGAGGGCTCTGAAAATGGGGGGAAAGTTGCTCAGGGGCCCTAACAAAATGATTGGAACGCCTTGGAGTGGCAAGTTGGCAGAAATGGGCACCTGAGAAGGGGCATAATTGACTGAATGTGGGTGAGTGGGGGCAAAATCAAGGGGTAGGTTTGATTGAGAGTATGAGTGAGATGAAGGAGGGGAAGAAGCTGCAAAAATGAGCTTGATTAAACAAACTAAAAGCTTGATTACATGGCTCCCATAAGAACTTTTATAAGGTTGATATGTAGCTATCACATGGCTCCCACAGGCAAGAGCTTACTGGTATGTAGCCAGTGTTTTGTCACATAAGGGAAATAGCTTGGGAGTGGTTGCAACAATCCTTATGTAATTGATTGAATCTATGAAACATATCTAAGAAACTGTAGGAGTTCCCATAGCCATTCCAGTAAAATCATAGAAAGCCTTTAAATATTGCAACATTGAGTGTATATAAGTCTCTGTTTTACACTCTAACACTGTCTGTGCCGTGCAGCATAAGTTAGGCCACAGATCCCAGAAATGGAGAGATATTGGGGATTGCCATAGAGAGAGTAGGAGGTTTGCTTTTTGTTTCTAAATATCTTATTACTAGCGACTTGCCCGTCAAAAAATGACGGCAATGTGATGTATATGTTTGTCAAGTTGTTTAGTTATTAACATATATTTTTGACCCTTGTAAGTATTTTAATATAAACATGTATATTAGTAAAATGTTGATGTAATGGTTTTTTAAAATGTAATTAGTATCTGAAGAATTGTTAACTTTAATATACATTGAATGAATAGGAAAGCAAAAAGTAAAAACCCTTCTTTAAACGTCGCGAATTTTAACATGAAGTTTAAACTATATGGCCCTCATTCAATTGCAATTTGGCCAATTGAATAGGGCTCTAAATAAGCACATAGCATATTTGTTTTAAAGAAGTTTTTAGTTAATAAACATCTATCCAAAAGCAAGGTTTTTACTAACTAAAAACTTCTTTAAAAAAAATATGCTATATGCTTATTTAGACCCCTATTCAATTGGCCAAAATAGCAATTGAATGAGGGCCTATGTAAGCAATAACCATCAAAGTATATATTTTTAAACTTGAACTTTATTTTTTATGTAAGTTTAGAAGTTGACAAAACATTGGTATAATTTTGAACATTATAAACAGGAACATAGTGAATACATTTTGTAACCTAATTTTTTATTAAAAGTATTAATATTTGAATGTAAAAACAATTGACATTTAAATTAATCAGTATTAAAATTCAATTTCTATAACAATAATTGTTAACTTGAATATACATTGAATGTAGAGGAAGGCATACAGTAAAAGTCTTCTTAAAACGTACGTAATGAAAGTAATTTATTACTGAGCACATAAACTGGCGATAAACATTAATGTAGGTAGTAATCTTAAGATAACAGACAATATTTACATTGTGACTTAAAAGGTGCTTGACCTCTTAACATCCACTTTGTAATCTGTTGAATGAAATAACTTGAAAATATATTTTTTAAACTTGTAACATTAGAAACATTAACATAGTGACTTAAAATTTTAACATAACTTTTACTAACAATGCAAGGCAAGTATTTTGTGAGGCAAATCATTCATAAACATGACTTACATTAATTATGACTGAATTAAACAACCAATTGTTATGTATATTGCAATGCTTTAAAAAAATCTTGGCATCTTTAATTTGTATCCTTCAAAGTTATAGTACTTCATAGTAGACAATGTTTTTAGTAAAAATACGTCCATCTTCTAATAAATCACCTTGACTTTCATTGTTTTCAATGTAAACTTTAATAGCCTATGGATTTTTGCAGCGTGACAACGCAACGTACAATTGACCATGTGCAAAAACTGGTTCTTCCAAGTAAATACCCACAGATTTGAAAGTTTGACCTTGTGATTTATTAATGGTCATGGCAAATGCCATAATAATGGGAAATTGTCTTCTTTGAAGTATAAAAGGGAGACTACTTTCACTTGGTGCTAAATCTATTCTTGGTATGAAAACTCTCTCTCCTTTATGGGTCCCAGTTAAAATTTCAGCATCTATAAAATGGTCCTTTAATTGTTGAACAATTAATCTTGTGCCATTGCATAGGCCTTTTTTGGGGTTCATATTTCGCAGTAACATGATAATTGCACCTTTCTTTAGCTGCAAAATATGTGGTGGCATTCCAGAAGGAGTTAAAGAGTTAATGAATTCAGTTGAAAAGTTTGCCTGACTTTCATTGTCATCAGCAAGTACGGAATCAGCACTGTGATAATTTCTTTGTGGTGCATTAATTTTTTTTAAGATTTCATTATTGAGTATTAATGCATCTTTATTTTTACACGTCAGTATAACTTGGTTGGCAAGCTCGGAATATTCTTCGTTATTTATGCTCCCTTCAAATATAGCCGATATAATATCTTGTTGACAAATCATATGAGGTGGGATCTCTACAGTGTCGTCAGGTAAATGTAGTATTTTTTCTGTTCTGCCTTCTCCAATTTTAATAAGCAATTTATTGAAATCAGTTTGGCCTTCTGATCTCATATTTTGTTGCAGTTGAAGATGGGTAAAATGTTTCCATACTGTACTTGACTTTATACATGTTTCAATAATGTCTGTTCTATTTCCATGTACAACGACAGGTAATGTTTGTCTAAAATCGCCACCCAACAACATTACCTTTCCACCAAATGGAAAAATATTATCCATGACTTCACGAAGCAAACGTTTAATACATTGGAGGGCATAGCATGACATCATTGTGGCCTCATCTATTATAATTAATTTACATTTCTTCAATTTCTTTGCTTGTAAGGATGTCATGCGAATATCTGACACAGAATTTTCCAAAATAGGCACTGGCAGTTTAAATCCACTATGAACAGTTCTTCCACCTTCTAATAAAAGTGCAGCAATTCCAGTAGTGGCAAACGCCATTGCTATTTTTCCTTGTGCTCGTACTGAACTCATTAATAAATTGTACAAAAATTGTTTTCCCTGATCCGCCAGGTCCATCAAGATAGAAATAACGCTCTGTCACCATGTCATCATCTATAGCATTTTTAATGGCATGAAATGCTTGCAATTGTAGTGTATTTAAAGTTGCAAGTCTTTCTTCTGTTCTTTCTGCTTGTAGTTGAATGTCATAGTCTTCAAAGTTAATGTCATCTATTAGACCTGGATCAGGCAAATTAAAACTTGCACAACTTAATCCATGAGTTAAAAAGACTTCTTGAATTTCCATTAAGGCTTTTAAGTGTGCAATGGGTTCATTGTATCGTCGCATAAAGTCTTCAGCCATATTACTTTTAAAAGTCTCCCACAAAGCTAATGCATTTGGAGCATTTGAGAAGATACAAATAAAAGCAAATTGTTCTCTCATCTGTCGTGGTATTTGACATTGTGCTGCTTCTTCTAAACATCTTTCCCACTCTGTATCATCAGCGAGTAAGTTTCTATGTCTTGCAGCGAAATGGAAGGATTCATATACAATGTCATTAACAGTTCTTAATTGTTCAAAACTTTGTGCTCCTGGAACATTTAAAAGTAATATCCGTAAGCAAAATCGTTCAACATCTCTTGGACTGACTGTGTAAATTCGTGGAATTATTTTATTGCCTCTGGTTTTTCTTGCTCTCCATAATCCATTCACAAAAACATAGTGATATGGAATTTCAATATATAAGTATTGTGTTGCTTGAGCATCAGTGGAATTTAATGCAAACCATGCAGTTAGTGTAGTGTGACGATCTTCACTTTGGGCCAATGCATTCATTTCATTTCCAGCATGGAAATAGACTAAATGTCGTTGTGGCAAATGTACTGCTAACCTATATACTGCATGTGATCTATCATGCATTTCAAATTTTAAAAGCCGCCACATAGCTTCTGGCGCACTGACATAGCGAGCATCGACATGAGATGCAAGTTCATCATGTACTAACTCACTACTTTCAGGGTTGTCTGCACTTTTGACGACTACAGTAGCTGCATCGTAACCTTTGTAAATATATTTGTAGACATATTTAATGGATTTGATGGAAGTGCAGGCTTCTACGTTGATGTGGGCGTTGTACTTCATGAGTAAATGTGGATTGTAGGGTACTACATATCTATTGTCCACTTTTTTTCCACGAATAATGGCACTATCTCCTTCTCTTCTTTTATAAAGTGGATATCCATCACAATTTGCATATGTTTTGTCTCTATAATCTTTTGGAAAATCTTTTGAACATTGATTATTTTCCATACATGGTGATTGTGGATTAAGGTCTCCACAGGGTCCATGAATCATGCGATGAGTAACAATCTCCTATAGTCTACCATATAGTTCTGGATCTGGTAGTTCAGCAACTATGACTGCATCCACTTTGTCCGAAGTATCTAATTTATCTTTCTCTTGAAGTATTATGAGAAGATGTGCATGTGGAAGGCCTCTTTTTTGAAATTTAATGGTATATACATAAGCAAGACATTTGCCAAATAACTGATTTATAGTGAAGTCACGTATTAATTCATGTAATTTGATCTTAAAAACTCTGGCTACTAAATCTTGTCGATCTGAAGCACTTTGTCCAAGAAGTAGATTTTGATTAATTTCTGGCCATTGTGGATTACATGTAAATGTCACAAATAAATCTGGTTTTCCAAATTTTGTCACAATAGCCATAGCATCATTGTATCTTTCTCTCATATTTCAAGGAGATCCTTGAAAGGAAGATGGTAAAATGATGGCTTTGCCAGCTGTCATGTCTCTGCTTGTAGCCACGTCAGCAACATAGTCCATGAGTCCACAATATTGTTCTACACGTAGTTTATCTTGTTGATATTTTATAAAGTTTAAATTATTTGCCTCAACTTGCAAATATGAATCAATAATCCATTGTTGTGTTAGTTTCCCACCACATAAAATTGGATTAAATTCATCTCTAATGGCAATTTGAGCAACTTTAAATTCAAGCATAGAAACATTATTTCGGATTCTGGCTTTAGCATTTGGGTAACTGGGAAGGGTTAATTTTGGTTGCCAACCGGCTTTTCCGTGTGGGAAAAAGATGGGATATGTCATTGGATCTAAATTTGGACTTAAGATATTAATATTAATAAATGGTTGGTCCTCATTTCTGGGATATACTCTAATGTCTCTTTGAAATGGTGGTTCTCCTTCATCATTCTGAAAGACCATTGCAACCTTATTTGATGTTGGCAAGTTATAACGACGTTTATCAGTATGTCTGTCTCTTTTAAGCACCATATTAACCTTTGGCATGGGTAATTGATGTATTTGTGCATGAAGTAGTTGTTCATTTTCTACTTCTGCCAATTTTTTGTAAGCTTTACTGTAGGGATTGTTGTCCATAATGTTATTTAGCTCTATAAAAACACTGGGTAAGCATTTTTTATTTTCTTCCATCTGCATACGTTGGTCAACAGCTTCCATTGTATCTAGGACATATAGTTGAGCGAATTTTCTTTGCTCTCCTTCCTCTGGATGTAAATGTGAAGTCCGATGATAAATTTGTCCTTGGACTTTAAAACAGTAAGGACCATGTCCTGGTACATTAGCAGCCAATGTTGCCCCCATAGATGCAAATGATATGGCACTATTGTAGGATCTTATGTTTGTCTTAAAATTTTTGTAATTTGGAAAAGTAGGTTCAGTCATAATATTTTGTAAATAGGTTGGAAATTGTTTCCTTTCTGGAAGTTTGAACTTTCCTTTTTGACAACAACTAATAAATTGTCCATCTCGGGGTCTCTCCTGTTTAAAATAATAAGCCTCACAAAATTGACATTGAGTACTCATGTCCCCACAACTATGAACCTCTACTGCTAAAGACTTCAGTAAAGGACAATTTGCAAAGCATATTGGATGTTGACTTTCATATTCATCAGATGAAAAGTCATGAAATGTTTCAACAACAGGTTCTAAATCTTTCGTTTTTTTTGTAGATTTTCTTGGTATATGTTGGACTTGTTTGGTTGAAATGTCCTGTAAGTTTTTAGTAAGAGTTTGTAAATGCTTTGTTTTTGTAGTTGCTTTTTTTGGTGTGTCTTGACTGGTATGTTGTAAAATGTCATCTGATGTTTTGGGAACAGTTTGTAAATGCTTTATTATTTTTTTATTTTTTTTGGTTGTATCTTTCATTTTTGCAGCTGATATTCTTTTATTTGCAAGTCTTTTGCGTTCTTTTTCTCGTCGAATTTCTTTCTCCTCCGGTGTCTGCTGGGCAGCCCATCTCTCTTGTCTTTCTCTAGTTTGACGTCTTTTCTTCTCTTCTTTGGTCTCGTTATCAGCCATATTAATCTGTAAAGGAAAAAAAATAAATGTAATTGTGTATATTTAAAATTGTAATTCCTGTTAAAGATTCTTGTGCACAATTGGTGAAATAAAAGGCAAATCATTAATGTATCATTTATATTTAGTTAAATTTATCATTCCTGTCCTCAATGGCTAATAATTTGGCCAATGGAATACTGCTGTAAATAAGCATGTTACATATTTTGTTAAAATAATTGTTTTATTTATTAAAAACGTTGTTTGTGGATAGGTATTTAGCACTGCAAAACTTCTTTGCTAAAAAAAAAAGTGATGTGGTTATTGAGCTATGTATTGCATAGTAGCAATTTAAATAAAATAAGGGAGATAGTAGATTAATTATTTTATTTTTCTGTTGACACAGATGCAACTGAAAGCAGTTTCTTTAGTTTTATACTTTAGTACTTATTATACTTTACCTTGGTTGAAGTGTGATTTTAGGGCCTCATTAAATTCCAGCCTCGTAAATAAGAGGCTTCTACTTAAGCCCTACGTACTGCAAAGTTTCTCTAACTTACAATGCTATTAAATTAGCCCTGCTGCGAGCAACGTATGAGCTACGCAGCAGGCCCGTACGTATCTACACTGCGTAAATGTACATGAGGAGTGACAGCCTGCGAGATGATATCGCAGGCTCCCACTCCTCATCAAGTGCTGCGGGGGTCCTAAAAGGGACCTCCGCGGCAGTCCCCCACATAAGCCCTGCCGTGGGGGGTACTCCAAACCCCCCCCTAGGCACCTAAAATGAACCCCCCCTCAATGCGGGGGTCCCTGTCGGGACCCCCGAAGTGTCCTCACATGAACACCTTGCTGCAGGGGTCCATAGGAACCCCCGCAGCCCCCACACATTAAACCCTTGCAGCGGGGGTCCCCGATCGGCACCGATCAGGCCCCCGCTGCATTTAAAACTTTTAAATTCCCCGCCGCGGCTCCTTAAAGGGGCCGCGGCACACTATTACCCAATCCCGGCCGCGGCACTTAAAATTAACCCCCCTCTATGCTGGGGGTCCCCATCGGGACCCCCGAAGTGTCCCCACATAAACCCATTGCAGGGGGGGGGCCCCGATCTGCATAGATCAGGCCCCCCGCTGCATTTAAAACTTTTAAATTCCCCGCCGCGGCTCCTTAAAGGGACCGCGGCACACTATTACCCAATCCCGGCCGCGGCACTTAAAATTAACCCCCCTCTATGCTGGGGGTCCCCATCGGGACCCCCGAAGTGTCCCCACATAAACCCCCTGCAGCGGGGGGCCCCGATCGGCACCGATCGTGACCCTGCTGCAATTCAATTTTAAATTTCCCGCCTCGCGGGTCCTCAAAGGACCGTAAAGGTCCTGAAAGGACTCGCACTAAAAATATTAACCCCAGGCAACTATAATTACCCCATTAACTCATGGTGGTCAATACAGACCACCATAAGGCTCTAATTAACCCATTAACTCATGGTGGTCAATACAGACCACCATAAGGCTCTAATTAACCCATTAACTCATGGTGGTCAATACAGACCACCATAAGGCTCTAATTAACCCATTAACTCATGGTGGTCAATACAGACCACCATAAGGCTCTAATTAACCCATTAACTCATGGTGGTCAATACAGACCACCATAAGGCTCTAATTAACCCATTAACTCATGGTGGTCAATACAGACCACCATAAAGCCTAAATTAACCCATTAACTCATGGTGGTCAATACAGACCACCATAAGGCTCTAATTAACCCATTAACTCATGGTGGTCAATACAGACCACCATAAGGCTCTATTTAACCCCATCAGTCCCATAAGGGTATATTATTACCATTATGGGCCTGTTACAACCCAACATTAACCACATAAGTGCCATGATGGTCCTCAAGGACCATCATGACACTAACTACAAACACTACACTATAACCCCCAATAAACCATTTAATCTAAACTAACCCCCCTCTACACTAATCTATTAACACTTACACTACCTACCTACACTACCTACCCCCTAATAAACCTCCCCAACACTCTAATTACAAAAAACAATAAACCTACAGCACAGAAAACAAAAAACCTACAGTACAAAAAACAAAAAAACCTACAGTACAGAAAAAATAAAAATTACAACCCCACCCCCCACTACAGAAAATAAAAAAAATTACACACCTGAAAAGGAAAGACAGATAAACACAATACATTACATACATTACATACAATACATGACATTACATACATTAAATATAATATATTAAATATAATATATTACATATAATATATTACATATAATACATTACATACATTACATACAATACATGACATTACATACATTACATATAATGTATTACATATAATATATTACATATAATATATTACATATAATATATTACATATAGTCCTAATCAAATACCCCCTATCTATCTAACATACAATCTATTTAATTTAAAATAAATCCTAACTATATCAAATACATCCCCCTATCTATCTAATATACAAAAAATCCTAACTACATACACAGACCATTATTCTAAAGTAAAATAAAATAATTACAGTCCTAACTACATACACAGACCCTAATTCTAAGCTAAAATCAATAAATTAAGACCACTTACCTTTAAGATGTTGCTTCAGATCACTAACCTATGGGTCAAACAAAAAATAAAAATTAGTACAAAACATTAACATCAAATAAATAAACATTCTATACATTCTAAATATTCAACTCACCTTTACAGCATGTCCAGTCACTGTTTAGCTCTTCCGGCGCGGCCCTGTTAAAAAAAAAACACAATGCAGATCGGGGCCCCCCCCTGCAATGGGTTTATGTGGGGACACTTCGGGGGTCCCGATGGGGACCCCCAGCATAGAGGGGGGTTAATTTTAAGTGCCGCGGCCGGGATTGGGTAATAGTGTGCCGCGGTCCCTTTAAGGAGCCGCGGCGGGGAATTTAAAAGTTTTAAATGCAGCGGGGGCCTGATCTATGCAGATCGGGGACCCCCGCTGCAAGGGGTTAATGTGGGGGTGCTGCAGGGGTCCCGATAGAGACCCCTGCAGCATGGGGATGTGTATAGGGTGCAGGGGGGAGCCTCACACTGCTGTCTCGGGCTGTTCCGAGGCAGCACGTAGAGGCTTTCGGATCCCTTGCGTGGACTTTTTGTCCACGTAGGGATTCTTACGATATGCGAGACTCGTGCATAGATTTAAGGCTACGTAGCTCTCTCGGAGCCTATTCTCGGCCATTTTCTCGCAGTCATATCGTAAAGCAGGCTGCGAGAGATTCGGTTCTCGCAAACAGCAGGAAAACTGCCTTTTGCGAGCACCGAGAGAACTACGAGGGAGAATTTAATAGGGCCCTTAATCCGAATGTTTGTTGGTCCTCGGTTCAAAATCGTTGTCCAATGGTGTGGTCCTCTGTTGGAAGTCCTCGTCCGATGGTGTGGTCCTGTGGCGATAGCCCTCGTCCGATGTTGTGGTCCTGTGGCGATATCCCTCGTCCGATGTTGTGGTCCGTTGGTGAAAGTCCTCGTCCGATGGTCTGGTCCTGTGTTGAAATTCCTCGTCTGCTGGTCTGGTCCTGTGTTGAAATTCCTCGTCTGCTGGTCTGGTCCGAGTCCTCGTCCGATGGTCCGGTCCTGTGGAAAAAGTCCTCGTCCGATTGTCTTCACGCAGTATCTGTTGTAATATAAAATAGAAAATGTAGTTCGATTGAAATGTCTTTTAAATAATTTAAATAAGAAGATAAATTTATTTTGCTATGTGTTTATGTTATTTTTTGTACAATCCTGTTTTGTGCGCACCACTTGTGGTATACTTATTTAACCTTTATTGGGATGGTTATAGTTAGTGAAACATGAAATAATATAATTAATGTAGTTTGCTATGTGTTTGTGTTAGTTTTTGACAATCCTGTTTGGTGCGCAGCACTTGTGCAAAAGTTATTTCTTCTTGATTGTACTGGTTATAGGTTGTTAAACATTAAAGAAGAATGTTAAAGTAGTTTCCTATGAGTTTGTGTGATTTTTTGTACAATGCTATTAGGTACGCAACACTTTTGTTATTCTTATTTTTGCTTCTTTGTAAGTTAAACATTGAATAAGAAATTCAGTTTTGTGTGTAGCAGTTTGTGTCTCATTCAATTGCGATTTGGCTAATTGAATCGTGCCCTAAATAAGCACATAGCATATTTTTTTAAATAAGTTTTTAGTCATTGAAAAACGTTATTTTGGATATATTTTTAGTAACTAAAAACTTCTTTTAAAAAAATTGTTATGTTGTTATTTAGAGCCCTATTCAATTGGTCAAATTGCAATTGAATGAGGGCCTTTGTGTGTACCATATGTTGCATAGTTTGCCCCTCATTCAATTGCATTTTTTACAATGTAATAGTACTCTAAGGCCGTTATTGAATTGCAATGTAGAAAATTGAATAGGGTTGTAAATAAGCACATCACATATATTTGTTAAAATAGAATAAGGGCCTAAAAGTGCTTATTTATAGCCATATTTAATTGTCCAAAATAGCAATTGAATGAGGGCCTTTGGTTACTGCATTTGTTATATTGTGAGCTCCTCATTCAATTGTGTTTTGGCCAATGGAATAGAGCTCAATATCAGCACAGAGCATATTTTTTTACGTAATTTTGTATTTAGTGAACTTGTATCCAAAAGCAACGTGTTCACAAACGAAAAATTTCCTTTAAAAAATATGCTATGTGCTTATATAGAGCCCTATTGAAATGGGCAAATCACATTTGAGTGAGGCCCTTGGCCATTAAAGATATATAGGTCCTCATTGAATTGCAATTTTGCCAATTGAAGAGGGCTCTATATAATCACATAACATATTTATTGAGCAAAGTTTTTAGTTATTGAAAACCTTGATTGTGGTTAGAAGTTCAGTAACTAAAATGTTCTGTATAAAAAATATGTTATGTGCTTATATAGAGCCCTATTCAATTGAGGAAGTCACAATTGAATAAGGCTCATGGTTCTTTCTTGTTTATACTTAATACTTTACCTTGCTTGAAGTTTTGAATGACAGACGGTCCCCTCCTGCCAATCTTAATGCGCCGGTCTTCTTGTAGTGTCTTTTTGAAAAAGAAAGTGAAATAGTTATTTGTATATTTATAATTGTTCATCTAGCAAAGCATGGGCTTTTGAGCATGTAATGTCTTGTTGTATGTTACCTCTTCTTCTTTGTTGGTGTTCTTTAAAAGGGATTGTGCTTCACAGTGCACGGTGCAAATTGTTGAGGGACGCTGTTGATGCAGAGTCTGTTTGAATTTTCAAAGAAAGAAAAAGATTCAGCTTTATATGATCTATTGAATTTCAGTAAATTAATGTCATTGAAATATAGTTGTGTAATTTTTTTCAATTAACCTTATTTTTTGTTGGGGGCTACACACATTTGTCACATACATGAAGCACATTCCATAGTTTAATGTAATTATTTTGTGTACGTGTGACATATCAGTATACATGACTCAAATTTAAATGGTTAAATTAACCTTATATTATTTTTTTCTAACACACATAAATGTGTGTGTGTGAGATGTAACTATAGATGATACACATATATGTGCGTGTGACATATCAGTATAGATGACATATAATGTCATTTAAATGTAGTTGTTTACTGATTTTGTTTTAAGCTAATTTTGTTGCAGTGGCAATACACATAAATGTGCGTATCACATGTCACTATACATTATACACATATATGTCCGTGTCACATGTCACTATGAAGGGGCAGTACACATAAATGTGTGTGTCACATGTCAATATACATTATACACATATATGTCCGTGTCACATGTCAGTATGAAGGGGCAATACACAGAAATGTGGGTGTCACATGTCAGTATACATTCTATACATATATGTGCGTGTCAGATGTCACTATACATTATAGACATATATGTGCGTGTCAGATGTCACTATACATTATAGACATATATGTGCGTGTCAGATGTCACTATACATTATAGACATATATGTGCGTGTCACATGTCACTATACATAAACCTCTGTTTAATATAGAATTATGTTTTTTTCTTTTTTTGTTAAATGAACCGTATTTTTTTTTTGAGCCTATACACATAAATGTGCCATACATGTCACTACATAAATGCTATATTTTTTTTTTATTTGTTTGACCTGTCCTGATAATAAAATGTAATATATTATTGCTTACCTCTCAGTTGTAATTTGCACAATGCAAAGTAGTAAATTAGTAAAGAATTGTCTTCTCAAGTAAAAGCAGCAGTTATCTCAGAAGTCACTCCGTTCATCACCTGAGGAGAAATGTATTTTTTTGTTTGAAATAGGCAGTATTTATAAACTTGTAGAAAGTTCTGGAAAGTGAGACCGTTAGAACGCAATACGCATGCGCTATTTGCGTTCCAGCTTAGAATTTGCGTTCCATCCGCCATTTTCTGCGTATTACTGTTCAAAATGGTGTTTAATATGATTGTGATACGTTCCGCATAGTATGTGTTTCATTATTGCGAGTAAGTGTAGTGTAGTTACGTCTGAAACCTCGTTTTCGTTTTGTTCGTCGGCCATTTTTTCTCTCGCTTAGCGATGGTATTAGTGTCTAAAGTGTTTTATTTTGATTTAAATGTAGGTGTAAGTTGTTTTTTTGAGGTGTTGGCTGGTTCCTCTTGCTGTAGGTAAGCTTTTTATGTGTTTGTTGTGTGTCTTTCTTAAGTTTTAAATGTTTGTATGTCGGCGTGTTGCGTCCGATGTTTGCGAAGTCGTAATATGTGGTAACGTGTCTCGTATGGTGTTTGCGTGTGTAGCCTCGTTTTCGTTTTATTCGTCGGCCATTTTTTGTGTCGCTTAACAAACTATTTATTGTCTAAACTCTTTTATTTTGAGTGCAATTAAGTTGTAAGTTGCATTTTTGAGGTCCTGGGTGCTTCGTGTTTGTGTAGGTAACCTTTTTATATATGTGCTGTGTGTATGTATTGTGTTTGTAATTTTGTAATGTTCGCGAGTTGCGTCCGAGTGTTGCGAGCCCGTAATGTGTGTGAACGTGTGTCGTATGTTGTTTGCGAGTGTCGTAATTTGTTGCGACGTTAACTTTTTTTGAAATTTTGCAAGGGTCGCAGTTGCTGCAACTGAAGACCTCGCTTTGCGAGGTCCTCAGGTGCTGGCATGGAGCGCCTGCGGCGCTCCAAGCCAGCAACTGAGGCCCTCGCTTCGCGAGGGTCCTCAGTTGCTGGCAAGGAGTGCCTGCGGCGCTCCATGCCAGCAACTGAGAACCTGGCACAGTGCCCTTGCTTCGCGAGGCCCGCGTCTCGCTACGCGTGCCCGCAGCGTTAGCAACAACTCGTACGCTCACAACTATATATGTGATACATAAATACACATTTTATTTGTATTGTATGTATTCTGTATGTATTTCCTTTTCAGGTGTGTAATTATTTTTTCTGTAGTGGAGGGAGGGGGGCAGTTGTAAAGTATTTTTTTTTCTGTAATGTTCCTTTTTTTATTTTTTGTGACTTAGGTTTTTTTATTTTTTGTAATGTAGATTTTTTATTTTTTGCGACTTAGGTTTTTTTATATTCTGTAATGTCGATTTTTTATTTTTTGTGACTTAGGTTTTTTTATTTTCTGTAATTAGAGTGGTGGGGGGTTTATTAGGGGGTAGCTAGGTAGTGTAGGTGTTAATAGGTTAGTGTAGAGGGCGTTAGTTTAGATTTAATGGTTTATTGGTGGGTATAGTGCAGTGTAGTGTTTGTACTTAGTGTCATGAGGGTCCCTGAGAACCGTCATGGCACTTATGTGGTTAATGTTAGGGTTGAAACTGCCCCATAAATTGAGGCTTATGGGGGTCTGTATTGACCCTCATGAGTTATAGGATTAATTAAGGTTTATGGGGGTCTGTATTGACCCCCATGAGTTATAGGGTTAATTAAGGGCTTATGGGCATCTGTATTGACCCTCATGAGTGACAGGGTTAATTACGTGCTTATGGGGGTTTGTATTGACCCCCATGAGTTATGGGGTTCATTTTATTTGCCTGGGGTTAATATTTTTTAGCGCGAGTCCTTTCAGGACCTTTACAGCCATTTCATTTTAAATGCAGCAGGGTCACGATCGGTGCCAATCGGGGACCTCTGCTGCAAGGGGTTAATGTGGGGGCACTTTGGGGGTCCCGATGGGGACCCCCCGCATAGAGGGGGGTCAATTTTAGGTGCCGGGGGGGTAGTTGGTGTAACCCCACGGCAGAGCTATGTGTGGGAGCCTGCAAGATCATCTCGCAGGCTGTCACTCTTCATGTAGATTTTCTCTGTGTTGATACAGGCGGCCCTGCTGCGTAGCTCACATGTTGCTCGCAGCAGGGCTAATTTAATAGCGTTGTAACTTTTATAAATTTGCAGCACGTAGGGTTTAAGTAGAAGCTTCTTATCTATGAGGCTGGAATTTAATAGAGCTAATAGTTTATTTTGTTGAAATTTGATGACATTTAAGTTATTGGCTTCTACTTGCAGGTATGAATCAATTATCCATTGTTGTGTCAGTTTTCCAGCACTTAAGATGGGATTACATTCATCCCTGATGACAGTTTGAGACACTTTAAATTCAAGCATGGAAAAATTATTTCTGACACGTTTTCTAGTGTTTGAATAACTGTCAAGTAATCATTTTGGTTGCCATCCTGCTTCACCATTTGGGTACAAAATTGGATACGTCATTGGATCTAAATTTGTACTTAATATATTGTTGTTAGTAAAAAAGGTTGCATGCTGTTCATTTCTTGGATATATTCTAATATCCATTTCAAAGTGTGGTTCACCCTCATCATTTTGAAAGACCATTGCCACCTCATTAGCTGTTGGTAAGTTATAACGTTGTTTATGAAAATGCAGATCTATTTTAAGAACCATATTGACTCTAGGTATTGGCAAGTGATTTTGTTGGGCCTGAATAAGTTTTTGTTCTTCAACCTCTGACAGTTTTTTATAAGCTTGAGTGTATGGATTTTTTTCCACAATTTTATCTAGCTCATGAAAAACAGTGGCTCAGCATTTTTTATTTTCAGCAAGCTGCATCCGTTGTTCCACAGCTCCGTTTGTATCTAGTACATATAGTAGAATTAGCAGTACAAGAAAAATGGGACTTAATAGGCATTACTGAAACATGGTGGGATGAATCTTATGAGTGGACAGTTCATTTGGATGGTTATAACTTATTTAGGAAAGATAAGGGTAATGGTAGAAGAGGAGGAGGGATTTGTCTGCATGTTAAGCCCAGTTTTAAACCTGTAGTCAGAGAAGATATTTATAGTGGAACTAGTGGCAACATTGAATCCTTGTGGGTTGAGTTAAATAGTGGAGGAGCTAATTCTAAAAGCATATTGGTAGGAATATACTACAAACCCCCAAATATAATTTAAAGTGAGGAACTGCAATTATTGTGGGCAAGGGCAAGTTCTAATAATGGGAGACTTTAATTACTCTGAAATAAACTGGATAAATGAGACCAGCGGTTCAGCTAAAGGGAGCAGGTTCTTGAGTACACTCAGGGGTCATTACCTGGCCCAGTTTATACAAGAACCTACTAGAAATGGGGCCATCTTGGATTTAGTCATCACAAGTAATATTGATATAATATCAAATGTTAAAATAAGGGAACCCTTGGGGAACAGTGACCACAACAGAGTCTCATTTGAGATTTAATACAAAAAGAGTTGTAAGGGGCCAGCAAAAACTCTAAATTTGAAAAGGACTAACTTTAATGGGCTAAGTGCAGAAATACAATGTATAGACTGGGATAAAGAACTTACAGGGAAAAATACTTCAAATCCTTACTAAATATACATACACATTGGCATGTACCATGTGGAAATAAAATGAATAGCAGTAAATCACATCCCATGTGGCTTAACAATGACTTAAAGATCATGAGAAGGAAAAATAAACATGCATTTAAACTATACAAGAAGGAAGGAACAGAGGCCGCTTTATGTGACTATAAGGAAATCAACAAGGCTGGCAAAAGGGCTATTAGACTGGCTAAATTAGAGAATGAGAAGTCAGTTGCAAAAGAAAGTAAGACTAACCCTAAAATATATATTTTAAATATATTAAAGGTAAGAAGGCGAGGAAGGTAGCTATAGGAACATTACAATGTGACACAGGCTGTCTGATAATTAGTGACCAGGTAAAGTCAGATGAGCTAAATATGTAATTTTCTTCAGTATTTACAAGGGAGGTACCAGTGGTTAGGACACTACAACAACTTGGGGCTACACTACCATCACTAAATAATTGGTTAAGACAGGAAGAAATCCAAAAGAGATTGGAGAAAATAAATGTTAATAAAGCCCCAGGTCCTGATGGAATATATCCAAGAGTACTGAGGGAACTGAGTCCTGTAATAGCCAAACCATTATATCTAATTTTTCAAGACTCACTCACCACAGGGTCGCTAAAAGATGACTGGAGAAAAGTAGAGGTGATACCTGTATTTAAGAAGAGCAAGAACAAATCCGGGGAATTATAGACCAGTGAGCCTCACATCTGTAGTTGGGAAGCTTTTATAAGGGTTAATAAGGGACAGTATATAAGAATAAGTCTATTTGACCAAGATCATAAGTAGCAGTCAACACAGATTTATGAAGAATAGGTCATGTCAATCCAATCGAATGAGCTTCTATGAGGAGGTTAGTAGGAACTATGATCAGGGCAACTCAGTGGATGTAGACCTTTTGGATTTTGCAAAGGCTTTTGATACAGTGCCACATGGGAGATTTTTGAGCAAACTAAGGGATACAGGAATTACAGTAAATATCTGCTCATGGATCGAGAGCTGGCTAAGAGACAGGAAGCAAAGGGTTCTGTAAATGGAACATAGTCCGATTGGACTAATGTGACAAGTGGGGTTCCTCAAGGTTCAATATTAGGTCCTCTACTTTTTAACATATTTATTAATGATGTAGAAGTAGGACTCAAAAGTAGTGTCACCATTTTTGCTGATGACACTAAGTTGTGCAAGGTAATTAAATCAGATAACAATGTACTTTCCCTAAAAAGGGATTTGCATAAATTAGAGAAATGGACGGCTAAATGGCAGATGAGATTTAATACAAATAAATGTAAGGTTATGCATTTGGGAAGGAACAATAGTCATGCAATTTTCAATCTTAATGGAGCAAATCTAGGGGTATCTGATATTGAAAGGTATTCGGGGGTGGAACGACTTTTCCACGCTTTACACATGAGCGCCGCCGCATGTGTCCAGCCGCATGCTCGCGCCCACACAAGCGTGCCTGTTATTTGCGCGATCCCGACATCTTTGAGCAGGAGCCGACATCTGCGCTCAGGACCCAATGCAGGACCTCAGTTAAGGTGGGCTTAGGGGTCTTTGAGTGTAAAGGTTATGGTTAGGGCACAGGTGTAAGGGTTAGGGTGGGGGTCTGAAGGGTAGGGCAGGGCTGTAAAGGTTAGGGTAGGGATCTGAGGGTTAGGGCACAGGGGTAAGGGTTAGGATAGGGGTCTGAGGGTTAAGGCACAGGTGTAAGGGTTAGGGTAGTTGTCTAAGGGTTAGGGCACAGGTGTAAGGGTTAGGGTAGGGGTCTTAGGGTTAGGGCACAGGTGAAGGGTTAGGGTAGGCAATAGCCGGGGGGCTTAAGCTGGGCAGGGGCTGGTGTTATATAAAAGGTTAACACAGGGGCTGTAATACAGTTGAGGGGCTGGGGGATATGTACAGCGGTAATACAGATGCGGGGCTGGGGTATATACAGGGGCTGGGTGTATGTATAGGGGTAATATAGGTGAGGGTCTGGGGCTATATACAGGGATTAGTAATATATACATGTGGGGGCTGGGGCCATGTGCAGGGACTCAGGGTATAGAGAGGGAGAATGTTGTTATACAGAGAAGATAATATCATACAGGTGAGGGAATATTGGTATACAGGGGCTGGTAGAGTTATACAGAGAGGGCCTGGGGGTGTAATAGTGGCTGTGTTATAGGTTTAGGGGTCTCTCTTGCTGTGCCCCAGTGCATGAGCCCTCTCATCCGCTCCTGTCACACACAGCCAGCTCCACAGCGTGTGTACCCATCTGGGAAGGAAAAATAGCCATGCAATGTATAACCTTAATGGAACAAATCTAGGGTTATCAGATATTGAAAGGGATTTGGGAGTAATTGTGGACAACCGCCTAGGTAACAGTGCTCAATGCCAGTAGCTGCAAAGACAAATAAAATATTAGCATTTATTATGAAGGGTAGAGAAGTCAGGGAAACAAATATAATTCTGCCACTATACAAATCCCTAGTACGCCCTGATTTGGAATATGGAGTACAATTTTGGACACCACTTCATAAAAAGGACATTTTAGACCTGGAAAAATTCAGAGAAGGGCAATAAAACTAATAAGGGGAATGGAGGGGAATAACTTATTTTCCCTAGAAAAAGGCATCTATGAGGGCATATCATTACCTTATTTAAATACATCCAGGGTCAATATAAGGCTTTGTCAAGTGAACGTTTTGTACCAAGAGATTTTCAACTGACAAGAGGACATCACTTGAGGTTAGAGCAAAAATTTCACCTTAAAGAAAGAAAACGGTTCTTCACAAATAGGGTGGTTAAACTGTGGAACGCTCTACCGAAGGAGGTCTTGACAGCGGATTCGATAGATAACTTTAAAAAGGGGTTATATATATTTTTGAATAAACGGGGCATTCAAGGTTATCCTAGATAACTAGCGAAGGAATATTGATCCAGGGAGAAATTTTATCGCCAGTCTCTGGGGTCAGGAAGGAATTTTGCTTTTTTTCCCCTTATGAGACAATTGGCAAAATGTTTTTTTTTTCTTTCTGTTTGCCTTCCACTGGATCAATTAAAAATTATTAACAAATAGTCCACATATTAAAAAGATCAGAAGAGATCTAAAAAGGTGGAACTTGATGGACTAACAGTTTTTATTCAACCTCAAATACTATCTAACTATGTAACTATGTAGTAGCAAATTTTCCTAAAATCCACAAGAAAGTAAACCCGATTCCAGGAAGACCAATAGTGTCTGAGAATGATTGCCTCACAATTTTTTATGTAGACACATATCTAAAAGATCTAGTCTACACATTACCATCATATATAAAAGACACATCAGATACACTAAGAAAACTAGACGGAATCTCTGTCCCAGTAGAAGGGTTACTAGCAAGTATAGATGTTGAGTCACTATACAGTTGCATACCCAATGAACAGGGATTGTGGGCTATACAGTACTTTCTTAGTAGCAAAACCTCTGATCATGAACTACAGAATAAATTCATTCTAAAACTACTTAAATTTATCCTCACAATTAACTATTTCCTATTCAACGGTAAATTATATCATCAGATAAAAGGAACTGCGATGTGACCCCATGCACCCCAAGTTATGCCAATCTATACTTGGGGTGGTGGGAGAGTATGAGTTCCATGAAGATATGCAGCGCAATACAGAAAAGACTCTGTTGTAAATAAGATTTATTGATGATGTACTCATCCTATGGGATGGAGACTTTACTAACTTTGTAGCAACGCTAAATCGGAAACTTGAGATTCACTCACATAACAAGCAAAGATCAATTGGCATTTCTTTCGGGTTACGCAGGAATTGCTCAAACTTGGCCGCTTTCAAAATTCAAGCTGATGAATTAAGGGCGAGAGTTAGAGCAAAGGGAAACCCTAATAGGTGCTTGAAAGAGGCATATAAACGTGCACTTACCTTAAACCGATAGAAATCCTAAATTCCGGAAATAATGGCAAAAAATTGTTAGAAACTAAGGTCAGAGCCATTTTTACATTTGGAGAAAATTGGTGAGAAATTAAACAAGCACTCACTAAATATTGGGGAATCCTGAGACTAGATAGAGATATCGGTATAGCAGTAGGTGATAAACCATCCATTATCTACAGAAATGCACCAAGCATCAAAGATACTCTGGTTAGAGAAAACACAAGGCTGTTATAGATGTGGACACTGTGCTGAATGTAAATCAGTTAAGCAGTGGAAATCATTCACACAGAATTTAAAATCAAAGAATTCTACAACTGTTCAACATTGGGTGTAATCTATGTGGCACAGTGTCTTTGCAAGAAAATATATGTAGGCAAAACCTTAAGAACTTGCAGAGGAGCATGTGGGAGCATTTATACAGTATAGAAAAGAATGCAGATACTCCTGTTGCACGTCATATGAAAACTTATCATAATAATAACAAAACCCATATATCATTTGTGGCAATTGATCGAGTAAGAGCTGGACCCAGACATATATATACCAATTGCATTCTCAATAGCCTAAAGGCCTTAATGAAGGCTTCTCCTACAGGTCTTTTTTATAGCCCAAAAATATAATAATTGTTGTTGTGTAGTTTAGATCTTACAGAACCCACTAAGTAAAAAGTACAAAGTGAACAGTTTAAATAGTGGTACCTATATGTAGCACAACCAAACTGATTATTTCATGTCCAGCATCACCATATTATTTTATCTACTTTGTTCAATAATTGTACACATATACAAAACTGCTGGTGTTGTGAATTATTAATTATAAAGATTCATACAGTGTTGGCGCAACCTTATTATGACATCATTTTCGTTGAACATACATACAAAATTGGTGCTGTCTAAGGCCCTCATTCAATTGCAATTTGGCCAATTGAATAGGGCTCTAAATAAGCACATAACATATTTTTTTAAAGAAGTTTTTAGTTACTAAACATCTATCCATAAACAAGGTTTTCACTAACTAAAAACTTTTTTTAAAAAAATATATGTTATGTGCTTATTTAGAGCACTATTCAATTGGCCAAATGGCAATTGAATGAGGGCCTAAGTGAGCCTTTGAGCGTAATTCAATGTGAAAGTTTGAATGCAACAGCAGACAATAATAATAATAAATATGCATCAGTTAAGCTAAGCTTCTTGGGTGGTATAATCAAGCTGCACAATTGCACCTAGTGACACAAGTGCGCATTTGCAGTCTCAAGGCTAATTAGTTTTATCACCAAGGGATGCAGGTTTCATCTTCATATCTTTCACAAAGACTGGCATTTTGTAATCATTTTCGCCACATAAATACTGACAAGCGAGTTTTAAATTCTGTTTCAGAATTAAACATGCATATAAATCAAAGTGGTTGAATCTGCTAATTTCCCAAAGTTGGGGTACTTCCTACAAGCATAATAAAATTCATGCTAGCAAGTTTAATAATTCGCAATATATGAACTTTTGTGGTAAAGATTAATCAGTCCCCTGTGTGATATTCTGCTTGCTTCGTGTGATTAAACATTTAGACCAATGGCATTTTGGTGTTTTTCGCGTCACTAGTTACTTGGAGGGCTGCCCAATTCAAAATAAGATCAGCTCCATACAAGGAGCTAACTGTTGCCAGGCAACAGTAAACAATCATACCGATTGGTGCATGATTCCAAGAAGTATGTCTATACTTGGAAATGCGAGCACTGGGCGCCTGGCGTTGCTAGGATACGCCAGGCAGGCCAATCAGTGCAATCTAGGTGCCGAAAATGGCGCAAATCTGTACACAATAAATAGGTATCTTTATTCACATTCTGTTCCCCCTGAACACATCAAAAGTCCTCTTACGAAACAAGTGTTGGGGGTTTTAATTATTTTACTAGGGCTGCGCTCTACATATCAAGGCATAGAGGGTGTTCGTGTATGGCACTAAGGACAACCATTAGACAGTGTGTCCTTGCAATTCAGGGTTTCTGTTCATCTGGAGTGTGTTGTGACTTGTATCCCTATTAGGGTCAGCTAGGAACTAGGAGGGGGCATTGTCTACATTAGTGCACTTACCCAGTTTCTGCCCTGAGCTGTTACCAAGCCCTTCAGGGTCCACACTTACCACAGATACTGGTACTGCTCTACACAGATCTCCCAAGTTATTATTTTTAGGGAGAGGCAGAGAGAGTGTTCCTGCATGGTACTTATGAAGATTGCCATTAGACAGTGCTCTATTGAGATCTAGGACTTCTGTTTATTCAGAGTGTTTTTCTATTTGTACCCCCTTTAGGGTCAGCTGGTAACTAGGTAGCGGCTTTTTATGCATTTGAGCACCCACCTAGATAGTTAGCTAAACTGCACTAAGCCCTCTAGGGTCCAAAGTCTACATAATTGTTATTTACACTGGCACTGCTCTCTAACAGACCTCCCCATATCATACCACAGAGTTACTCCTCATTCAAGGGAAATCTATGCAAGGGGGCTTTGTTCATTGAGGTTATAATTAACCTTGGTTCCTCTTATTTAGAGTGCAGCTATTCTTAAATTTTGTCTATTTTAAGCAAATTAATATTAAAGGTTGCGTTTTATCTCTGCCAATCTGTCACACATTATAACTCATCACATACAATTCTTCTCGCATTTCAGTTGGCAGGAGATCTGGGTCCACTACGGAACCAGAGGCCGGGGCATCTGCTCAGTCCGAGATGGACTATGGTGTAAGTGCCTCCACCCATCAGCACCCATCACAAGAGAAGGAGGCAAGGAGAGGGTCACAGGGCTCAAGATCAGAGGAGGACTCAAGGTTTATGTGGCCAGTAGGGCGCCTTGCTGGACCTTCAGCCACACCCATGGCCTTTGACCTCACTGGCCCACTCTTCCCACAAATAAACTTTCTATCCGGGCCCTCCTAGTGGATGGACTCACTGTCATTACCACCATCACCTCTTCCTCCCACCAGCACAATATCTTGGCTCCCACAAACAACCGGATTCCAGACAGTCCTCAGCACCTCCCGACTGAGCCTCCCACAGCTGTGGCCAGCCTACCACAACTTCCATTATTAACCGTTAGAGGTCACAATGGGGGAAATGCTGGTTCTGATGCTCAAGCAGAGCGACGCTATGCAGGGGCTCCAGGACAGAATCTGCTCCTAACAGCAGCAGCCACATGAGGCTCTATAGGGAGGTGAGGAGGCACAACTGCCAGATGGAGACCTACATGGCCAGGGTGTTCTAGATGGTGCAGAAGCAGAGCGCACTCACCCAGTTAGGCATAGATATCATCTAGTGGGCTCTGGTTGCTAGCACTGCCTCCTCCACTCCGGAGGCCTCCCCCACACAGCCACAGTCTGCCTCCTCCTGCAAACCCCCTTGACTTGGAACCAGGCATGGTGGCACCTGGGTTCGGGGACCTGTGTGAAGGCGGAGGAGGAGATAGGGGCTTCACCTAAGATTTGACCTTCTCAACAGCACTTTCTAGTGACAATCTATTGGTCGAAATGTTAATATAATACTAATACATAATACTCTTGCCTGACTTTCAAGTAGAAAATCATGGCCTAAGTGATGGTGATATTTTGAAACCAGGTAGCTACCCACCATCCCATGGTCCATGATCCTCTTCTCTGTTTACATGTAGGGTTATGCTTATCATTTCACCAGTTGATGGTCACTGTGGAATGCTGTTGAGAAGAGATGGTGCAGTCCCTAATTCAAGTCCACGTTCCATAATTGAGATCTCCCCATCAGAATGATCCCACATGCCATTATTTAATCATATATCGTGTTTTAGAACAAATGGTTGTTGTTAAGTTTAAATTATACCAATGCAGATATGGTGTGGTACTAGCAAAGTCTGACGAAGCCAGCATTAATACATGTATTAGTTAATCATGTCATCAATATGAGAAAATATACTTTTGTCTGATGTAATTACCACCAGACATTATGGCTGCTGACCTTTGTCTTCTGTCAGTATTAATGGGTACATGATCATACATCAAGATATCATAACAATCACTTATAATCTGGCAAAATCTGTATACCAGATGAATGTGATATCAATGTGGCTAAACAATATCATAAGTAGAATGTGATACTATTGTTGGCCCACTGACTCTGTTCACAGCTAAGCATTCCTTGTGAGATGCCACAACAGTACTAATGGTGATGGAAAGTGATTGCTCATTACAGATACATACTGATTTGCACTGCTTGTGGAAGAAGTCCATGTAAGTTGGTTTATTGTTACAGTTACAGTATTTAGCACTGTACTATAGATACACATTTCTTTAGATATATTTTCCTCTCATGCTTTTTGTAGCTTATGGTTACCTTTTTTTTTATATTTTTCATATTCTGAACATTTCCTCTCATGCTTTTTGTAGCTTATGGTTACCTTTTTTTTATATTTTTCATATTCTGAACACATTGTATGTGTGTTTGAATTGGATTACATAGACCAGGAGTTTATGCATCTGTGTAATGGAGCAGATGAAGACATGATGTATATGCTATGATCATAACTGGTTGAGATTTGCATTCATCTATTTATGGTTACTGTGATTTAATGACCACATCTGACTCTAATGGATGCTATGCATCATTATTATTATACAGTATTACCTTTACCCCTATAGGTTTTTCTTGACCTTTCCGATCCGCGCACACCACACCCATTATATTAATGCACTGTCAGATATGTGTATAATAAACAATGACATTGTTATACCATTATTAATGTTTCTGTGTGTTAATGGTTACTGATTTGGGACATCAACATACATAACAACTACTTAACACTAATGATTGAGTATATTGGTCATCATCCTGTATACCTATCCCTTCATGCATTTGATGACTGTAAACATATGTTTGCATGTTACTAAACTTCTGTTGATTATCAATTAATGTTGTTATGGACAATATGTGAGATCTGATGTCACTATCATAATTCTTAACATTAATTCACATATTAGTGCACACAAGACCTGGATTCTGCATAGAGTGTGACATGATGATGACATATATATATATATATATATATATATATATATATATATATATATATATATATATATATATCTTCTTTTCATTAATATGTCCAAAGTGTGTTCAGGCACTTATTTTAATGTTACTATCACTATATTCTAAAGCACGCATTAACAACATCATTAGTGATTATTGGGCATTACTACTTTGATAAATATATATTTTGACACTGTTGTGGCTCACAATTCCCCTGAAGGGTTGTTAACAATATGAGACTTGTCTAATTAATAATTAATTAATACATTAACACTAGCAGTAATTTTACATCAGTATTATTGGTATGCATTTTGCCACATGAACAAGAGCAATTGCGTGGGACTTGACAGGACAGGTGTACCCATGCTTCCTGTCGAGGGAGGTATGATTTTTGGTACTCTATGTGCTTCTCCAAAACAGAACAGCTTCAAGACATTAGTGTAATCCACCTGTTCATGATATGTTCCTATTTGCCCATGTCCCTGTGCCTATGACACCCTGTTCCTTACATGTTCCATGTGAAACTCCAATGAATGGCCTCTGCTGTTTAGTGATATACCTGTGGCATTCACCCAATTTATCCACCTTTGATGTCATCCAGTCCTCTGTTTAAGGCCTGCCCATGTCATGCTGCCCATGATGACATATCTCACCAGCCAGTGTGTGATACCCAAGGTTCTTGTGTAGATGACATACCTTCCCTTGGGTGTGATGTAGATGAAGGCTGTCAGTATTGTGTTGATGATCACTACTTTTGTTGAATATTGTTTTGGGTGTGTCTATCCCTTCAATAGTCAGTGCTCCAGAGCATCTGTTTTGGTCCATGTGTGTTTGCTGATTGGTATTAACCTCTTGCATACTGTGGTCTATGTTCCCCTAGATATTGTAATATGTTTTATTGAGATGTGATATTGGCAATAGTTGGTGTTCCAATATATATGTGATTAATCAAACATACTAATGTCTATATGTATGTTTTTATTTTCCACATTTGGGTCTATGTGACTGTAACATGTTATGTCCAATGGAGTTGTATGCTTTTTGATGCTATTTATTCATGTGCTGTCTCTTGAACTGTTTTAGCTAGCTGTGAGCACGTCATTTTCTGTTCCTAAATGTATGATAAGTCACAAGTGGAAATTGTAAATTAAATTGTTTTTAATTGCACATATGTGCCTCTAGCAATGTAAAGCATTCATTTTCTGATTATATTGCATGTTTTTTTTATTGTTTTTAGTGGTTTACTGTCTCCTTAAGCTGCTGCTTAAGTGCTGATTTTAAAACCATTTGCGAGTGGTGTTTAGTCCCCATAGATTTTCATTGAGAAATGTGATGCTTTTTCGAATTACGGGTCTGACGTAGTTTGCAAGGGTTCCTTGACATTAGACTTAAATAGGGATATGATATAAAAGTAAAGAAGAGTTACTGCATATACTCGAGTATAAGCCGACCTGAGTATAAGCAGAGGCACCTATTTTACCACAAAATACTGGGAAAAATGAGTGACTTGACTATAAGCCGAGGGTGGGAGATGTGCTGCCCCCTGTGTCCCTCTTGTGCCCCCCTCTTGTGTTCCCTTTTCTTGTGTCCCCCGTCTCTCCCCTGTGTCTCTTCTCCCCTCTCCCTCCGCTGTGTGTTTTCCCCCCTCTCACTTCCCAGTGTCTCTTCCCTCCCTCTCTCTTCCCTGTACCTCTTCCCCCCTCCCTTATCACCCTCCTCAACCCCCTCCTCAACCTCCCTCCTCATCTTTAACCCCCCATCCTCAACCCCCTATCCTCATCCTCAACCCACTGTCCTCATCCTAAACCACCCTCCTCAGCCCCCCTCCTCATCCTCCCTCCTTATCCTCCCTCCTCAACCTCCCTCCTCATCCTCAACCTCCCTCCTCATCCTCAACCTCCCTCCTCATTCTCAACCCCCCTCCTCAACCTCAACACCCATCCTCAACCTCCCTCCTCATTCTAAACCCCCTCCTCAAACTCCCTCCTCAACCCACTTCCTCAACCTCAACCCCCCCATCCTCAATCCCCCATCCTCAACCACACTCCTCATCCTAAACCCCTCTCTTCAACCTCCCTCCTCAGCCCCCCTCCTCAACCTCAACACCCCCTCCTCAACCTCAACCCCCCATCCTCATCCTCAACCCCCCCATCCTCAACCCCCATCCTCATCCTAAACCCCCCATCCTCATCCTAAACCCTCCCCATCCTCATCGTAAACCCCCCATCCTCATCCTAAACCCCCCTATCTTCATCCTAAAACCCCCTCCTCACTTTACCCCTCCTCATCCTAAACCCCCCTCCTCACTTTACCCCTCTAAATACCTCCCCCTCTACCCTTTGCCCTCACTTACCTCAATCTGCAGCTGCTCCTCCGCACTCCGAGCTCCTTCCTGCGTCTTGACCCGGCCAATGCTAATGACGTGGCGCGCATGTGACATCATGTCATTAGCATATGCCGGGTCCCGACACAAGAAGGAGCTTGGAGAGCGGAGGAGCAGCTGCAGATGAGGTAAGTGAGGGGAAAGGGATAGCGGGAGGTATTTAGAGGGGTAAAGTGAGGACGGGGGTTTAGGATGAGGAGGGGGATTTAGAATGAGGGGGGAGGGAAAGAGACACGGGGGGGTTAGAGAGACACAGGGGGAGGGTTAGAGAGACACGGGGGGTTAGAGAGACACGGGGGGGGTTAGAGAGACACGGAGGGGAGAGTGACTCGAGTATAAGCCGAGGGGGCCCTTTTCAGCCTTAAAAAAGGGCTGAAAAACTCGGCTTATACTCGAGTATATTCTGGAACTGAAAAAAATCAGTGGAAAAGCTTGCTGTAATTGTGGCTTTTGCTTGCCGTAGTCCTCAGGGGTAGCGCTCTCAAAATCTGCGATGGGTGAATAGAATAGCCAAGGAAAGTTACTGGCCACTGTTTTCCCGTGTTAGGTAGTTAATTAGGGGGTGTTGGTTAATTATGGGATGTTTCTTTTTGCTACTATGGAACTTGTAATTGATTCTTCAGGGATTTACATAAGGGCCTAGATTTCTAACAGCAGTCATGTAATTGAGCCCTCAGTATAATTTTTTCCTCACAAAAGTATAATAAGTTATAGCAGTAAAAAGATGATCATAATTATCATAATTGACACAAAAATGTTGATGGAAAATAAATTATATCACTTTCAGCCCTATTAAATTTGAAGCCCGTAGCAGCATCGGCACACCCGCAAATGCTGCGGGCTTAAAATTAGGCTGCATTACAGAGCTATTAAATTCAACCATGCCGCGAGTTACGGGTCGTAGACACAAGCCCCTAAACCCTTCTTGCGCACTTTGCATGTGCAGCCGTGAACATGGCCTATTAGTCAAACCCGTAGTTACAGTTTAGACAGAGCGAATAGCAAAAGAGATTGTCATCATTACGTCACTGAAAAATGGAGATTAGATTTCAACGCCTTACAGGTTTCAATTATAAGTTTCGATCGGGCCCGCATTCCAGAAATAATGCAATATTAATAATTCAGTAAATATTATATTCTAGTCCATGCTAGTTCTATTATATGTATTAACAAACTGATTGCCGGGATCAATATAACACAGAAATTGAGAATATTGTGCTATTAATATTAATACCTTACATCACTTTCCCTTTAATTATAAGTACAGTATTGTGTGTATATTTGCATTTACTTTGCTACGGATAGGACTTTAACCTCCTTGCGGGTCCTCTCTTGTACCCATTGGCTTTTTGGCTCCATTTGGGAGTTACGGGTTTGAACGCCAGTGAATTCATAGCAATTTAATAGCGTTTTTCGAATGTAACAGGTGCTTAAGAGTTCAAATTTCCACGTCCCGTAGCCTTTTTTCCCCCTCAACCCGCAAGTCTTGAGTGTCTTGCTTTACAGGGCCAATTTAATAGCCGTAAGTCTTGTGGGCTACGTTACGGGCTACGGTTTTACACATTGAGGAAATCATAGGGCTGTTTGGCGTGTATAAATAAATATCATTATTTTGTGTCATTTTTATTATGTAGATAATATTTAAAACAAAGTATCTTGTTTATGAATATGTTCTGTCTTCTGTCAAAAATCTGCAACTGTGCACTGCTGGATCCTTTTTTATTGTGTATGTCCTGAAAGAATTTATTATAATCGTTGTTATGTACAGTGCAAGCTATTGTTGAGGTTGCATGTAATTGGCGTCATTACTGTATAGAATTTCTTATTTATAATGTTGCTGCACCATATGGCGTCTCTAATCAATGTTATTCCTGTTTTTCTAAATGCAACATGTCACTGTTTTGAATATTGACTGTACAAAGAATAATAGAATTATTTCACATCAAACTTTTTTTTATATTGAAGTACTTTTATGTTCAACTATTCTTTGTTATTATTATGCTAGTTTTAATTAATTTCCTATAGAACAGAACAGAAAAATACAAAAATATGTCAGCATAATCTTTACGGGGAATTGTTTTCTTCAGAATGTATTTGTCAATAAATTGAATTTGAAAAGTTATTGTCTTTAGAACAAATGCTTAAGTCTTGTAGTCACTACTAATTATGAGCTATATTTATCATAAGTCATGGATGTATTGTGTCAATTTAGTAGAGTTCAATAACATTTAAGGGAGCACAGTAAAAGCTCCAAACATTTTATCTGTTTAAATTATAGGTAGTGATGAGTACTTTATTTGAACTCTATTTTTAAAAAACATGTTGAATGTTATCAGTCTGCCTTACTAATCTTCTCTTCCTCCTTGTTTTAAATTGTGCATATCCCACTATCCTTCAATTCCTTTATTGTGTTTGTCCCTACCAGAACTTCAAAAATGTAATACTTTACTCTTAAATTGTCAGTCTACTGACTTTAAATAATGACCAATGGTTCTAGTGTTCTACTTACCATATTCTAAAAGATTCTTGCCTCCTGAGTTTTAATAAATACATTAATATATTTGAACATTTCTGTCATGTTGTCACTCTTCCTTTGGTGCTTCACTCTATACATATTAAGGTAATGCAGTATTTCTTTACTAGTTACTAATTTATCTTCAAATCCCAGGTTGAGGCAAAATTAAGCCAAGTAAATTTGAATTGTCATAATTGTCTTCATAAAAATGTGGCACTAACATGTTTGAGTCAATGAGTTGTATTTAAAGAGCATTAAAAAAACTGTCAAAGTTTGCAGTGAGCCAGAACAGACATACTTTAGGTCAGCTCCTGCAAGATCTAAGAATGTATCCAGAATGTATTATGATATTGAAATCAAACTAGTAAATATATAAAAAATGCTTTGAACCTTGCCCACTATTAACACATAGCTCAGGTCTGTCATCGCTTTGAGCTATAGACAAATTGCAACCATTTGTCCTGCGAGCCTATCCTCCCATACTAGTTCAACTCACAGCCTGTGGACCATTGGCGAGTAAGCCAATGGAAGTAGTTAACACTGTAGCAGCAACTTGCATGAGTGAGCCACTTAAGGATGGGAAGCCTGCAAGAAAAAAGTCACCTGGGATTGGATCTTCTGCCATCTCATTTCCTGCCATTGCATGTGGCAATAGTCACTGGTTGTGCCTGAAATTACAAAAGGCTTGGAAAGATGGGAGGTGATTACTTCCTGGACAACTAGGGCCTTATTCAATGAGCTTGAAATTTGCAACAGTTACAGAGCGATTCAATTGAACAAGCCCGCAGCTACCTGGCCGAAAGCCTATCAGAGCATGATCATGATCAATTAAGCAAGTCCGTAACTACCAATTTAAAAACAGTCAATAGTAAATGACACTGTCATCATCACATAACTAAAACATGGAGGTTAAACCACAATCATGTAACGTTTAGAAGTCCAATATCGATCAGACTCGCAATCTGGAAATGTACATAATAATACAAATGAATAAAGAAAATGTTATAGTCTATGTGGGTGGCCTGATAAGTATTAACTAATTGATTACTAAGACTGATATAACACAGAAATTAAACGTAACAAAAAAAAAAATTATTTGCAGATTTGGGAGCTTGAGACTGTTGTGCAATTAATCCTAATGTCTTTCATCACTTTCCCCATTGTTTAAAGTGCAGTATTGATTTTTTTATTTGCATCTACAGTGCTATGATCAGGTGTTAAACCCCAATGTGATTCCTATCTGGTATTCGTAGGATTTCCTTCTACATATGCCATTTACAGGTGTGAAAACATCTGCGGGCTTGAGGAATTGTAGCAATTGAATAGCGATTTGCAATTGTAACATTTACTGGCTTGAACGATCAAAGGCTTTGATGGGTCGAAGTTACGATTTTGACAACTACAGGAATTTTCAGCCTGTAACCTGCAGATTTTTTGCGGGTAGCTAAAAAACGCCAATTGAATAGCAAATTAGTTTACTGGCTACATTACAGGTTTCAGTAACCAACAATTGCTCAGTAACCAACAATTGCCCCTGGAGTGGGTCCAGTATGGGACTCAAAAGGTGTGCCAAGCAGCAATCTGTTCCAACCAGGGACTCTGTAATGGAGACACAGAAGTTTGTAACTCTACCTTGATATGTGGTAGCTGTCACATGAGAGCACCATATTGGCACAGCAGCACGAGAACTGAACTGTTTCGGGACATTACACTCCCCTTGAGCAGCCTTTCACTAGCATATACAGTGCCTTGCAAAAGTATTCACCCCCCTTGGCATTTTTTTGTGTTTTGTTGCTTCACAACCTAGTATTAACATGGACTGTTTGAGGATTTGCATTATTTAATTTACAGAACATGCCCACAACTTTGAAGATGTTTTGTTTTTTATTGTGAAACAGATAACAAATAGGACAAAATAACAGAAAAAAGTAAATGTGCGTAACTATTCACCCCCCTAAAGTCAATACTTTGAAGAGCCACCTTTTGCTACAATCACAGCTCCAAGTTGCTTTGGATAAGTCTCTATGAGCTTGCCACATTTTACCACTGGGATTTTGGCCCATTCCTCCTTGCAAAACTACTCCAGCTCCTTCAAGTTGGATTGTTTGCACTTGTGAATAGCAATCTTTAAGTCTGACCACAGTTTTTCTATTTGATTGAGGTCTGGGCTTTGACTAGGCCATTTCAACACATTTACATGTTTCCCCTTAAACCACTCAATTGTTGCTTTAGCAGTGTGTTTGGGGTCATTGTCCTGCTGAAAGGTGAACCTCCATCCTAGCCTCAAATCACGCACAGAGTGGTACAGGTTTTGCTCAAGAATATCCCTGTATTTAGCACCATCCATCTTTCCCTCAACTCTGACCAGTTTCCCAGTCACGGCTGCTGAAAAACATCCCCACAGCATGATGCTGCCACCATGATGTTTCATGGTGTTCTTTGGGTGTTGTGATGTGTTTGGTTTGCGCCAGACAAAGCGTTTTCTTTGATGGCCGAAAAGTTCAATTTTAGTCTCATCAGACCAGAGCACCTTCCTCCATACATTTTGGGAGTCTCCCACATGCCTTTTCGCAAACTCAAAACATGCCATTTTGTTTTTTTGCTGAAAGCAATGGCTTTCTTCTGGCCACTCTGCCATAAAGCCCAACTCTATGGAGTGTACGGCTTATTGTCATCCTATGTACAGATACTCCAGTCTCTGCTGTGGAACTCTGCAGCTCCTCACGGTTTACCTTAGGTCTCTGTGCTGCCTTTCAGAAAAGGTGTATATATGTAATGACAGATCATGTGACACTTAGATTGCACACAGGTGGACATCATTTCACTAATTATATGACTTCTGAAGGTAATTGAGAGAGCTTTTTATGGGCTTTATAACAAAGGGGGTGAATACATATGGACATGCCATTTTTCTGTTTTATATTTCTACAAAATAGTTTTATGTATATATTTTTTTCATTTCACTTCACCAACTTAGACTAATGTGTTCTGAACCATCACATACAATTCAGATTAACAAAACATCGAACTTAAGGCTGTAATGTAACTACCTTCACCAAATGACTGGTTAACGCAGGAAGAAATTCAAACTAGGTTGGAAAAAATAAATGTTAATAAAGCCTTGGGTCCTGATTGAATACGTCCAAGCGTACTGAGGGTACTGGGCTCTGTAATAGCAAAACCATATCTAACTTTTAAAGATTCAATCAACACAGGGTCTCTACCAGATGACTAGAGAAAGGCAGAGGTGGTACCTATATTTAAGAAGGGAGGAAGAGCAAATCAGGTGAATTATAGACCAGTGAGTCTCACTTCAGTAGTGGGAAAGTTTTTGGAAGGGTTAATAATATACAAGATTATGTCTATTCAAACAGGATTATAAGTAGGAGCCAACATGGATTTATGAAGGATAGGTCATGTCAAACAAACCTAAATAGTTTCTATGAAGAGGTTAATAGGGATCAAGGCAACTCAGTGGATGTAGTCTATTTGGATTTTGCAAAGGTTTTTGATACAGTGCCACTTGGGAGAATATTGAGCAAACTACAGTGCCTTGCAAAAGTATTCACCCCCTTAACTGTTTACCTATTTTGTTACATTGCAGCCTTAAATTCAATGTTTTGTTAATCTGAATTTTATGCAATAGATCAGAACACAATAGTCTAAGTTGGTGAACTGAAATGAAAAAAATATATACATAAAACTTTTTTTTAGAAATAGAAAACAGAAAATGGGCATGTGTTTATGTTTTCACCCCCTTTGTCATAAAGCCCATAAAAAGCTCTAGTGCAACCAATTACTTTCAGATGTCACATAATTAGTGAAATAATGTTCACCTGTGTGCAATCTAAGTGTCACATCATCTGTCATTACATATACACACCTTTTTTGAAAGGCCCCAGTGGCTGCAACACCTAACTAAGAGGAACCACTAACCAAACACTGCCATGAAGACCAAGGAAAAATATATGCATAAAACTATTTTTTAGAAATTTGGCATGTGCGTATGTATTCACCCCCTTTGTTATGAAACCCATAGAAAGCTCTGGTGCAACCAATTACCTTCAGAAGTCACAAAATTAGTGAAATGATGTCCACCTGTGTGCAATCTAAGTGTCACATGATCTGTCATTATATATCACACTTTTTTGAAAGGCCCCAGAGGCTGCAACACCTAAGAAAGAGGCACCACTAACCAAACACTGCCATGAAGACCATTGAACTCTCCAAACAAGTAAGGGACAATGTTGTTGAGAAGTACAAGTCAGGGTTAGGTTCTAAAAAAATATCCAAATCTTTCATGATCCCCATGAGCACCATCAAATCTATCATAACCAAATGGAAAGAACATGGCACAACAGCAAACCTGCCAAGAGACGACCGCCCACCAAAACTCATGGACCGGGCAAAGAGGGCATTAATCAGAGAGGCAGCACAGAGACGTAAGGTAACCCTGGAGGAGCTGCAGATTTCCACAGCAGAGACTGGCGTATCTGTACATAGGACGACAATAAGCTGTACGCTCCATAGAGTTAGGCTTTATGGCAGAGTGGCCAGAAGAAAGCCATTACTTTGCGAAAAGGCATGTGGGAGACTCCCACAATGTATGGAGAAAGGTGCTCTGGTCTGATGAGAGTAAAATGGAATGCTATGTCTGGTGCAAACCCAACACATCACATCACCCACATCATACATCAGTGAAACATGGTGGCGGCAGCATCATGCTGTGGGGATGTTTTTCAGCAGCCGGGACAGGGAAACTGGTCAAAGTTGAGGGAAAGATGGATGGTGCTAAATATAGGGATATTCTTGAGCAAAACCTATACAACTCTGTGTGTGATTTGAGGCTAGGACAGAGGTTCACCTTCCAGCAGGACAATGACCCCAAACACACTGCTAAAGCAACACTTGAGTGGTTTAAGGGGGAAAAAAATGTAATGTGTTGGAATGGCCTAGTCAAAGCCCAGACCTCAATCTTATAGAAAATCTGTGGTCAGACTTAAATATTCCTGTTCAAAAGCGCAAACCATCCAGCTTGAAGAACCTGGAGCAGTTTTTCAAGGAGGAATGGGCAAAGTCTCAGTGGTAAGATGTGGCAAGCTCATAGAGACTTATCCAAAGCGACTTGGAGCTGTGATTGACGCAGAAGGTGGCTCTATTGACTTTAGGGGGGTGAATAGTTATGCACATTGACTTTTTCTGTTATTTTGTCCTATTTTGTTTGCTTCACAATAAAAAAAAAACATTTTCAAAGTTGTGGGCATGTTCTTTAAATTAAATGATGCAAATCCTCAAACAATCTATGTTAGTTCCAGATTGTGAGGCAACAACACACGAAAAATGCCAAGGGCGGTGAATACTTTTGCAAGGCACTGTAAGGGATACAGGAATTGCCATCAATATTTGCTTATGGATTGAGAGCTGGCTAAAAGACAGGAAGCAAGGGGTTGTGGTAAATAGAACATACTCAGATTGGACTAATGTGGTAAGTGGGGTTCGCAAGGGTTCAGTATTAGATCCCCTACTTTTTAACAAATTTATTAATGACTTGGAAGTGGGATTTGATTGTGGTATCTCCATTTTTTCTGATGACACAAAGTTTTGCAAGGTAATTAAATCAGAAAATTATGTACTTTCCCTCCAAAGGGATTTGCATAAATTAGAGGAATGGGCATCTAAGTGGCAGATGAGATTTAATACAAATAAATGCAAAGTTATGCATCTGGGAAGGAAAAATAACCATGCAATTTATAACCTTAATGGAGCAAATTTGAAAGGGATTTGGGAGTACTTGTGGACAACTGCCTAGGTAACAGTGCTCAATGCCAAGCAGCATCTGCAAAGGCAAGTAAAATATTAGCATATATTAAGAAGGGTATAGAAGCAAATATAATTCTGCCACTATACAAATCCCATCATTTGGAATATGGAGTATAATTTTGGGCACCACTGCATAAAAAGGACACTTTAGAGCTGGAAAAAGTATAGAGAAGGACAACAAAGCTAATAAAGGGAATGGAGTGGCTAAGTTATGAAGAAAGACTAATCAATTACCATCTTACCATTGCTGATTATAACAATTTGTATTTCATTTATGTGTCATGTTTAAAGAAATACAGCCTTATTAAATTGCGATTCAGTAAATTTAAAAGAGCACATAGCATATTTTTTTTTACATAAGTTTTTAGTTAGTGAACTTCTTTCCAAAAGCAAGGACTTCACGAACTAAAAACTATGCTATGCTATGTGCTTAAATAGAGCCCTTTTAAATTTACCGAACAGCAATTTAATAAGGCTGTTAATGTGTACATATAGTTACTGCCATGGATGTAATGTGTGAGTATAGTTATGTTATGGATGTAATGTGTGCACATAGTTACTGTCATGGCATCTTGCTTATGTATTGTGCATTTATATTGTTGTGTGAAATATGTGGATGTGTCCCTCCCCAATTACACTATTAGTCATTTTAGAGAGTGCAGTTTAATTTTCTCCATTATAAAATATTGTCATGGCTGTGGACTGGAAGTGAATTGGATCAGACCACAACAGTCTGAATTTAGATATCTGCCCCTTTTCCAATTAGTGTGGAATGTGCACATTCCAGAGAAATAAGACACAGACACAGTGTTTCTGTATAATAGTTCTCAAAGCGCTCTGTATTAAAAAAATGGCAGTGTACCAGTTTATATATAAAAACGTTATCTGATCAAACGTCACATGATTCCTTTGTCTAGGAATTAATAGCTTTATTGATTGGTTCAAAATTGCTGCAGTGTGTTGTCATCATAGTGGTCAGTAGAGGGAGGAACCGTTCATTTGTCCTTATTTGGTCGCGGATGTTTGCATCATCAGGCCATTCCCATTTGTAGTTCTGTAGCCATGTTGTTATGTAGTCCATCCTCCATCTTAGGTAACCTCCATTTCGTTAGTAATCTTCTTCTCATTTATAAATATATAAGTGAGTAAGGAATGCAGACAAACATATTAACATGAAAAGACATTTTCCTAATTATCATCCATAACAGTCCCCCCTAAAATGTACTTTTTTATGTTATTAATGAGTGTGCAACCTAAGGAAAGCCGCTGTACTTATCTTAATGCGTGATGAGGGGTAAACTCCCCCCTAAACACTAGGTGTATATCTGTCCCTGAGGATGAGGTGCATGACTGCCAGAAAGCCCTAAACATCTGTGCTGTGAACGCCCGTTCTTCTTTGTACATTTGAGTAGCCATGGCTTACCCACGGCCCCTCCTGCTACTATCACAGACAAGTCAGATGCCTTTCCCTAGCCCCTTGTATCAGGAACATGTGGGACAAGGGGTTTATTTGGAAACCTCACTCATAGATACAATAGACCGTAACACTCTATGTGACTCCTCACAGTTGTCATCATCACAAAATTCTCGGTGCACAAAGGTTGGTGTGACTCCAGTAACTGACTTCTTAAAATATGTTCGGACACAGGGGATAATACAGCAGGTAACAAATGCAAGAATTATCAGTATTGAAAGAAAGACAATTCCAACCTGTAACAATTCCGTCTGCCAGTTGTTCATCCACCCAAACCATTTATCCCAATAGTCTGTGGTTCCAGAACTCTCCTTCAATTCTTGTGCCAAGTTGTTTAGTTCTTTAATGGCTAAAGCAATTTTACCATTTGGACCCATATTATCAGGTATGTAGGTGCAGCAGTTGCCAGTGTCAGTGTCGGGGAGCATTTTACACCCCCCCCCCTTTCTAGCATGTCTAGTGCCATTCTATTCTGGAAGGCCATGTGTGATGTGGCCTTCAATTGTTCTGCAACTCCTTGCAGAGCGTCTTTTGTATAATCCACAAACCTTTGTTGGTTATAATATATATATATATATTGATTCAAGCAACATTTTTATTTACACCAATCATTGGTATCAGTGATTCAAATCCTGCTGCTATCTGGTTTCGGCCCTTGAACTCATCCAGCACCCCCCTTGGGACTCCAATAGAATCTATGTACACATGGGAATCAAAACTTTCTCTAGGTTCAGATGATGATGTATGTCTCTTCCTTCTGGACTGTGTCTGAGGAACACTATCTAGATCACCATAATAGTTTGGAACAATGTGTAACGGCATTATGGCTTTAGCCACGGTACATTCCCCACGCCATACTCCTGACAGTCTTACCCTGAGTTTCATATCTCCACACAACCAATATATGTCCCCCAAAGATTGTGTCTGATTGACTAGCATGGTGGCTGAACCATCTCTATATGTGTGACAAAACCCACTTGGGAACTTCTGCAAGTTGAACGCCTGAGAAACGTTTCTCCTGTAACACATATAATTTCCAAGGTACACAGTTATAACTCTCCCTGGGTGGGGATTACTAGTCATCACAGGGTACGTTTTTCTCCATTGTTCACTTCTTCTGGACCTGCCGTCTTTTGCAATTCTTTGAGCAATTTTAAATCTGTTGGCAGAGTCTGCATTGTATAAATGTTTATTTCTCCATCCACCTCTCTCCTTTCCATTTCCTGTGATATCATTGCTGCCTTCTTAGCCATCTGGTCTGTTAGATGGTTTCCTCGTGCTTCGTCTGAGTTTAGCTTCCCATGTGCCTTTACTTTCAGTATGGCTACTTCCTTTGGGAGTGCTAAAGCATCTAGTAATTCACGGATGGCTTTGTCATGCTTCACTGGAGTACCTGCGGCTGTCATGAATCCTCTAGCTCTCCAGATTATTCCAAAGTCTTGAGTCACTCCCAGAGCATATCTTGAGTCTGTGTAGATGTTGGCTCGGACTCCTGTCGCAACCTCACAGGCCTTAGTCAATGCAATCAACTCTGCCTCTTGTGCTGACATGGAGGGAGGTAGTGAGAAGGCTCGCATCACATCTTTTTCCGTAGTCACAGCATATCCTGTGTGATATTTTCCATTCTCATCAGCATACCTTGATCCATCTACATACAGAGTGATGTCTGGGTCTGTCAGGGCAAGGTCTTTTACATTCGCAAGGTGTGAGGTCTCCATTTCCATTTGTTGAAGGCAGTCATGGGGTGGATTTGTGAGTCCTGGGACTGCATATGGGTCTCTGGCTTGTATACTGGGAGTGCTGTCTGCTTGCCAGTGGAGAGTTTTCTTTTCCACTCCTTCCTCTTCCTCTGCAGATTGCCACCATTTTAATGCAGCTCCCAATGATTTCCATCCATCCGGTGCGAACTTGGATATTGCAACATGGAATTTCTGTATCCCAATGCTTGTAGAGCGCTTCTGCTTCTTGTGGGAGCTCCACGGTAAATGCACTATCACCTGCTGCATTGTTGTACAATGTCTTTAGGTTTAAGCTGACCTGCTTCAATTTAGTGAGACTTGCTTCATATTGGAAATCTCGGCCTGGAAATGTTTATTCCACAGTGTGCAATATAGAGGGTCTTGTGTCTCATCTGCGAGCGTCTGGCCGTTTCCACCACCTTCCAGTAGACGTCTTTTTACATATAGATTGGTTATTCCTGAGTTCGGGTTCAAAATCAGGCTGTACAATCAGGCTGTACCAAAAGTATCCATCTTCCTCATCTCCCCCCTCTGGAAATGGTAAGAGAGTGGCTGGATTGAGAACATAGCATCTCTGTAAGGTAACATTGTCTGGTAGAAGAAGGGAACATTGCAGACAGAGGTGTTTGGCTGTAGTCATGTGCTTAGGTTGAGTCTGCTGTATGATGGCCGCAATATTATGTGGTGCCAGAACTGTCAGAGGATAGCCACGGACTATATACATCATATGTGTAGAAGGATTAATTCGGGGGTTAAGGGCTGCCTGTTTTCTTTTTCTGTATTTAATATTTGCAAACTATTCAAAAACAAACTCCATTTTGGATCAAATTCACATGTAAAATCTCTCTTCCAAATCACTTACTATAACATTCTAGGAATTATTAGCTTCAGTCACATCCTTAACTTACAATACTTCCTAACTAACACTCCACTTCTTCCTTCATAGTTACCATAAGTGGAACAGTGCCTAGGTGAGGTCTGGCACTTACACAAACATAACAATTAGTCTTATTATGTGACTCTACGTTATATTTCATCCATTCCAGCCATAAGTTGAGGTCTGTGAACCCAGTGTCATTTGCTAGGTTTTCTTCGTACGTAGGTTCACTGATATCAGTCGTTTGGGGTAATGTCTGAGTGTGTTGTACTTGCATTAGTCCTTCTGATATGAGTGGTGCATTTAGATCTCTGAGCATAAATTTACCAAACCTTTTGGTTCTCCTCTAACCCAGCCACCCATTAGGTATGTACCTGCGTCTGTGGGTCTGGGGGGTAAGTCGCATGTTAGCTCCAGTCTTGCCATTTGGCGAGCATTGCCTGGCTTTATTAGAGTCATACGTTCAAGTAAAGGGCTTCCACTCAAATCTGTGCTATCTAAGGCATTCTGTGGTCTGTAGCCCCAAGCTGTCCCAGTGTTCCATCCTACAGCTTCCCAATGGCTACAATCTTTTCCCCAAGTCTGGTCTGTAACACATATGTATATACATGTGCTGTGAGTGTCTTTGTACAAGTTACATTGTTTTGTCACGCTTAGCTGTTGGCAAAATACAACATGACAATAATCAAAGGAGAATGTGATCATATGTGTTTTAGATTGATTGTACCAAAATGTAATACCATCTTTCTTCTCACTAATGAATGCAGAGGGTTCTACTTTAGTTAAGAACAGACAGAAAAGGATATGTGTTATGATCATCATGATGTTGGCTGCTATGGGTCTGGTGCTGCTTGCAATGAGATGCATGGATCCAAGTAGGCCGTCCTTCAAGTTTAACTGAAGAACTTGAAAGGGACCATCATATCTGGATTCCAGAGGATTCTTTTTCACAAATCTCTTGACCAGGACCCAAGCTCCAGGAAGTAATTGATGAGTACCAATGTCTACTTCTGGATCTGGAATAGGAGAAAACACTTGTGCATGTATTTTAGTCAGTGCTTGAGATAAAGCAATCACATAATCAACAAATACATCAGATTTAAATTTCAATTGCTGAGGATAATAAGGATCTCCTGAGGGGACAGAGAAGACTTCCCTCCAGGAGTGTACCCCATGCTTAACAGTGCTATTCTTGGGCATAAGATAAAACCCCTTTTTTTTTTTTTTTTTTTTTACAAAGTCTCTAATGGCAACACCTTGTACTCAGGACAAGATGTTTATAAATCTTTCCTGATGGATTCTCTCAATCCCTCCACAAAGGCTGCTCCCAGCATCTGAGACTCATATCTGGAATGATATATTACCACTGACTGTTTTATCCTGTATAATATCTGACAAATTAATAGCCTGATTTACTGTTTCATCCGGAGCGCATGCTATTAATAACTCACAGAATTCTGTATCAGCGTTGCAGACAGGCATGTAGGAGCTAATTTACATGAGCAGAGATTAGCAGGCCGAGATTAGCAGGGAAGCTGCTTCACAGAGTATCTAAAAATAACATCCTAAAGTAATAGTAAAGCTTAATAAAACATTGAATGTCTCCTATACCTTCCTTTTAAGAAAGATTAATATTCCCAAGGAGTAGTGGATACAGGGCACTGACTCCAGCAGAGGTAGCATAGTAAATGCTTCGTCATAGTTTAAAAAGGGGTTGGTCCTAAAGTTATAGTCAACTCCCATTTTCCTAAGTTGGGAGCCATGATGGGGCGGTGGCTGTGTGTTAAGAATTTCATGGTTTCTTTGTTCCACAAACCACTAAAGTGTAGCAAACACCATTCTTCTCTCAATAATACAGACAGACATATTTTCACATAAAACCCTAATATGCACACAGAGAAGGTGGGAGGAGAGAAGGGGAGTGGTTTGCTTTGCTTTGGCATAAGATGGGGTGGCCAATCCCTCTCATACAATGCAAACCGGTCACCTCCCTCTTCAAAGAGTACAGTATCGAACACACAGAAACTTCAGACAAAATATTTCAAAAGAATACACGCATATACATACATATACATATGTATGTACTTCACAAACACACCTGTCTTACACTTACAAACAAGATAAACTATAAATCCTCCACTGATTTCAGTGGTGGACACAAATTCTCTAACCTGCATTTCTCAATAGTATTGCAAAGAAAAGAAAGTACAGCAAACACTCACACATTTACTTGCAGCAAAACACAAGACAATCCATCTACTTTATAAACGAAAGCAATCAGAATATTATATAAATGTATGTAAGGAAAAGTTCCTTAATATTTCTGTGTTCTTACCTTAAACAGCATAGCAATACAGTAAAATATGTTAACACCTTCAAATACGACCTAAACATTGGCGTAGGAAGAATTCTAAGATTCGTCCTTCAAATAGTTAAACAAGATGGGAGGGGGTGGATGAGGAATTTATCTCTCTCTCTCTCTCTGTGATTTCACTGCAGCTGTGTGATCTGAAGGTCAAAAACACACAGAGAGAGACCCTGCTCGCAGCGCCAGCAGCTTTGAGCTTTTAGGGAGTAGAAGTTCTAAGCTGCATTTCTTATCAAAACATGCATCACAACCAGCAATGACATAGCATATAACATTATAATCATCAAACCTTTTCTGCAGAAAACTTTAGATTCAAAAGACATGTGATTTCAAGATCATGCGCATTATACACTTATCAACTGATAATTATGCGTCACACACACGTTTTTAACCACCCGCAGTGAATGACAGACGTCCCTTGAAGTTATCAAGCTACTTACGGCCCAAACATCGTGACCTTCAAGGGATATTCGTCTATCCAGCATGCATAGACCCTTCCCAGGAAAATATCTCAATTCCCAGGGCACATATATGCAAGCCCGTATGTGTGACCTCTGGTTATATGTACGTCTCTGGGTACAAGTCATCCGTCTTCCAGAGAGTCACAAATACACGTGTGTGTCCTGAATCATATGTCTAAGAGATCTCAATCATTTCAACTCACAATACCAACAGACACACACACACAGGCAACAGATATCTATTATCACAGGTTTTTTAAAACGGACCTTGAGCAAGCTACGCCACCTGGGCTTTGAATGCCTGTCAATAGCCGAGTGGTAGTCAAAGATAGTGGCTTGCACAGTACTAATTATCGACCTTTACCAGACATATTTCATGAAGGTTCCTTTTGCTGTTGAAAGTCACCACTTCGCTCCTTCTCGGCTATTGTCAGGTCATAAACTCAAGGCCTCACGTTGGGCGCCAACTGAATTGGATCAGACCACAACAGTCTGAATTTAGATATCTTTTCCAATTAGTGTGGAATGTGCACATTCCAGAGAAATAAGACACAGACACGGTGTTTCTGTATAATAGTTCTCAAAGCGCTCTGTATTAAAAAAATGGCAGTGTACCAGTTTATATATAAAAACGTTATCTGATCAAACGTCACATAATTCCTTTGTCTAGGAATTAATAGCTTTATTGATTGGTTCAAAATTGCTGCAGTGTGTTGTCATCATAGTGGTCAGTAGAGGGAGGAACCGTTCATTTGTCCTTATTTGGTCGCAGATTTTTGCATCATCAGGCCATTCCCATTTGTAGTTCTGTAGCCATGTTGTTATGTAGTCCATCCTCAATCTTAGGTAACCTCCATTTCGTTAGTAATCTTCTTATCATTTGTAAATATATAAGTGAGTAAGGAATGCAGACAAACATATTAACATGAAAATACATTTTCCTAATTATCATCCATAACAGAAGGAGTTGGCCCTCATGGATTATTTTCATCTGCCCCATTGGCCATCTGGTATTTCTTAATGTCCTCCACATTTATTACTTTAGATAAACAAGAGTGTGTAACCAGAGGGGAGGAAAGAATGTGAATATCTTGTGTTTATTTCGTATGTGCATTTGTTTTCGATTATTGTGGTTGTGAGGTCTGTTAATATGTTTCCCTTACGTATTGTAAAACCACATTACCCTCTGCCCCCTACAGGCCTGGGATATTAGTGGCCTAAAGAGATAACCTCTAGGTTCTGGTGTATCTGGTGTAGGGCCTACATAATGGGGTGAGGAGGTCACACTAAGAAATCAGATCCCTGATACAAGGAGGGGCATGTTGGGGGAAGTTTTGTTGTGTTTTGATATATCTGTGAAATTCAAGCAAGAATAAACGCTTAGTCTCTGTCTACACTAAATGAACGGTGTTGCTGGTCTGATTTCTCTGCTTCTCCATAAATGAATTTAATGGATGGAAGCTGAGATTGAACACAAATGCATGACCTAAAAACAGAAAAGTGAGGTGCCTGTGGCCCTGAAAGCTTTGGGTCGTCACAAATATAGTATAGAATTACATAAACTCATTTTCCTTAAACCTCAATCCTGAACAAGGGTTTATCTTATACTACAACCAACAATTGCTATAAATGACAGTTTATTTTAATTTATGCATGCACTATAGTTGAATAGTAGAATAGCAGTAGCAGCTTCCATTTAACCAGAAAACACTATTTTGCAAAGTGAATGACTGTTTAAAATAGTCTCTTGTTGTGTTTTAAATGGTTTTCCAGGGGCTTTTGGAACATGCAGACAACTTTGCCTGTTGTCTCTTTTTCTTTTCTCTGCTATTGTTACATTGTTCTCTTTTAATCCTCTAAATTGTATCCCTTTTTCCCTCTCTCTCTCTCTCTCTCTATCCTAGCACTAGCTCATTGTCTCTCTATATCACCTCATTATATCCTCAATAGCTTATTTTTCCCTTCTCTCATGCCATTTCTCCTGCATACCAGCCCTGAAAATCTCCCTTTAGGATGATGATCTCTTCTTGGAGAAGTTTTAAATGCCTTTTAGCTTAATACATATGCATGGTAAAAAGTAACTTTAATTTTCTGTATCTCTGTAACTAGAGGTATTTCTAATTTATAGGATTGTATGATAACACTTTTTTTAATTAAGTCTTGCACTTAGCACTTAAGCAACAGCACTTTTTCCTGTGGCTACTTATGAAAATAACGTGCTCTTTATAAGCCAAACATAAACTATAAATTGCTCCTAAAGGCTGGATAGTTATTTTCAGTAACAGTTTTTAAGTACTTGGAATAAATGTTATATTTTTATCTTTAGTAGCCTTAGAAAATTGATATCACTTAGTCATTAAGATCAATGTGCTCATACTGGAAACTTTATTGATGGTATTATACTGACTAAAACCCTTCACAGAGAAAAGAGAACCTTAGTGATTACATGTACATTGAATTGCATGTCTTGTGAGTCTGAATGACAAGCAATTTATATTCATTTTTTTTCTATTATATAAGCTTTTTAGGACAGAAAGTCAGTGTGAATTACTGTTTTATTGACATATTTTAATGTATTTTACAAGGGCTATGTATATTGTTTCATTTTTTATGCTCTTAATATGTTGTTATATTACATTAACATACTTTTATCAAATATATATGTTATTAAGCAACTGTTGTATATCCTCCAGATGTCACACAGTGTTTCATTATAAAACAGTATTTTATGCTTATGCTAATCAATCTTTTCGATAACAAGCACTAAAACATAAGCTATTTATGTCAATTCATAAAAAAAAAACAAATTCAGTATTTTCTTTGTAATAAGGCAAAGCATTAGGATGCTGCCCAGTCAGCGTATAACCGTGATGATGTTGCAGTTATACAGGCTCAGAACTAACAGATTCAGCTTATTAAAAGATAAACAGATAGCCTTTTGGGAGTTTATAAACCAGTGGCAAGTACTATTAAATTTATGCAGGCATGTGGGTAATTTGTACATTTCTCAAATAACTCCATGCAGGAGTCAAGATAGATTGCTGATTGCAGTTGTAAAGATATATTTTATACAGCTTCCATTTTAATCTTTAAAGGTTTTGCTTATGCATTTTTTTTCAAGCTTTGAGGCCTTGGGTTTGTTTCATCCCTAGTGTATTGAGGTTACCAAGAGTATATAAATTGCTTAGATAGTGTATCTTTTAATACAACTGCATAATATGACCAGAGATCATCTCTTTACATATTACTGTCCTTTGAGAGCTCTAGATAATATTTGCCCCTGGAAATGGACACAGTTGCAAGACTGCGTGTAATAGAGTTGTAAAGCAAGTGTTAATGGGGTTTTAGATTAGAACTTAACCCTAAATATGTATGTATGAACAGCTCTTACCACTCTCTACCATATATTCTAGGTAGATCTGTACAATTTAATTTGGATGTGTGTAGGGAGTATTCTTCCTTCAGTCTACCATATGAACAGTTTATATATTTTGTGTGTAATTGCTCAAACAAGCTCACTGTATATGTGTACAATGTGTATATGCTTAGTTCAGTAACAAAAAAATAAAGACCATTATTCAATTGAGTAACTGTTGGCTACCAGAGCCTATAATGTAGCCCATAAACTAATTTGCTATTCAATTGGCATCTTTTAGTGAGCCGCAAATGATCTACGGGTTACAGGCTGAAAATCCCTGCGGTTGCCAACATTGTAACTTCCAGCCCAACTTATCCTTTGATCTTTTAGGGCTGCAAAAGTTACAATCGTTAAAATCGCTATTCAATTGCTACAATTCCTCAAGCCCACAAATGTTTTCACACCCGTAAATGGCAAATGTAGAAGAAAATCCAACGCATACCAGATAGGAATCGCAAGGGGGTTAAACACCTGTTCTTAGCACTGTAAATGTGAATAAAATATCAATACCGTACTTTAAAAGATGGGGAAAGGGATAAAAGACATTAGAATTAATTGCACAAAAGTCTTAAGCTCTCAAATCTGCTTTAATAAATTATTTATTTTTATCTTTCATTTCCGTGTTATATCAGTCTTGGGAATCAATGAGTTAATACATATTAGGCCACCCACATGGACTAGAACAGTATCGCCATTCCTTTTTATTATTTTGTACATTGCTGGATTGCGAGTCTGATGGCATATCGGACCTCAAAAGCTAATTGATTGTGGTATAACTTTCATGTTTTAATGATGTCATGATAACGGTTTGCTTAATTGATCATGATCACGCTCTGAAATGCTGCTTATGATTGCATGGTTTATGGTAAATTGCTGGCTTGTTCAATTGAATTGCTTTGTAATTGTAGCAAATTTCAAGCCCACAGACATACGGCCTATATAACATAATCAATAAATAAATCGGGCTTGCAATTGAATAAGGCCTAAAGATTTTAACAACAGAATGTCTATTAAAGGACCATTATATTTTGGGAAACTATGCAGGACATATGCTATGAAAAACAGAAACTTAAAAGATTTTTCTTACAGAAAATCATATGTAAAGAGATATGCTATCAAATATGAAGTTTAGTGCACAGTTTTTAATCTTACTGAATAGAGATCTGATATAAATCCACAGTTTGTAGAGAAATATGAATTGATAAAGTCAATTCAAGAAAGAACACCTTTTTGTAATTTTATTTTTTGCCACAAACTAAATATGATTTTTTGTTAAAAACATTATTTTTATTAATAATTATTTTAAAAAAATCTTATTCTAAAAAATGGACATTTAAGAACTGAGTGTATTTGCTCCGTAGTTGGTCGTCACTTATTTTTCTCTTTGTTATTGTATATTTATTTCATCCTCTTATGGTAGCGCCTTAAAAAGGTCTATGACATTCAGTTTGGCAAATTTCATTTATACTGTTTTATAATTCATTCTTGATATTATCAGCTGTTTGATCAATTTTATGAAGGTTCAGAAAGTGCTTATATTTACTATTATAGTTGTTAAAGTGTCTTATTGCTTGTCAGTGCTTTGTTTGCTAAACAAAGTGCTTTTGTGCCTCAAGAAAAAAATTAATTAAATTGAATAAAGTGCTTTTTCACTCGTCTCTGCTTTTTTTATTATTAACCAAAGTGTTTCTGTGCTTCAAAATGTCAAAAATATAAATTAATTAGTGCCACATTGTGAGGGATTTCTTGCATTCCTATATATGTTTGTCCTCTTGTTTTTTTTTTCTGCTTGATATTTTCTAATTTCTTTCTAATTCTTGTTTCCTTTTGATACCTCATACATATGATGTTTCTCATCCACTTCAATTAAACATATATAAATGCTAGAAATATACCCATATACCTCATGGATGTATATTGCTACATCCACTACTATTACCTGAAAACATTTATTATCCTTCTTGGACATATCTATTTATATGTCCTTACATTATAGTATATGATTTTTCTTTAAATGTGTGATTTGTCAATACCTCATGGACACACTTGGTTTGTATCCACTACTAATTTCCCCCTAATACCTCATGGATGTTATGCTATACATCCATTACCATTACCTTAACCTCCTATGATCCTTTCAAAAAAGTATTCTTTTTACATATATAGTATCACACTGGGATCCCAATTCATTCCCTTATTACTGCTCCCTTTTAGCACAGTTATATTTGCCAATATTAATGGCGTTGTTAGTGCCGTTTAGTTATCGGGCTACTCAGTTGCATAGCAGTTATGTCACTAAAAATGTCCCGAAGTACTTTTCATGAGACAATTACGTCTCTCTCATCATTGGCCTTCGGCGCTCATTGCGCATGCACAAGCCTGTAAGTTTTAACATAGCGTGACTGACAAACTCGCAATTATCAGATATCACAACTATATATGTGATCCCTCTGTACATCTGTCCAGTATGTGAAATTTAAGACTACTGTTGACTGATATTGTAAAGGTGAGTGTGTATTGGATAGAGTTTGTTTACATAGCAAAATACAGACACCCAGATCAATTGTTACATTGTTTAATATGGTATGTTTCCTTAGGCTATATATATATATATATATATATATATATATATATATATATATATATATATATATATATATTGTGGTATACTGCCATACTCTTCTCTCTTTATGCCCATATTTCTGATCCTCTTAATGATCCTGAAACTGCTTGAGGAGTTAACTCCTCCTGGGGAGAATTTTTTCACCATCACCATTCCTCCGACAAGGTAGTCCTGGTCTGCAAAACCATATCGGTGGAGATGTGACTGTAGTTTCAAGTGTAGATATTGCTGTTGACTTTTCAGTAGCCTCAGTACACTGTGTAACAGCTCACCCCTCCAGTGCTCTCCATTATCATGTGCACTCTTCTTCCACTGTGCCATCTGCAACGTTACTAATTGTTAATTCTCATATGAGGAATCAGTCTTCTGCTGTCCTGTATTCCACAAGATCTCTGAACTCTCCAACTCAGGCTGTCCAAAGTCCATCTCACTAACCCTGGAACTATTCTTGTATTCACTGAAAGTAGAAGAAACAGTGAAGTCCCTCAGACCAAGAATATATGTTCCTCCAGTTTCCTCACCATTTCGGGGGAGTCCCAGGCACTCATCTCTTTGAAACTTCTTGTGAAGTTGTGAGCAAGGGCATTTTGATCAGAGGATTTCTTCTGCAGCTCATACTAGTGATCGAGGCCTCCTGATTCACTACTCCTGATTCACTAGTGCACTGTTAAGCTTCTGTGCTTTGAAAATCAGGATATTTTTTCTTTGAAAGAACAATGGCTACAATCATCTGTTTGAACACCTCTTTGTCTCGGTCTGAGATCTTTGTCAGGTGTTTTCTTTCTAAAGCATCATCATTCATACTGAGGCTGGTTTTGAACCCAGTAATTGAAAACATCTTGCCCTTTATTCTTTAACTTTTTATATAATGTTTATGTAATTAACTTTTTATATCATTATTTTGTTCCAGACATCTCTTTAGCTGCCTCAGCCAGCTCCTTCTCTTTCTCAGAACTTAGCTTCTTGCCTTCTTGAGCTTTCTCTATCATTAACTTTGGATTATCTTCGGCATCTGCTTCCATCCTTAATTCCTCAACAGGAAAGCTGCAGGTAGAGATAAGCATGCTACTTCTCAGGATCCCATAAAGCATCGCAGTCTTATTTATCCAGAAGACAGGAAGGTCACTGTCTTGAATATGGAAGCTCCTTACACCAATAGCTCTGTCCAATAACAATACTGGTTCTTCCTGTTCACAAGCTTCCATGAGTGGAATATCTGTACTTTGTTACCCCTGGTAACTGTTATAGATCTTTTCTTTCAGATCCTTATAATTTGTTGTTTACTTAATCTGAAATAATTAAAGCTTTCTTATCTTCGCCACATAAGTAAGGGGCAAGGACTGTGGCCCAAGTGCTTTTGAGGCTAAACTTCCATAGTGGAAATTTTCAGAAGATATATAAAGTTCAGGAGGTATATTTCTTATTTCTGGGTTTCTCTCTTTCACCTCTTACAAACAGTGTCCACTTCCGTGATTTTGTATTTTGCTTTATGCAAACTTTCCCCAGTTTGGATTCTCTTGGAGGCTACAGGCCTCAACCAAAGCCTGTCTCTATTACTGCTAGTAGCAGTCCATAAACAGGGTATGCCACATAACTGTCTGTAGTCCATCAAACAGCCACACCATCTCTCTAGGCCAAACGTTTAAAATTTGTGAACAGATGTCTCTTAATTGAATTGCTCCAGAAGTTAATTCCTTCAGACCTCCTGAAGAGAAAGTTCCAAAACTCTGTCCCTTACGCCAACCACTGGGGGGCACTTTGTCCCAATACAATATTCACGTAAGATCCGTTTTCTCACTCCCTGCACCAGATGGGACGAGAAAATGGCACACAAGCATAGAACATTGTATCTAATGTTAACCAGTTGGAGGCCACTATATTTCTTTCCTTAGAACTGTGTTGTGGAACAGCACAATTATCATCTAACTGTATAATATTTGTCAACATTAAATTCATTTAGAGTCTTACAGCACTGAGCTTTTCAATAAATATTAATGGGAGACCAGCAAAATGTAAGAAATTGGTCTTAACCAACGAATGTGTGTTGTGTTAAGACTGCATGTCTGTTACAAAATCATCCTTTTTATGATTTTAGGTTTCTGCATGAGTATTAGTTTTATGATTTTCAAATTCAACCCCTATCCCTATATGGCAGACAAGAACCTCCTTTATTTCATTCTTGTCTTGCACCATATGAGATTACATATGGGGGTCTAGAGACTGTATATTTATGTCTGATATTGCTTTTGGTAAAGGCTTTACATATAAATTGTAGCCTTAGTAAGACATTAATCTTTATATTTTCAATTCATGACAGGGTCAAGCTCACTCATCTGTCTTAGTTGAATTGGATGATTTGCTGCAGTACAATATAGTTGTCCCTATATAAACTATAGTCATAAGTAGATAGATGTATACCATGATATTTTAGGCTTCTATATTTTCAAAGGAATTTTTTTTTTTCGAGTGGTAGTTACCAACATTTTCAATGTCAGGATAAGAACAATAGGTGATGAGTGGATAAAGGTCTCAAAGCAGACTGTTAACCTTCTCACAGATCATTGTGCATCTATATAGGGCACTTATCACTGACATGAAACCCTATTTATTATTTTATGTGATAAAATGTAAGCTTTGTTTTAGTTCAGAAAGTTTAAACTAGGCACCATCATACAAATAAATGAGGTGAAAACAAAATACACCTGTTAACATTTGATAGCTCGTCTTGGTGAAAATTCCAAGCCCAGTTAAACAGGTGAGTGAATGCCAACTTCCTTTTAACTAAATTATGCTTAGTTAGTTGTTATATTCACCAACATGGGCAGGTGAATATTTTAAACAGTGCTCGTTACACTTTGATTGTCATGAGGGTTCAGATTTTCTTCTACAGCTGCAAATATTCTTTCACTCTCTCTCACTCTCTCCAGACAGCATATACAACACTAGCTTTATTAAGTTTACCAGTCACCGGCAAACAATTTTAAACACAATTAACTTTAATAATTTGACAAGCCATTGGAAAATAACTTCAAATTTACTGTCAGTTATTTACAATTAAATGGTTCCAAGGATATTGTTTAGCTTTCACATATTACAAACACATACAATTGCTTGGATAAAAGAACAGAGTGTATCCTGCAAAGCACTGATTTGGAAATCAAAATACTGTCTTGAAACAGCTTTTAACTAAATAAAAATAACCCCAAAATTAAAATGCACACCATAAAGTTTTATAGACAAAAATAGCTATCAATCATTGAATATACCAATCCCAAAAATCATAAATTTCAACATCTAAAGTTTAGGAACAAACATATAAAAACTAATTTCAACAAACTGGTACATTTAAACTATTAATAGAATATGTTTGAGAACACTTAAGACATGTTGTCCCTGTGCATATAGTGTAATAGAGGCAATCAGTGAAAATGGATCATATCCCCACCTAATGGTTGGGGAGAAACTCACAAACCATAAATTAAAAAAAAGGTAGACCATAGAGCAAATAACAAAATTAGATTGGGAAATTAAGCTCAAATTAAACCTGGTGGGGGATACCAATCAGATTTCTCCATCTACAACCCACTGAGAGGTAAACTCACACATCCACCCAGTTGACAAAGCCAGGTGGTACTCTGCCCAAATATGAAAGCTCACCAGTGCCAGGAACATTGCATCACATGGCAGGGGAAGCACCTTTGTCATATACCGCTTCCTGGACTTAGCCTGGTTAATGAGAAGATCCCTGGCCCTGTTGCCTTGGGACACTGAGCAGCTAAACAGAAAAAGGGGAGGGGATGAACGTAACCAGAACTGCAGAAAAAAGGCCCTCAAAAGTGATGAGGGGCTGCAGTCTGGTGTAACTAAAAAAACAATAGAACAAGGACTCTCCCTTGACATAGCATGAGAAGCTGGAGAGTCAATGAAGTTAGCCAGGTATTGTCTTGTTTTCAGTGGACCATGGTGCACTCTCCAACTCAACTCCAAGATGGGCTGAGGAATTTAGGAGGAAAATAGTTCTGTCCAACTGAGCCTCTTGCTCTCGTCAGCTAGGACCCACAACCAGATGGATTTTGATGGCAAGGAAATGCCCTGTATGGAACACAAGAGAATACAGATGCTTCCTAAGCATGCCACAAAAACATGCCAAAGGTATGTCCCTCAGCCTGGAGGGTTTGGAGACAGAAGGAATCTGAGGCGGAAAACAGGGCTTGTTTCCAATGCCAAAAGTCAGAGTGGGGTTGTTGGAAGACGCAAAGCCCAGTGAACGAAGGTGTGTGACTCGAGGGAGATGGTATTCTTTACCTTCTGCAGCAACCATTCTGGATTGTTTGGTGTCATATATCCTAGACAGAGTGTAAGTTCCTGGTGCAATCTGATTGTTCATAGTCCAGGAGATCCCTGACTCAGGTCATCAATAACTGACTAAGATGATAGATGGTGCTGGGGGATTCTAAAATTGTAGCCACTGCTGGGTTATGCAAAACTGGCTCTGTAAAAAGTTCATCCCCTAAAGGCATGCATTGTCTAGACATGGAGACCATGCTCCAGGCCTTGAGAGTTCACAGCAGTATACCGGGAACACAGATAGGTCTCTACCTGTGCACACAGTAAGCATGACAGTTGCTATAATCAGTGAAACGTTGTAGACACTACTTAACTGAGCACTGTGTCCTTGTTTTTACTTTTTTTAGATAATTCCACATTTAATTTTACATGGTAAATTAACATTAGTTACCAGCTATACTTTTAAATTGTTCAAAAGGGCAAAAACAGTGCTCATTCATACATTAAGCTGTCTATCTTGCTTTAACGATCTTATTTAATTTTGAATATGTCTGGCTCTGTATCTTGCTATCAGTATGTACATCTTGGTTTTTGCATTTATTTAGACCAGTCTCCCAGTCCAAGTGAAATATAAATTAAACAAAATAAAAACAAACTAATAATTTAGGAAATGTCACCATCCATCATATTAATGATGATATCACACTAGTCCACCTATGATGTCTCTTTTGAAAACACTATTGCTACATATTAACTTTAATTTATCAGAAAACATTTTAAGGTGTATATACTGTGTATATATATATATATATATATATATATATATATATATATAAGAGTAAGGTAGTCATGAATGTCCAGTAGAGATGTCACGGACAGTTCGCCCGCGGACTATTCGCGGTGATTTTGGCTCTTTCGCCCTCGCATCGGACGGCGGACACATGCTCTTTTCGGTCCGCTCCCTATTCTTTATCATTGAGGAAACTTTGACCCTGCACCTCACAGTCAGCAGACACATTCCAGCCAATCAGCAGCATACACTCCCTTCCAGAGCCTTCCATCTGAAGGACAGCATACATTTTAGAATCATTCTGAAGCTGCATTCGTTGTGAGAGGACAGATAGTGTAGCTGCTGGAGATTTAATAGGGAAATAGATAGCCAGGCTGTGCATTTAGCTTCCACTACAGACCTGAAGGACTCATCTGATATCTGCTGCAAGGACAGCAACCCAAAAAGCCCTTTTTAGGGCTAGAACATCATTTATTTTATTTTATATTTTTTTTTCTGTGTAATCTAATTGCATATGCCTGCCTGCCAGCGTGTGTGTGTGGCAGGCTAACACCTAACAGCTTATATTGTGCTTATTTTCACTACTCATACCTGGTGGTGTACCATACATTGAAAACAACCATTTTTTTCCTGTAATCTAATTTCAGTTGCCTGCCTGTGTCAGGCCCACAGCTAATATTCTGCTCTGTTTCACCAGTCATAGTTGGTGTACCATACACTGAAAAAAAACAACACTTTTTTCCTTTAATCTAATTTCAGTTGCCTGCCTGTGTCAGGCTCACAGCTTATATTGTGCTCAGTGAAATAAAACAACACTTTTTTGACTGTAATAGATTGAATATCAGTTGCCTGCCTACAGGCGTGTGTGTGAGGCCTACAGCTCCTACTCTTCCAACTTTTGCCAGTGCACAGTGACACTCATATCTGGTGGCACCTTAGATTGCACGTGCAGTGCCCCAAATTCAAAGTAGGAGGTCCGACCAAGCATCTTTTTCCATCTCCCTATTCCAAAAATCAATGCCATATACAGGTCCCCTAATAGTGGATGTAACAGGGATTAAACCGATAGGAATAGTACTACTTAACAGTACACACCTTATAATAGCGCAGACAGAGGCAACGCAGAGAGAGGAGTCTGAAGAAGAGGAGTCAGAGGAGGAAGGTGGCTTTGAGGAGGTGGAAGACCAAACACAGCAGGCGTCCCAGGGGGCTTGTTGTCTCCTTTCGGGGACCCTTGGTGGCTGGTTGGAGGAAGAGACCTTCAATGACATCAGTGAGGACAAGGAACGGGACATGGCTAGCTTGGTATCCAACCTTGTGCAAATGGGGAGTTTGCGGTTGTGCAAAGGGACTGTTTGCGGTGCATTAAACGGGGAGATTGGTCTGTTACTGTGAAGCGCGTGTAACCCTTACACAACCTGATCGATACAACATCATACCTGATGTTTTAAAGCATGTTATTCCAAACAATTTAGGAATGTTAGGTGATTTATGCCCTTTATGGCTTAAAACCAGACTCTGCATCAACTATGTAATTTTCCGTGGGAGTTTTGCCATGGATCCCCCTTTGACATGCCACAGTCCAGGTGTTAGTCCCCTTGAAACAACTTTCCCATCACTATTGTGGCCAGAAAGAGTCCCTGTGGGTTTTGAAATTTGCCTGCCCATTGAAGTCTATGGCTGTTCGCCCGGTTCGCCGTTCACGAACATTTGATGAAATTCGCGTTTGCAACATCACTAATGTCCAGTAATCAAGTTGAATAATCAGAGTATTGCAGTGAATAGTGATACCTTTTTTATTGGACAAACGTATTCATAATAAAGCGACGCGCTTTCCAGAGATAAAGCCTCTCTTTATCAAGTCAAAAAGCGATACTGAAACAAGTATGAACTAAAACAGTAAACAGAAAGAGACATGGAGCACCATGAAGACAGCTATTGTACTCCAGTTGGACACCATTTCACCCAGGAGAATCACTCCATCCAGATCCTCAAAATAAAAGTACTCAGAGGGAATTTCAGAACTATCCAACAGCATAAAACTTTTGAACTAAAAATGATTCAATTTTTGAATACAAAGGATTTGGGCATTAACATCGACTTTCTGGCCCACTATCTTAACGTCTTATAGCACATACATTCCACATACCTCCCCCCTTCTATTACTGTTTTTGTAAGCTACATGCTATGCTGAAATGTATTGCTCTTTATTTTACTCTGCTGTGTTCTTATCTACAACCTGATCTATAGACTTACTTACTGACCTATCAGGACATTATTCACAATGCTGGTCTGTTTCTCACTTAACTCTGGCCAATAAATTTTGTCTTTCTTGTTTTTCCATTTTTTTTTTTCATCTCTTTCTGTTTACTGTTTTTAGTTCATACTTGTATCAGTATCGCTTTTTGACTCGTCGCTTTATTATGAATACGTTTGTCCAATAAAAAAGGTATCACTATTCACTGCAATACTCCTATTATTCAAATATATATTTATATATATATATATATATATATATGTTCCTATTACTCTATTTTCCTCTATTTCAGTAAATATTTAATTTAAAATCAAAATGCCCACAGAAACAAATAAAATATTTCTGATAGAAAAATTAGAAAAAAAGTATTTTTTCTCCTGTGCATAATCAGAATTCACATTTTTATACGGCCTTGAAATTGTTTCAAAATAGTTTTAAATGATAGTGTGTAATGGAATTGGTCTAACGATTTTTAGATCCTAACATAGGGCCAAATCGCATTTACTTGAACCCGTAATGTAGCTCATAAATGCTACAGATATTCAATTGGTTACATTGATTTTTCAAGCCCGGAAATGTTAACAGTGCTAAAAAAACTAAATCAAAATTAAATTACAAAAGTTCAAGTAGCTTGCAAATAAAATCTGACTCGCAACTCCAAATATATAAAAAAAATATTACGCATACTAGATAGGACTCACAAGGAGGTTCTGACAACTGCAGCAGCTATTAAACACACTCTACTGTACTTCAAAATACTGGGAAAGTCAATAGAATTAATTGCACAACAGTCTCAAGCTTGCAAATCTGCAAGAAAAAATAAGTATTTTTAACTTCTATTTCCGTGTTGTATTGATCCCAGGTATTCAAGGGATTAATACATATCATGGAACCCGCATGGACTAGAACAGTTGCTTTAATGATTTCTACATTGCTGGATTGCGAGTCCAAACACAAATTTTACTTCTAAACACTAATTAATTTAGGTATAAGCTTCATGTTTTGCTGATGTAATGATGACATTATCATTTACTATTGGCTGTGTCTAAGAAGTAAATTATGGACTTGCTTAAATATTGTCGGATCATATAATTACGTCCCCTGAAATCCTACTTAAGAGTGCATGGTTTCCGTGTGTAGGCTATGAGAGGGAATTTGATAGTCAGAGACAATTAAATGTTTAGAAAAAATGTAACCCACAGCCAAAATTTAGGGTTACAGGCAATTACGGGCTTGCAATTTAATGGGGCCCATACTGCCGTAATCCTCAACTCCTCCCTTAAAAAAGAGAAAGCTTTTCCATAATTTGGGTAACAACCACTTGATAAATATACAGATAATATGTTATGTGAAATACCACATTGTGAGAATATGTTCAGAATTTTCAGGATATTTGTACTCACATTATGCTCAATTATGCTCCAGAAATGTATACTATTTCAATGTGTTATAGCAATTTGATTAAACCATTTTAATTTCTCATTGACAACAGTTGTTTTGTTTTTCCATGTTTGCTATCCCTTGTAGGATTAAAACTAGTAATACATGCTTGAAAAGATAGATCTTAGGTTCTGTTGTCCTAATATTATTTTATAGCAGTGCTGTTATTTATTTATATGCTATTCTAGAACTCCAGGAAACTCAGGTAATTGTATATACTCCTCTAGTTTACAACTTGAACTGCCATTGGTTGTTGTGGAGTTGACTATACACTTGATTTTATAGTTTTATGGCTGACATTTTGAATTGCATTCTGGGAATTCTGTATGTTAAGAAATAGATTTTACATACTTCACTATTACTCATTTGTCCCCTTTTTATTCTTTGGTTTAGTACCATGTCAAGCAAACAATTTAGCATCCTCTTTCAGTTCCAGTTAATGGAGATGGTTATTAGTTTGAGCTGTCATCCCGTTGAAATAAAATGATAATTGAACTGTAGCACACCCATAGTTCTGTTTGTATTTACAAATTTTAGTTTATTAGTGTGTATACATTAGTATTTTTTTGCACTCTGTGTCATTTCTGTACAGAGCCTTTGTCAAGCTGTTGTGAACTACACTAATATCCAAAATATAAAGAGAAAATGGATCAATTGTAGGTCACAGAAAGCGCCATTATAAGCAATGTTGTGCAGTCTGTAGACCTACATAATTTTTCTGCTCCCTTTTCAAATGTACAATATTACCACATAATGACAAGCCACCAGAACAACTTGGGTGGCTAGCAGTATCAGTTATGTATTTATGCTGCTCTTGGGCTATACAAGAGCCTCATTCAATTGCTGCAATTTTGAGATAGTGGAAGTTGCAAGTTATTTTGCTATTCAATTAACTTCTGTTTGCGGGCTCAGATCGAGTTATGTGCTGCGAGCTGCGATCCATTGTGATTTGTAAAATTGCAAGTTAATGCCAGTCAAGCCTTTGATATTTCACGGCCACAAGCCTAAATTGCTATTCAATTGCTCTGATTCCCCTTCGCTAACCAGTCCGTCAAGCCCGCAAATTGCAAATATCTAACCACAAGTTACTGGTACATATGAGGTCTCACAAAGTGCCTAATGACAAATCGGAGCAATTTCAAAGCAAATAAAAAAGCAAAACTGTACTATTATGAAGAGTGAAAGTGATGTTAGGTCTTAGAATTAACAGCACAACATTCTCCAATACTTTATTTCATGTTTCATTTTCATGTTATGTTGAGCAAGGCAATCAATGTTAAGTCCTACGGGCTTCAAACTCCAGGCCCTTAGGACTTTGAAAAAATGGAGGTTGGATTTTCAAAGTCCTACGGGCTTGGAGGTTGAAGCCCATAGGACTTCGAAAATGAAGGTTGGATGTCAAAGTCCTATGGCCTTCACTTACAAGTTGGTCATGATGATGATCTCTGTTTCCATTGGCTGTTTCTGCATTGCTCCCAAGCCCGCAAATGCTACTTCCGACGGCAATGGTTTCCGATTTTCGCAATCTGCCCCTTACTTGCGGTCCCGGCCAACTGAATAGCACCTTAACTCGAGCCTGCAGCAGGCCCGCAAACATAAGTCCAACATTATCTAACTTACGATGCTTCAATTGAATAAGGCTCCAAGTGTCTGCACTTTCTTGGTGCTATCTTCAGTTTCCACCACTTACACACCATTATTTTCGGTTCTTTTTCTTAGCATTTTAACCCCCCACCCCCCATAAACAAAATGGGTTTAACAAGAAAGTAATATCCAGACACTGGATACTTGCATAAGCTTAGAACTGATCTAAAGTCATACAGCATTAGCAGAACTTGTGAAGGAATAACTTAAGACTCTGCCAGTCAGTAATAAAAAAAAATAGGAATATTGATTTGATTGCACATGAGAAGAATAGGAGTAAAAGATTTAGGGGTTCAACTTTACACAAGGGGTTCTAGATTAATGGAACACACAGTAAAATAATCCAAGTAGGTCTGGGATAACCATACGATTCTCTTGAATATACTGTAAATTAAGCAAAGCATTTTATGTTGATAGAATAGGCAGACTAGATAGGCCTTTTGGTTCTTATCTACCATCAAACGTATTTTTATCCAAAATGTTAATCTCATGTAACAAGTGAAGAACATTATTTTTAGACACATAAAATATATCACATACTTATTAGAAGAAGTTTATAAGTAATTTAATGTTTATTTATAATCAAATATAAGCAAGCACATTTCCTGGAATGAGGAACACATTCTTAGCATGTCAGTAGTAGAGAGGCTCATAAGCAATCAATGAGACATGATACTGATTTTCCATGCTACATAAAAGGAAAAAAGAGTTAAAATCATTTCAAAAACTCAGGGTCTCATATGCAGACTTTTAATTGAAATAGGTTCCCTGACACTCACATAGTTATTCCTGATCATGAACTTCACACACCCAACTTTTAATTCATATGTCCGTATACAGTTTATCTTTAAGTGAATTATAAATATGAGTGTAACTTATGATTTCTGACAGCTGGTACGAAAACAGCATTTCTGTGATATTTTTATTACATCTTAATATTTAAAATGAATGGAAAGAATTAATCTAAATACACTTGTGTAACTTTCCTGTCTCTTGATATTTTTATTGTTTAATACTATAAACCCTCTCATTTGTTGGCCGGAGGGCTTTAAAATGCTTTTGACACTATCATTTGATTGTAGCCCTTATTTGATCATGTTTCTCTTTGATTGTTTCAAAATTAAATTGCCAGCAATGAAGTTTCTTTTTATCCTTAGTTAAACTCTCCTAGACTATCTTTCATAAGTGTCTAGAATTTAAAATGATTGCTACTTGCATGAGATTGTTTGCAGTGGCTAATGTCCACCCTTGTGAGAGTCCAAGATAGTATGGTTTGTGTTGGTATTTATAGGATTAGCAATAACAGAGGTTGGGTAACATCAAGCTTGGTTGTATTATTGACAACTGACGTTCCATAGTTTCATTATACTTTTTTTTTTCATTAGACTGGATCATGGGAAAAATATAGATTTAAAGAGTAAGAACATAAATTCCAAGTTTTACTTTTTAAATATTATATGCACTTTTGCAATACAGGGGGCCCACAATATGAGTGTCTAATTGTCTGCTTTGGCAGTAGGATGTGACATATGAAAGATTTTTCCCCACTGCCCAAGCATTATCACTAAGATTGAAACCAGTCTATGAACAGAGAATTACACTGGGCATTATAGATAATGGAGATAATTAAATCTCCATTTTATACTGTTTACTTATCATAGGAACATAGCACTCACTTAGTTCCAGTAGAAAAAGTTACTTTAACATATTCCGACACAACCTTCTCAGTGACACATCTCAATGCCATTTTCTCTTTAATCCCTCCTATATTCCTTTTCTCAAGATTTCTTTCTCTGTCTCACTCTCTTTACTCTGATGAACTACAAGGCTCAGTATAGGGTGATTTGCTCTTCCCCATATTCACAATGTTCCTTTGCAAACTAATAAGCTCCATAGGATTCAGTACCCATACCAATGGCACTCACATCTATCTCTACAAGTTTATGTCACCAACTGCTCCTCTAGCACATCTTCCTGGATGACTCTCGGCATATATAGAACCACATCTCAAACACTGGCCCTTTACGGCTTCTCCTTGACTGAGCTGATCTCTCTAAAAACATTCAAATCTCCCTACAGTCAAGGCCCATGATCCTTGTAGCAACAAATAATGATTTAAAATGGCAGTTCACACTTCTGAAAAACATTGCATATAACAGTTAATAAAATAAATACTATTAAAAAAAAAAAAAAACATTTGGGCCATTATCAGATAGAGCCCTTCAAAAATTTTAATAATATGATATTGCAATGGCACTTTAATTACAGTAATTAATATAGATGCAATTTATTTAATAAAGTTACAAAAACAGTGTAGAAGGTAACAGTGTACATAGAATGATAGAATATAGCCTTTTGGACTAAGTATTTAACTTTTTTGTATTAAATATATTTATAAAATGTTAAGAACAGTTCTAGTGCAGGTGTAGCATTGATGTATTAAGGATATTCTTCTGAAATGTTAAAGAAGTTGTTCTCAAAACTGCAGAAGAATTTTCTGTGAAAGCGATCAAACATTTATCATTGTTTCTGAATAGATCAGAAATTCAAAATACTGCCTGTCTGCATCCTGTCACAGATAAGTAAGATACATAAGTGTATGCTGTCTCAGATCTAAATGCCTTTGACACATTTAAAAGGTACGGGAATCATCTCCCACTAATGTTTTCTGTCATTCAAAAAGCTGTGTCTCCATGACAAAGGCTTACATATCAGCATAAAACTCCTTAGCTATAGTATGCTAAGCCTGCAAGCACTTGTTCTTAAAAATGTGGGAGTGCAACTGATTTTCCAGGTTATTAAATAATATATCAATTATGCTGTGAAGATAGTCACTGTGATGACGTGGATTTGTTTTCTTCATTTGAATGCAGATGAAGCTTTATATCTGGGAAAATATCTTTAAATAGAAAACCTGCACAGCTTTTAATATTTTCACCACTAGATGGCACATTCTATTTAAATATTTATGACTAAAGCATGTTACTGGGAGAGGAGACAAAAGAAGGAAACTCATTTACTCACAAAGTTACCATTTCTCAAGTAAAAAAGAAGCAGAAACAAAAAATGTGTGTACTGCATTTTTCAGATACATATCTCATTGTGTATTTTTCTTCACTTCTGCCCTTATTGTGCTGTTCTATATTTCCAGATAGATTCTTGTATGAAAATAAACCTCTTACATCAAAGTGAAGAAGCAACATAGGAGAAGAAGGCAACATTACATATACAGTTGTGGTAATTGTGAGTTTGTGTGTAACGCTCGCAAAGTTGCGGGTTTGTGCATGCTCATAGTGAATGCCGCAGCCTTCATTGCCAGACTTTGCCGCGAATGGCGAGGCTCCCAATGTGTGGCATAGCCGCACTTTGCAAGCCTCGCATTTTGTGACAAACAACAGCATTGCAAGGTTTGCAAATATTACACCGTCATTTTTTACAGGCAAGTGACTAGTATTACAATAAAATAGCAACCCACGGGTCACATAGGCAAATGATTTTTCAGTTTCATTTCTCAACAGCATGTTATTTAAACCATGCATTATTTCCATTGGAATACTTTAACTGACTATCCCCATCTGGATCACTACCTTGTCATGGTGATGGGGCTTGTGTATTTCAATGAAGCTGTGAGCTATACCATGTAGGGTCACTCAAGACGTGTAGGTCATAGCAGAGAGATCAGACAAATCGAGGTCCACTTGAGAAGGAACTGGCAACCCACTCCAGTATCTTTGCAAAAATAACCTTATGGATACATACAACAAGAAACATAACAATAAATGTGCCTGGTGTGCTGCAGTCCATGGGGTCATGGAGAGTCGGACACTATTAAGTTACACAGTATATACATAGGTTATAGTATTCATCATTTCAGCACCTCCTATTCAGTATTATTTTAGGCATGTAAAAGAATACCATGGGCCTCATTCTATTATCGGCCGTAAATCGGCCGTAAGGCTGCGATTCCTTGCGAGGGTTCAGTTAACTCGCGATTCTATTATACGGCCCCGCAAGGATCTCCTTTTACGGCCGGCCGCATATCTTGGAACCGGCCGTAATCTGTGAAATATAAAAACTGAAAAATAAATTCAAGCCTGCACTGTACAGCTCTGTAAATGCTAGGGATCATATTGGGGGACATGAGGATTAAAAGGAACCCACTCTCAAGCTTGCACATCTGCCCAAACCCGAGTTCAAATTAACTGTTTATTTGCCGGCTGCGGCGTGGGTGTGTCTGAAGTGCTCCAAGCACTCTGGACTTTTTACATGGATATTTTACGGATATTAAAAAACAAATATTTTACGGATTTGAGTATAGGGTAATTATGTGCTATTTTTTCTAACACCTAAAATCCCTTTATAGTCTTCTCAAAGTGCAGGATGGCTTTATTTGAGCTATTTTATGTGCTTAATTGGTGCTAGCGAGACCTTTTTCCTGCAAGTAACTGCGGCTCGCTTTTAGCCTTGCAGAGAGGTTTCCCGGAGCAATTGAATTGCAAATCTCTTGCGGCCGTTTAAGATCAAAGGCTTTCCTCCGGCGCGAGCGGCCGCAAGAGATAGCAAGGCACCGTCCGCAAGCCTGCCGGAATCCCCGGCCGTAAGGGAATAGAATACCCGAATAGCTTGCGGCCGGTCCTTGCGGCCCCGCAACGGCTGCGGCCGATAATAGAATGAGGCCCCATATATTTTTTTTAAAAGGAAATAAAACACTTTTCTATATATAATTTTATGGCCACTATTAAATTCCAAGGCCCTCATTCAATTGCAATTTAGCCAATTGAATAGGGCTCTAAATAAGCACATAACATATATTTTGTAAATACGTTTTTAGTTAATAAACATATATCCAAAAGCAAGGTTTTCACTAACTAAAAATTTCTTTAAAAAACATATGCTATGTGCTTATTTAGAGCCCTATTCAATTGGCCAAATCGCAATTGAATGAGGCCCTAAGCACGCAGTTGCCTTCATACAGCAATCTTGAAATCTACAACAGAGCGATTAAATTGTATAAGCCCGCTAATACATGGCCGAAAGCCAAAACCATAAACCATGTAACCCTAAGTAGCATTTCAGAGCATGATCATGATAAATTAAGCAAGGCCGTAACTACAGATTTAGAAACAGCCAATTGTAATTTAGACCGTCATACTGATGTCAGTAAAAAATGGAGATTAAACCACAATCAATTAGGGCCTCATTCAAATGCGATTTGGACATTTGAATAGGGCTCTATATAAGCACAGAGCATATTTTTTACAGAAGTTTTTAGTTAGTGTACACCTTGCTTTTGGATAGAAGTTCACTAACTAAAAACTTATTTAGAGCCCTATTCAATTGGCCAAGTCACATTTAAATGAGGCCTTGGTGTTTAGATGTCCGATTTGGGATCGGACTAGCAATCCAGAAATGTTGCAAACTAAAAAAAATTAATAAATCTACTATTCTAGTCCATGTAAATTCAATGATATCTATTAACCCATTGATTGCCAGGATCAATATAACACGGATATTACAGATTCCAAATTTTTTTTTATTGCAGATTTGCTAGCTTGAGACTGTTGTGCAAGTAATTATAATGTCTTTCATCGCTTTCCCCATCCTTTAAAGTGCAGTATTGATTTTTTATTTGCTTTTACAGTGATACGAACAGTTTAACCCCCTTTCGAGTCCTCTCTGTAGCCAAGGATTTTTGGCAAGATTTGCGATTTTAGCAGTTGTGGGCTTGCCAGATCAAAGGCTTAGCTGGGTTGGAGTTACGATTTTGACAACCATAGGGATTTTCATCCTGTAACCCGCAGATCGATTGTGGGTAGCTAAAAGAGGCAAATCTAATAGCAGTATTTTTTTGCGGGCTACATTACAGGCTACAGTAATTGCGATTTTGACAATTTAATAGGGGCCTATGTGTCTTAAGTGTGTTGCATGTTGGAAAATGAGCATAGGAGAAAATAAATATTTCTGTTGCAACAAAATGGCAAAAGCTATTGAACCATGGCATCCATTCAATTGAGCAAATTGTAGTTATAAGAGCCCGTAATGGAGCCTGTAAAATAATTTGCTATTCAATTGCCGTCTTTAGCTACCCGCAAACAATTTGTTACAGGCTGAAAATCCCTGTGCTTGTCAAAATCATAACGCCAACCCATCTAAGCCTTTCATCTTTCAAGCCTGTAAATGTTACAAATGCAAATCGCTATTCAATTGCTACAATTCCTCAAGCCCGCAATTGTTTTCACACCTGTTATATTCATTTCGGTAATCAAGGAGTTAATACATATCAGGCCACCCAAATGGACAATCATCATTCATTTTTATTATTTTGTACATTGCCAGATTGCAAGTCCAATTGCATATCGGACTTCTAAACATTAATTGATTGTGGTTAGTTTAACCTCCATGTTTTACTGACGTCACATTGACGGTCTCATTTACTATTGGCTGTTTCTAAATCGGTAGTTATGGCCTTGCTTAACTGATCATGCTCTGAAATGCTACATATGGGTGCACGGTTTACGGTTTAGGCTTTCAGCCAGGCAGCTTGTTCAATTGAATCGCTCTATAACTGTTGGAATTTGTGGGCTTGCAACTGAATGCATGCGTTTCAAATTATGCTACCATTTTATATAGTGCATTTATTTGCAGACTACTAACTTGCCAGTCACAAATAACGGTATCACATATAATCGTTGTGGTAATTGCGAGTTTTCATCACGCAATGTTAACAGATATGGGATTGCGCATATCGAGGCCCGCGATGAGCGGCGAAGGCCGTTGGCCTTCAGCGCTCATCACGAGGCACGCAAGAATCAGAAAAAGGCTCACAATGAGCGCTAAAGGCGCTCATTACGAGGCTGCAATGAGCACCGAAGGCCGGAGGTCTTTGGCACTAATCACAAGGAAAAAGGCTCGTAATGAGCTGTCATGCCTGTAGCATGCCAAGGTACAAGCTGTGCAATACCTTACAGACTAATGCCCCCAGCCTTATAGGATAGACGTATTGTGCCAGGGGAAAGGGGCACACTATGGGTTAACATTGGGGACATTGTGATTTGTGTGTTATTCCTTGTTATGCCTTGTTAAAAGCATAGAAAATTGGAAATTGCCTGGGTACCACTAGGCCCATACTATGGTACCCATTTTTATAGTTGGGGTGTGCATAAGAACATGGTAGGAGTAATGGGATGTATGTCTATATTGTGCTTTGGGGGGCTAGCACTTACAAGGGAAATATTGTATATGCCCAATATTTCCTAGTACTGGACTAGTTCCTTATTAACTGATTAGGGAGCTAACTGACCCCTATGAGTCACATAACACACACAGCCAGATGGCTATCTTCAGTCCAGGGCTTGTGTAGATCAAGACTGTGGATTGTTATTAATGCAATTACATTAATTGATGTATTGTTACAGTTGAATGGGTGATTCTCTTAGACTTTCAGACTCCTAGCCCAGGGAGGTAATTAAATGGCATGATATCACATAGTAAGAGGATAGGAGGGAAGCCTGTCAATCAAACCCACCTGGACATGAGTGGTAAAGTGAGCTAGAAGGTGATTGGGGTAACCATGGATACAAATTTGAATTGAGTGGCCTTTTGTTGCTAAGAGTGTGGTATAAATATGTCTGTTGTTTCCATAATAAAGATGCTATAACTGGTTCACATAATTAATGTGTAGATTTCATTATTGTTGCTGGAATCCTGATTGCTGGAGTAAGTGATTTTCAGAATGTAGAAAGATCTTTATGCTATACAAGATCATAGACACCTATCAGTCTGACACAAGGACTGAAAATTATTCCTGCTGTACAGAGGTAAAACAAACTGGGTACACCTGTCGGTAGAGGTTTGGGCAATAGGTTTTTATCATACCCCATTGAACATACAGGTTGTCACATGAGCGCCCAAGGCGCTCATTGAGAGGCCCACAATGAGCGCCGAAGCCCATAGGCCTTTGGTGCTAATCACGAGGCCTGCAAGACTTTGAAAAAATTACGGCTTTAACAGCTGCAATTTTTTTCAAGCCAGTAACTTGGAAGCTGTTCGGAGGCCACCAAAAGACGCCAATTGATTACAAAATGAACTGATAACCTCACACACAGCACAGGGGAGAGGCAGGGAGCCTGTAAGTGAGGTTGGAAGCTAATTTGTTATTCAATTGGACTGAAAACGGCTAAGCAAGAAAAAAAATGGCGGCTGTAAAGTCGCAAAACCGGAAGACCATTTCGGGCTTGGGGAAATTGATTAATATCCCAAGCCTGCAAATGGTTTCAGACCTGTAGAGCACAGAGGAGGGAGAGGGAGATTAGTGTGCATTAAAACAAATAAACCACTCATATGTTTTAAGATATCGCAACTTCAGATAGGGCAAATAATATTTGTTTTACCAGTGTAATTATGATGGGTGTTTTGATGTGCTGTACCTTGGAGTAGGATGAGAGATATAGAGAAAAAAATAAGGCTAGCTAAAGAGTGGGGAAACAGAATAGGCAGTTTTGCTGCTGGGTTATTATTAGTAAGAGTAGGTGTAGTTGCACAGATACTGTAGTTGTTAGGTAAAGGTTATACCCAAGATATGTTTTTTCTTAGGAATTTCGGAACATGTAATAAAAGCATGGTAAGGAAATAATTAATACTATGGTATATGATTGTTGTTGTTGTTCAGTCAGTTGTGTCCGACTCGTGTTTGCCATATGGACAGCAGCACCCAGACACATTTTTTCTGTGTTTCTTGTGCGTATCCAGTTCCTTCTCCAGTGCACCGTGATTTGTCTGGCCTCTCGACTATGACCAGCCTATCTTGGGTGTCCCTATATGGTATAGCTCACTGTCATGGACCCCTTTCCAGGGCCTGGATCCTGGTGCTTTGAACCACCATAGAGGACATACCTCCCCATTGTAAAATGGGTAAGGGAATTATATTGCCACTTGGTAAATGTAGGCAGGTGGCTGGTGGGGTGAATAGCACAAAAACATAGGACAATGTAGACAGACAGGATCCAGTGATTTTATCGTAATCTGTTTTGTCCCATTGGTTGCCATATAAGCTAATTACATCTCTGATGTGCTAGACAGCCAGAAATGGCATGTGTGTATTGAAGGTTGGCTTATTGTTCACAGGTGCCAGACAGGATGCCAGGATGCCAGACTATTAGACCCCATGTGGAGTCAATCTTCTGTGTTGTCTGCCACTCCTTGTCATTGTTGTATTGCATACACCCCTCTGTAACTAACTGCTATAAATAGTGATGACTTTAAAAAAAGAAAAACAGTTGACTGCTGAGACATATTGCAATTGTATGCTCTGTTATTGGATCCTGGTGGATGTGATACTGATCCTATCTCCACCCTGCATGTAACTTGCCTGGTCACTACCACAGGAAAGTTACTGAGACTCCTGGAAGTGCTGATTCCTGATAGAGAGACCCTGACTGATACAGAAGCCAGATATCAGGGTGCTGGTGCCGAGATTTCCAAGAACCCAACGGTCTTTGTGGGTAGTTAACCTGTAGTCTGACCCTGGGCAGTAATAGCCACCACCCCTGGATCATCACACTCACCGTTTCATTAAGGTGCCCAAGCCCTTTCACCATGACAAGGTAGTGATTCAGAAGGGGATAGGATTGTTAGAACTGCTCCCTTACGTTTTATTTCCGTGTCATATCAATCTCGGTAATCAAGGATTGATACTTATCAGGCCACCCACATGGACTGGAACAGTATCGTCATTCATTTTGATTATTTTGTACATTGCCAGATTGCGAGTCCGATCGCTTATCAAACTTCTAAACGTTAATTGATGGTAGTTTAAGCTCTATATTTTATTGACGTCATGATGCAGACTCATTTACTATTGGCTTTTTCTAAATCGGTAGATACGGCCTTGCTTAATTGATCAAGATCATGTTCTGAAATGCTACTTACGGGTGCATGGTTTACAGTTTAGGCTTTCGGCCAGGTAGCTGTGGGCTTGTTCAATTGAATCCCTCTGTAACTGTTGCAATGTTCAAGCCCGCAGACATACGGCTTGTATAAAGGCAACTGCTTGCAATTGAATGGAGGCCCTGGTATTTTAAATCTTACAGGATGATGAGTGGCTATTGCAGAGTTGGAGTTAGGTGATGTATGTTAGTAGTACTAATGTTGTTATTATATAGTTATATTAAACCTATAAGTCTTACAAACAGAATCACAGCTATGTTCACCAAATTTGCAACTTTCACATTAGTAAGATGTTTTACAAATTAGAGCTTACACTTAACACTTTACACTGGAATAGATAGGTTTCTTAGTATGTAAATTGGGGTAAGACAGAAGTTATAACCGAGGTAGGCTACAATTTGTTTAGTTGTTAAGCCGGGTCCGTCTCTCCGTGACCCTATGGACCACAGCATGTCAGATAAATCTCTCAGTCAATAATCCTCCGAGCTCAATCAAGTTCATGTCCATTGCTTCAGTGGTCTGCTCTATCCATCTCTGCCTCTTTCATCCCCTTCTTCTTGTGTCTTCAATCTTTCCCAGCATCAGAGTCTTCTCTAGGGACCATGATATGCCCAAAATATTTGAGCTTCAGCCTCATGATCATACTTTCTAGTGAACAGTACTCATTTATTGGATCTTCTTGCAGTCCAAGGGACTCTAAGTAGTTTCGCCAACACCACAATTCAAAGGAGTCAATTCTATGGCGTTCAGACTTCTTTATAATCTGTCACTTCTACCCCATCTATTTGCCAGGAACTGAGATTGCCATTTGCCATGATGTTTATCGTTTTAATTTTGAGCAGCAGGCCAGCTTTTGCACTCCATATTTTTGGTGAGATCCACACACTCAAAGGCTTTAGAATAGTCTATGAAGCAGAAGTAAATGTTTTTTTATAATTTTCTTACTTTCTTTATTATCCTTTGGATATTGGCAAGTTGATCTCTTGTGCTTCTACTTCTGCGGAATCCGGCTTGCACATCTGGTAGTTCCCGGTCTATATATTGTTGGAGTCCAGCTTTTAGGATCTCAAACATCACCTTGCTGGAATTTGAAATGAGTGAAATTATTTGATAATTGGAGCACTCATTTGCACTGCATTGTTTTGGAATTGGGATGTAGACTGACCTTTTCCAGTCCATTGGCCATTGTTGAGTTTTCCGAATGTGTTGGCATAAGGCAAGCAACACTTTCACAGCATTATCCGGTCGAATTTTGAATAGTTTAGTTGGGATTCCTTCAACTCCTGCAGCCTTGTTATCAGCAAGGCATCCTAGCACCCTTCTCACTTCGCTCTCCAAGATGTCTGGCTCCAGCTCATTGAGCAAACTATTGAGGTCATAACTGCTGTTAACTTCCTTCTTGTATAGATCTTCAGTGTATTTCTGCCACTTCTTCTTTATCTGATCTTTTTCTGTTAAGTCCCTACCATTTTTGTCTTTTATTCCACCCATTTTGGCATGAGAAGAAAAGCTCTTGGCTTTCCCATTCTATTATCTTCTTCGATCTTTTTACATTGCTCATTGTAGAATGTCTACTTGTCTTTTCTTCCTATGCTCTGGAATTCTGCATTCAGTCCTTCTGTCTCCCTGGGCTAGCACGTGGCACTGGTAGTATCTCAGAAAATACTACCTTGGAGGATCTCGCCTTAAGCTTATTCTCTAGTTCTCTAAAGTCATCAATTAAGACACTCCATCTTCCACTAACTTTGTCATTGGTACCAATATGTACCAAGACTGCCGGTTCATTTCCAGCCCCTCCCAATAATTTATCTACCTGATCCACAACATGCCGAACCTGAGCACCTGGGAAACAGCAAACTGTAAAATTGCTGGTACCTGGATGACAAATTACCCTGTCTACCTTCCTAATAATAGAGTCCCCTACCACCAAAACCTGTCTGTTGCTCTGCCTAATATGCCTTCCCACTTCTACAGAAGAACTGTTCTCCCGGCTGTTAGAGTGAACAGCTCTATCTGGCATTGTCATTCTTGAAAGGACATCCCCAACAGTTTCACTCAGTCAGGCAAAACTGTTGGTGCTTGCCAACTTAGAACTGGCCTGCCTCCTCCTCCTGTTTCCACTGCTTCCCCTTGTAACAGTAACCCAACTACCTCCCTGGACATCCTCACTAGCCCCATCCCCAACCTCCATGCTAGGCCCAGCTAAACCGTGCTCCCTTTCCAGTGAGCTATATCACTCAGTGATGCAATTCTCCCCTCCAGTTCTCCAATCTGAGCTTCAAGATGCTCTCACAGAGGTATGGACCCTGGTTCAGCTGTACCAGCAGTTAATACATGTGACACGAAGTACACTGAGTGAGGTTGGCACTGGCACTAGACTGACTCATAATTACCATTATAAAAATTACAGTCCGAGGGGAAATAAATATTTTCTTTTTTATAAGTTTTATACATTTTTATATATATTTCCCCCTTTTCTTCCCCCACTTATTTCCTCTTGCACTAGAACTCCCTATTTATATTTAAACTCCCACAATTATACTAGAACTGCACTTTTATTAGAACTGTTTGCAAGCTCACAAATTCACACCTTCCTCTGTTTATATAAGGTTCTTACTACTCACCTGCACAAGTACGCAAATACCCTTACTGTTCAGGAGAAATCACAGAACAGAAGCAAAAAAGGTTAGTGGTAGAGATAAAATTGTCAGGTTAAGTTAGTGACATTGGTACAGTAAAGCTAGAACAGGAAGGATGATTTATGATAAGGTCATAATGTAGTTTGGAAGGCTTTGTAAGAACAGAACATGATTGGAATAAAAGGTGGAGTATTAATAAGGTTATTGCAAGATTAGATTTAATTGAACAAGCCCGCAAGTTACAGGCCAAAAGCCCAAACTGGAAATTATGCAATCGTATGTAGCATTTCAGAGCGTGAACATGATCTATTAGGCAAGGCAGTAACTACCCATTTAGAAACAGCCCATAGAAAATGAGACTATCATCATAACGTCAATAAAACATGGAGGTTACATGTCAATCAATTAGTGTTTAGAGCTTCGATATGTAATCAGACCTGCCATCCTGCAATGTAAAAAATAATAAAAGTGAATGAAGGAAATCTTCTAGTCCATGTGGGTGGCCTGATATGTATTAACTCATTGAATCCCTAGATTGATAGAACACCGAAATTACACATAAAAAATAATCATTTTTGATTGAAGATTTACAAGGTTGAGACTGTTGTGCAATTAATTCTAATGTCTTTCATCTCTTCCCCTGTCTTTTAAAGCACAGTATTGATTTTTTAATTACATTTACAGTGCTACGAACACGGGTTGCAATGCCTATCTGGTACCCGTAGAATTTTCTTCTACATTTGACATTTTACGGGTGTGAAAATATTTGCAGCCTTGAGGAATTGTAGCAATTGAATAGTAATTTGCGATTGTAATTCTTGCGTTTGTAAAAGATCAAAGGCTTCAATGGGTTGTAAGTTACAGTTGTAACAACCACAGGGATTTTCAGCCTGTAACCCGTAGATCAGTTGCAGCTCGCAAAAAGACGCCAATTGAATTTACAGGCTACATTATGGGCTCCCGTAAGCTACCATATCTCAATTGAATGTGGCCCTTAGAATTTAAGAATGTCCACAAAAATCCAGTAGAAGTAATAAAAGGCCTATAGAAGCATTTTAGAGAATCATAATAAAATACAAATGATGCCTACACACCCTAAACCACAAGAAAAGCCGTTCTAGTTATCAAATCAACAACAAATACTAAACAACTAAATCCCAATATAATTTACAAATGCCTGCTCACAGTATACTATACATCAAATGAGTACATATTTACTGATCTAAAGCTCCCAGTGAAGTAGTAATACGCTTTTGAGTTTTAATTGTAACTTATATTGATATGGAACTTGAAATATTGTAAATATTCTTTATAAGTTCTAGATACAAAATTAGTTTTGCAATGCATTTATTCCCTTCTTTTTTATGAATAATATACTTAAATTTTGTTACTTTTCATTAAATTATTAAGCATTTGCTATGTTTAATCCTAAAGTGATATAAATTATATATCTTCCTTGAATTACCAATTAATTTACTCCTCTATTTTTTCCTTTATGAATTGTATGCTTCTAGTGTATTATTTTCAATTATTAAAAATTACCTAGGATTTAATCCTTAGTTGGTGATTCGGGGGTGTAGGAGCCAGAATAATTCTGGGGGGGGGGGGGGGGGGGTGGATACATTTCATTGTATACATAGGGCCTCATTCTAATGCTACTTTTTTGGAATAAGTAGCCCACAAGGGGAGGCAGCAAGCTACCTAGCTATTCAATTTGCGTCCTCCGACGGCTTACGGCCATCGAGCAGCGATCCCTTATGATTAACTCAATTGCAGCTTACATCAGTCAAAGCCTTTGATATTGAATGGACGCAGTAGTTGCAGGCGCAAGAAATCCCAAATTGCTATTCAAATGCTACTCTCACCCTTCCGTCAAGCCTGTAAATCACTAAAACGTATACTACCCCTGCGGCAGGGGTTAATTTTATTATTTAGCGCGGGTCCTTTAAATTGGGAAATGTTTGTGGCAGTACTGAAGGCATAAGTGACATTCCTAATCCCTATGCATTTGCAGATGAGTCGGCGTGCCTGGAGCAGTATTCCGACCAGAGGTATATACCTGGCAGATGGGAGACATCCTCATTCTTGGCTAAGGAGGGGCAGAGAGGCAAGAGACACTTATCCCCGGTAAGGCGGGGAAGGAGAAAAGGACGATAACGTGGGTCTTGGCCCAAGAAGCAAAGAGGGAGTGGAAGTAAGCGGCAAGATAACACCTTTTCTCTCCCAAAGTCTGGACCGGCCAGTGAGTCCCACGCTAATTAGTTTAGAAGATAAAATGAATTATGTGTTGCATGAGTTGAGAAGTTCACGTAGTGGGGAAATATCAGCAGCTAGGGCCTGGGAACATCCTGCACAGTCTTGGTAACCGGGCAAACATCTGGAGACTAGTGAGAAGCAAAAAAGAAAGAGGCGTGAGAGACTTGTTGTGGCTGATACAGCCATGGCGAGACCCTCATTGTGCCAGTTAGGGCCTGTAAGGATGCCTCTTCCATCCGACATTAAAAAGAAGAAATGGAAGAGGAAGTTTATTGAAATATTTTCGCTTCTTCCCCTGGATAATTATTTTGAGGTGTAGGATAGAAAGAAGGAAACTAAGAAGGAGGAGATTGAAAGGAGGGAGCTTTATAGATGCATCCCAAAGACCTTTACTAATTGGCTGCAAGCCTAAATAATCATGGCGGGCATATATGGGGAGAAGTATCCTGGGTGCTGTTCGTCTCTCATTTCCTATTTGGATGAGATAGAGAGCATTCATAGGACTTATGGGGGCCCGTCTATGAGATGGGCTGAGCAGGACATGGGAATGTGGTTAAAGGTCATAATGCCAGAAGAAAGTATGGCAGGTGGTTACACCAGTTCCTTTCACTTTACAAGAAGTGGGAGCAATAATCAAGGGCAGAATATGTTAAGCAAAAGAGGGACATGCTTTCAATATAACGAAGGAAACTGTAGGTGGGGAGCAAAATGCAGGTTCAAGCATGATTGCTCTGAATGTGGATACAATCAACCCACAGTCAGATGCTTCAGGAAGAACAAGGGTTTTGGGGCAGCGGAATTTGCTCCTAAGAGTGGTGATACCAGTATTGGTAGGAAAAATGGTACCATGGCAAAAGTTGTATGCCAGTAAGAGGGGTTTTGCAGGTAAGGCAGAGCAATTGTTATGCGGTTTCAGTTTGGGTTTTGTTAACTCATGTTATAGTTCGTCGCCATCTGTATTTTCGGGTAATTTGGTGTCAGCTAAACAATTTCTGGATGTGATGAAGGAAAATCTTAAGAAGGAGGTAGCTTTAGGGGGGATGGCAGGTCCTTACCTACAACCACAGGTGCAGAAATTGAGGATCTCCCCACTAGGAGTTGTCCCTAAAAAAGAGCCAGGCCAGTACAGACTCATCCATCATTTATAATTTCCAAAAGGAAGATCGGTGAATGATGGAATTGCAATTATCTTCCGGACGTTATGCTTCTTTTAAGTATGTGGTTGGCCTGGTATGGCAGTCGAGACGGGGATGTTTACTAGCTAAATATGATATTGAGTCCGCTTTTTGGCTACTGCCAGTTCATCCAATGTCTCATAATTTATTATGTTGTCGCTTTTTAGGTAAGTATTACATGGATCTATGTTTGCCTATGGGTTGTTCAAATGCATATTTTGAAACATTCAGTTCATTTATTCAGTGCATTGTAGACCAAGTGTCAAGCTGCAACTCCATAACCAACTATCTTGAGGATTCAATTCAAGGTTCAATAGTCTCTGTTAAAGTAGCACAGGAGTTTGGAATCCCTTTAGCAATTGAAAAGACGGAGGGACCTTTTTGGGTATCCAAATTGACTCTCTAAAGTTCTAGTGTTCATTACCCATACAGAAAGTTGTGGATCTAAGGGCTGTCATTCGGAAGGTTTTGAAAGCAAAAAAGGTCATCCTAAAGGAAATGCAATCTATGCTGGGGAAACTAAATTTTGCTTGTAGAATCATACCAATGGGACAGATTATGTGGGTAGTGTTGGATTCTGAGCATTTTTAAAGGGGCAATGGTGTACGGCTAGTTGGCCGGCACTATGGCACAGTTCGAATTTGATCAAGAACTTGGTATTTCTTGAGTTATTCTCTATCATTGTGACAATCTACATTTGGGGTGACAACTTGATGGACCAGCATGTCATATTCCATAGTTACAACATGGGCACTGTTCAAGCCATAAACAAACTGACATCCTCATTGCCAGTTGTGCGCTTGCTTCGTAAGTTGCTACTGAGGTGCATGGAAAATAATATTTTATGTAAGGCAGTGCATGTGCCTAGTAGGCTTAATGGTATTGCTGACGCTTTGTCTAGAGGTCAGTGGCAACACTTTAGGGAGCTTGCACCGTGCGCCAGTGCCACTTCAACCCCATGTCCGGAACAGTTACGGGACCTAGGTAGTCCTTTGGATTAGTATCACCTGTCAATTTTATTACCCATTTTACATTGCATATATGGAATTAATATATATATATATATATATATATATATATATATATATATATATATATATATAATTATTATGTTATAATATGATGTCACAACACTTGTTCATAAATATAGTTGCAGGAGAAATTTCTATCTGTTTGTAATTGAGATTTGTAAATAAATATTGCAGTTTATCCTTGTTGTTTTCTGGCACTTTGCTTAAAAAATATATATATATAAAAAATAAATAAATAAATAAAAATCTTACAAATTACATTACTAATGTGTTCTAATGGTAATTGTATCCTCTCGCAGGGACACTTCCTCGGGCTGCATGGATCCTAGGACACTAATATTTGTATTGGGCATAGAGAACAGCACTAGAGAAAGATGGAGATATGCAGCTTGGTTTAAAAAAAACTGAGTTGCTGGTAAAATGGTTTGGAATTTGTGAAATAAAGTGGGAGTGTGTAGTTAGGGAAGTAATGCGTTATGCATGGTTAGTGGTTCCCCTGATATCTTAATCATTCATGCAGGGGGTAATCATTTAGGGAGCATGCCATTAAAAGCACTCATTACATGAATGAAGTGTGATATTGATAGGTTGCACACATTATTCCCTGAGCTACATATTATAGTGTCTTAAGTGGCGATCTAACATTCAACCCGCTATCTTAAATAAATGCATAAAGAAAGTCAACAGTTGCCACATTTGCTACAGCTCTATGTTACATGGTTACGAGCATGTTTAGCTCAACACACTTAATGTACTGTGCCCCTCGGTCACATAGATGGCAAGGTGCATGTTTAACTGCGAGCTACCTGCACAATTCGGGTCCGAAAAGGGAAGAGTGCGCATTAGATGGTTTGGAACGCATTTATCCTTTAGGGGTGTGTTTCTTGGATAGATGGCAAGGTGCGTGCTTAGTTGCAACTGCGCACCACCTGAAAATTCGGGTCCAAAAAAGGGCAGAGTGCGTGAGTTTCCGCGTGCAACCGAATTAGATGGCTTGGAACACATTTATCCATTTTGGGTGTGCTTCCTGTAGCGGGGGTGTGTGCATCAAGTTGGGTCCGCCTGTGGCGGGGGTGCTTGCCTGCAGGTGCTTAATGAGCTGTGAGGAGAGCTCATTTAGTTGTACTCCTGGGGCACGGGGTCCCCTCAAGCATTTAATTGTGGGTGGGCAGGCACCTCTTGTTATTTTATGTGTGTTATTGTTTATAATAAACAGAGCCGTGACCTTTTTTACCCCATATCTTGTATTTAGTATTTATTGGTCTGGTTTAATATATAAGGGTATCTGTATTGACAATGCACAGGTCAAGGAATTTCCCTACCAATTATTGTAGAGATCTGAAGTAAGCAATGTTTCCAAAATATTTATCTTTTCACAGTTCCAAAGCATCCGTGGTGGGATCTATTTTAATAGTTCTCTATATGAGGAGTAAGGAGTAGAGAGTTTAGTTAGTTTAAAGGCCATATTCTATCTATCTCTTCTTACCATTAAATCATCCCATAAGATGTATTGACTCCTGTATAAAGTCTTAATATATTCTGTTATTTAGAGATAGTATGGGATTCTATATATTAGAAAATCATACTTTCAAATAGGGAATATTCTCTCAGATTATTTAACGAGAAACCCCACTTGGTCAAACTGTTTTGTAATGTCATATAGTCAAACCAATTTATCTTTTTGGTAGGAAATAGATCTTGCAGTAGGGAAATGTTTATCAAAGAATGTTTTTTAAAGAAATCACCCATAATTCTTATACCTCTCTCCTTCCATATCGACAAATTTAAAGTCTCTATTTCTATATAATAATATATCGATCAAGACGGCTGGTGAAAGTTCATTATTCATCATCCATTTCTTTCTACTTTTATACCAATATTTTAATACAATTTTAATTCCTCTTGTAATCAATTTCATTCTAAGTCTATATCCGGAGCCACATGGCTAAATTTAAAGGAGTATCAGACATAAGAACTTGTTCTATTTTCTTCCAATTTGTTCTACATTGCTCACAATTCCATAATATTAAATGTGACAGTGGTATTGCATCATGCATGTCCTTTATTGCTAGGGAAGCTAACCCTCCTAAAACTCCCTTTAGTTGTAAGATTTATTCTAGGTTTTTCCTTAAAATATCACCTGCCAACACAGAGCCTTTGTTCTTGTAACTAGTAATGTGGTAGTTATCTGGATCCTTGCTGTGTTTGCTTTGTTTTACATCTGCTAACTCATAACCAGCTGTGAAGTAGGTGTGTCCATCATGTTTGCCTTATAACACATCATAGAACACTCTTCCTTGTTCTTCTATTGGTTGCTGCGAATATCTCCCTGAACTCAGACCCCTCAGTTATTCTTATATGCTCTTGTCCATGTCAATAATGGCAAGAATGCAAACAACCTGATTCCCATGTATTGCCTTGTCTTCTTACATCCCATCATCATCATTATTATTATTACTAGTGACTTGCCCGTCAAATATGACGGCAATAACATTTGAAGCCTGGCATTGCTGTTTACACACACATTGCAAGCCTCTCCCCCCTCTACTTTACTGGGCTTGCGATGAGCTCTTTCGGGCGATCATTATGGGCCTCGCAATGAGAGCTTCTCCCCCTTCTACTCCCTTCCATGTGTCTTTTTCTCCCTCTGTCCATACCCTTCCTCTACCTTTTCCCCCCTCTACTTGACGGGAGGCGCTCATTGCAAGCTTTCCCCCTCTACTTCCTCTCCCTCCCCTGTGTCTCTTTCCCCCTCTCTCTCCCATGTGTCTTTTTTGCCCCCTCTCCCTCCCTTGTCTCTCTCCCTCCCTCCCCATCTCTCGTGTCTCCTCCCCCCTCTCCTGTGTCTCTTTCCCCCTCTCCCTCCTGTGTCTCTCCCCCCTCTTCTCCCTCTCCTGTGTCTCTCACTACCCTACCTCCCCTGTGTCTCTTCCCCCTCCCTCCCCTGTGTCTCTTTTCCCCCTCTACCTTCCCTGTGTCTCTCCTTCCCCCTCTACCTCCCATGTGTCTCTCCTCCCCCTCTCCCTCCCCTTTGTCTCTCCCCCTCCTCTCCCTCCCCTGTGTCTCTTCCCTTCTCCTCTCCATCCCCTGCATCTCTCTCCCCTCTTCTCCCTCCGCTGTTTCTCTTGCCCCCCTCCCTGGTGTCTCTTTCCCCCCATCTCCCTCTCCTGTGTCTACTCCCCCTCTGTGTCTCTTCCCCCCGAGCTCCCCTGTGTCTCTCCCCCCTCTCCCTCCCCTGTGTCTCCCCCCTCTCCTCCCCTGTGTCTGTTGTGTTAATAAGTGTGTCTGTGTTTTGTGGATGAGTGTGTATGTGTATGTTATGAGCAATGTATGTCTTTAGGGGTAATTGTCCATATATGAGTTGTTAATGAGTGTGCATGTATGTTGGAGATGACTCCACATGTGTGCCTTGGGGATGAGGATGAGTGGTGTATTTTGGTGATGAGTGTGCCAGATGTCATACATGAGTGTACATGTGAGTTTGTGTAGTAAAAATGTGTGTGCGTGTTGGGGATGAGGGTGAGTAGGTGTGTGTGCTGGGAATGTGTTCGTTGGGTATAAGTGGGCCACTCTGCAGCTCCTCTCCCCTCAGCACAACGGGGCACCATGAACTCCCGCCCAGGGTAGCAGGTTGTGGGAGGGAGCCTCACCTCATGCACGGTGCGGCGCGGGAGTTGTAACATCCCCAGCAGCAGCTTGAGCTTCACTGAAAACACAGCCGCACGTTATCGATAACAGAGGCAGTGAGCAGGGAGGCGATGCTCGGCGGCGTCCTGACGGGAGCCCTCATGCTTGGTGCTTGCCGTCCTTCCCACTCTGCTCCAGGTATTCCTAACTCGCCTCCCCATTCTCCTCCCTGGTTTCAGTCAGGTTAATGTACCGGAGCCTCCGGCCCACTGAGGCTGCACCTTCCAAACTCTCCATAGTATTACACTACACTAACTCATCCCTGCTGCCGAGGCAACCAAGCAGCCAATCACAGAGCAAGCTGTGAACCTAGCAACCAATCACGTGGCTGCCACCACCAACGATAGCCAATCAGGCTGCTTACATTTAACATTGAGTTACCAAAATGTTTCTGCTCACAAATATATATGTGATTATTACTGTTATTTTCAAACTGCCATCATAATCCCTGATTACTTTATCATCTCTTTTGACAGACTTGCAATATAACCTACATCCAAGCTACTCTCCATAACATGCTCTTTTGGTTCATCACAGTTGACCACTTCTGAAATACACTATGATGGTTACACTAGCTCAGTTCTCGAATGTCCCCTTTACTCTTTCTGATCACTACCTTCTAACCTCTAGTTTTACCAGTATGCCCACATCACGCCTATCACCTCAGCCTCCTCAAATGTATAGAGACCTCCCTATTACTGACCATTACTGACTTTTCAACTCAATTCTGCCGCACCTCAGCAACATTACCACACTTTTCTGCCCTAACACTTTCGCTTCACAATGCAACCATACACTATCCTCTGCACTTGACTCTCACCACACTATGCCATTCCAAATCGGCACTCAAAGCAAACACAACCACTGGTGATAATTACACTCTCATGCAGAAGGAATTCTGCAAATATTACCTTTCATACATTGCATATATCAAGGCCCATGCCAAACAATCCTGCCATCTCTTTTATACTGCATAACATAAACTTTCTGGTATCTCTATCTACACGCAGAACAGAAAAATGTCAAATCTATCTCTGTTCACAAGTATACTTGAAGGTAGTGGTGTGACCAAAAGCTACAGTCTTTTTGGTTTGCTCAGAGATACCAGGAAGAGAAAGGTATAGCTGAAATAATGGGGAGAGGAGGGTAGATGTAGTGAAACAAACTTACATTGGTTGGGAGAAGTTTAGGGGGTTATATAGGTGTGTGTTGGAGAGGGTTCCTCCAACAATCCCAGGTGATTTCTTGGTTATTCCTGGTTATTTGTGGTCGAGACCCTCTCTACAAGTAGCTGGAAGGCAGATCCTCTTTGTATGCTCAGTGAGCCAAAAATTATCTGTTAAGCTTTATTTACTAAGACATGTGAATGTTCCTCTGAGTTTGGCTTTAGGGTTGAGAATATATCTACTGTAGCAATAAGATTTCAAATGATCCATAGTTTTGACAATATGTCCCGGGATGTGATTTATAGATGCCTCTGTAGCGGCTCCTGTTGTAAAAGATTATCAAGAACGACAAAAATGGATTATAGCCAAGCCATGTAAGAATAATCGAATGTAGTGTATACATGTGATAGTGGATAGTGCCTGTCTCGATATACTAAGCACAGGTTGTTAACAGGATTTGGAGAGTAGTAATTCCTATATATTTTTATGGCAGTGCATCGACACCATTGGTCTTAGGTAGGATAATAGGTAATGGCAATGGGTAGGCGGTTACTTTTGGCTGAATGTATATTAATGGAATAATTCTGTGTAAATGTAGTATCTTGTTTGGTGAGATAACAAGTTTGGGAAGAAGATAGGGTGAAATCGCTAGGCCTGAAAAATTCAAAAAAGCTAATTTAACTGCAGCTAAAATGGATAGTGATCAAAAAACAAACATAATGTTGTGAAGAGTGAGTGGATAAGTATTCCAAATATATTTGCTGGTTAATGGCAGATTGCCATTTGATGTGATTTATCATGGGGCATATGGATTTACAGCCTTATTAAATGTGACTCGGGCAATTGAATAGGTCTCTATATAAGCATAGAGCATAATATTTTTACAAAAGTTTTTAGTTAGTGAAGACCTTGCTTTTGGATAGAAGTTCACTAACTAAAAACTTCTGTAAAACTATTATGCTCTGTGCTCATGTAGAACCCTATTTAATTGGCCGAATCGCAATTTAATAAGGCTATTAGTGTGGGTCTTATGATATACTAGCGACTTGCCCGTCAAAAAATGACGGCAATGTGATGTATATGTTTGTGAAGTTGTTTAGTTATTTAAATATATTTTTGACCCTTGTAAGTATTGTGATATGAACATGTATTTTTGTAAAACGTTGATGTAATGGTTTTTGAAAATGAAATTTGTATCTGAAGAATTGTTCACTTTAATATACATAGAATGCAGAGAAAAGTAAAAAGTAAAAAGACTTTTTGAAACGTGCCGAATTTTAACATGAAGTTTAAAATATATGTAAGCAATAACCTTGAAAGTATATATTTTTAAAATTGAACTTTATTTTTTATGTAACTTTGGAATTTTTGCAAAACATTTGTCTAATTTTGAACATTATAAACAGGAACATAGTAAATACATTTTGTAACATAATTTTGAATTAAAAGTATTAACATTTGAATGTAAAAACAGTTTAACTTTAAATTAATCAGTATTAACATGCAATTTGTATCAGAATAATTGTTAAGTTTAATATACATTGAATGTAGAGGAAGGCATACAGTAAAAACTCTCCTTAAACCGGACGTAATTAAAGTAATTCATTACTGAGCACATAAACTGGCGATAAACATTAATGTAGGTAGTAATCTTAAGATAACAGAGAATATTTACATTGTGACTTAAAAGGTGCTTGAGCTCTTAACATGAACTTTGTAATATGTTGAATGAAATAACTTGAAAATATTGTTTTTAAACTTGTAACATTAGAAACATTAACATAGTGACATTTTACATTTTAACATAATTTTTCATAGAAATGCAAGGCAAGTATTTTGTGAGGCGAATTATCCATAAACATGACTTCCATTAATTATGACTGAATTAAACAACCAATTGTTTTGTATTTTTGAATGTTTTTCCAAAATGTTTGCATGGCTTTAGTTTGTATCCTGCAAAGTTATAGTACTTCATAGTAGACAATGTTTTTAGTAAAAATACGTCCATCTTCTAATAAATCACCTTGACTTTCATTGTTTTCAATGTAAACTTTAATAGCCTGTGGATTTTTGCAGCGTGACAACGCAACGTACAATTGACCATGTGCAAAAACTGGTTCTTCCAAGTAAATACCCACAGATTTGAAAGTTTGACCTTGTGATTTATTAATGGTCATGGCAAATGCCATAATAATGGGAAATTGTCTTCTTTGAAGTATAAAAGGGAGACTACTTTCACTTGGTGCTAAATCTATTCTTGGTATGAAAACTCTCTCTCCTTTATGGGTCCCAGTTAAAATTTCAGCATCTATAAAATGGTCCTTTAATTGTTGAACAATTAATCTTGTGCCATTGCATAGGCCTTTTTTGGGGTTCATATTTCGCAGTAACATGATAATTGCACCTTTCTTTAGCTGCAAAATATGTGGTGGCATTCCAGAAGGAGTTAAAGAGTTAATGAATTCAGTTGAAAAGTTTGCCTGACTTTCATTGTCATCAGCAAGTACGGAATCAGCACTGTGATAATTTCTTTGTGGTGCATTAATTTTTTTTAAGATTTCATTATTGAGTATTAATGCATCTTTATTTTTACACGTCAGTATAACTTGGTTGGCAAGCTCGGAATATTCTTCGTTATTTATGCTCCCTTCAAATATAGCCGATATAATATCTTGTTGACAAATCATATGAGGTGGGATCTCTACAGTGTCGTCAGGTAAATGCAGTATTTTTTCTGTTCTGCCTTCTCCAATTTTAATAAGCAATTTATTGAAATCAGTTTGGCCTTCTGATCTCATATTTTGTTGCAGTTGAAGATGGGTAAAATGTTTCCATACTGTACTTGACTTTATACATGTTTCAATAATGTCTGTTCTATTTCCATGTACAACGACAGGTAATGTTTGTCTAAAATCACCACCCAACAACATTACCTTTCCACCAAATGGAAAAATATTATCCATGACTTCACGAAGCAAACGTTTAATACATTGGAGGGCATAGCATGACATCATTGTGGCCTCATCTATTATAATTAATTTACATTTCTTCAATTTCTTTGCTTGTAAGGATGTCATGCGAATATCTGACACAGAATTTTCCAAAATAGGCACTGGCAGTTTAAATCCACTATGAACAGTTCTTCCACCTTCTAATAAAAGTGCAGCAATTCCAGTAGTGGCAAACGCCATTGCTATTTTTCCTTGTGCTCGTACTGAACTCATTAATAAATTGTACAAAAATTGTTTTCCCTGATCCGCCAGGTCCATCAAGATAGAAATAACGCTCTGTCACCATGTCATCATCTATAGCATTTTTAATGGCATGAAATGCTTGCAATTGTAGTGTATTTAAAGTTGCAAGTCTTTCTTCTGTTCTTTCTGCTTGTAGTTGAATGTCATAGTCTTCAAAGTTAATGTCATCTATTAGACCTGGATCAGGCAAATTAAAACTTGCACAACTTAATCCATGAGTTAAAAAGACTTCTTGAATTTCCATTAAGGCTTTTAAGTGTGCAATGGGTTCATTGTATCGTCGCATAAAGTCTTCAGCCATATTACTTTTAAAAGTCTCCCACAAAGCTAATGCATTTGGAGCATTTGAGAAGATACAAATAAAAGCAAATTGTTCTCTCATCTGTCGTGGTATTTGACATTGTGCTGCTTCTTCTAAACATCTTTCCCACTCTGTATCATCAGCGAGTAAGTTTCTATGTCTTGCAGCGAAATGGAAGGATTCATATACAATGTCATTAACAGTTCTTAATTGTTCAAAACTTTGTGCTCCTGGAACATTTAAAAGTAATATCCGTAAGCAAAATCGTTCAACATCTCTTGGACTGACTGTGTAAATTCGTGGAATTATTTTATTGCCTCTGGTTTTTCTTGCTCTCCATAATCCATTCACAAAAACATAGTGATATGGAATTTCAATATATAAGTATTGTGTTGCTTGAGCATCAGTGGAATTTAATGCAAACCATGCAGTTAGTGTAGTGTGACGATCTTCACTTTGGGCCAATGCATTCATTTCATTTCCAGCATGGAAATAGACTAAATGTCGTTGTGGCAAATGTACTGCTAACCTATATACTGCATGTGATCTATCATGCATTTCAAATTTTAAAAGCCGCCACATAGCTTCTGGCGCACTGACATAGCGAGCATCGACATGAGATGCAAGTTCATCATGTACTAACTCACTACTTTCAGGGTTGTCTGCACTTTTGACGACTACAGTAGCTGCATCGTAACCTTTGTAAATATATTTGTAGACATATTTAATGGATTTGATGGAAGTGCAGGCTTCTACGTTGATGTGGGCGTTGTACTTCATGAGTAAATGTGGATTGTAGGGTACTACATATCTATTGTCCACTTTTTTTCCACGAATAATGGCACTATCTCCTTCTCTTCTTTTATAAAGTGGATATCCATCACAATTTGCATATGTTTTGTCTCTATAATCTTTTGGAAAATCTTTTGAACATTGATTATTTTCCATACATGGTGATTGTGGATTAAGGTCTCCACAGGGTCCATGAATCATGCGATGAGTAACAATCTCCTATAGTCTACCATATAGTTCTGGATCTGGTAGTTCAGCAACTATGACTGCATCCACTTTGTCCAAAGTATCTAATTTATCTTTCTCTTGAAGTATTATGAGAAGATGTGCATGTGGAAGGCCTCTTTTTTGAAATTTAATGGTATATACATAAGCAAGACATTTGCCAAATAACTGATTTATAGTGAAGTCACGTATTAATTCATGTAATTTGATCTTAAAAACTCTGGCTACTAAATCTGGTCGATCTGAAGTACTTTGTCCAAGAAGTAGATTTTGATTAATTTCTGGCCATTGTGGATTACATGTAAATGTCACAAATAAATCTGGTTTTCCAAATTTTGTCACAATAGCCATAGCATCATTGTATCTTTCTCTCATATTTCAAGGAGATCCTTGAAAGGAAGATGGTAAAATGATGGCTTTGCCAGCTGTCATGTCTCTGCTTGTAGCCACGTCAGCAACATAGTCCATGAGTCCACAATATTGTTCTACACGTAGTTTATCTTGTTGATATTTTATAAAGTTTAAATTATTTGCCTCAACTTGCAAATATGAATCAATAATCCATTGTTGTGTTAGTTTCCCACCACATAAAATTGGATTAAATTCATCTCTAATGGCAATTTGAGCAACTTTAAATTCAAGCATAGAAACATTATTTCGGATTCTGGCTTTAGCATTTGGGTAACTGGGAAGGGTTAATTTTGGTTGCCAACCGGCTTTTCCGTGTGGGAAAAAGATGGGATATGTCATTGGATCTAAATTTGGACTTAAGATATTAATATTAATAAATGGTTGGTCCTCATTTCTGGGATATACTCTAATGTCTCTTTGAAATGGTGGTTCTCCTTCATCATTCTGAAAGA